>LPNX010479269.1:0-95789 GCA_001517045.1 Pseudotsuga menziesii | reverse complement strand
CTGTAATGGTTTGATCTAGGTGTTGGATTTTCACCTGATGGTTTATCAATTTGGGAGAGTGAATCCTAATTATTCTAGTCACTCAAGTGCTTTTGATACAGCTTGACTAATCAGATGAACCGCAGCCAAGTGCAGAGCATACACACCAGAGTCTTGTCAATTTTAGTAAATTTTGAGATGGGTGTTCTTATTAAAAAGAAAACCCTCCAGGAACCTCTTTCGATCCAAGTGGATCTCAATCGGGGAATCAAGGAGGGGTTAATTTTATAATAACTAATGAAACAATTGATGAAAAAGAAAACAAAGATACACAATGCCGGTTTTCTAATTAGTCCTACCACGCATCTCTTTCCCCTTTCGGGTCAATCGGGAAGTCATGGGGTAAGTATTAAAATTACTTTGAAACCTCAGATATGGAATATGGAAATGATTATAAATCAAAGTATACTACCCTGCAAATTAGAACTACACTAGATTAAAAAATAAAAATAAACGAAAAGCAAAAAAAAGGACACGGACGCAAATCTCCCCAGGGGGGATGGTGAATAGGCTCGAAAGAGCTTATTCGAAAAGATCTTATGTTTTTATTAGTAGCGATTTACAATATCAGCAAATTGAAATTGATGCACTTTGGTCCTTGTTATCTGGGATCCAAATGCTTACAACAAGCTTGTAACAAGCTAAAATCAAAACACGGCGGTGGGGGAAGCTTCCGGGAAGCTTTGGTTCATCCAAGAGTTGGAAAATGGGCAGAGTCTCCTTATCTTTTTTGTTAGACCTGCTGAAAAAATAGCAAGCAATTAAAATTAAATGTGCCCAAACACACTTTAAAAGTGTTTTGGGTCACCACACTAGTTACCGAAAAGAAACTAAGTAAAAATTTGTTAAGTTGGGGTAATCTAGTTTTGTAAAAAAAGGAACCAAGGAAATTGGCTTGTTGTTTGGGCAGCCAATGAGATGTGCACTTTTATTGCAGAATATGAAACTTTAAAGTACAGCAAAGGAAACTACCTTAAAAGCAAGCTACAAATTTTCTTTAAAATGCTTGCAAAAAAGAGGATAATTTCAGTTAGATCTCTTAAAATATGACTTTATATGCAAAACGGAATTGAGATCTAAACTTAAGAAAGGATCTTACTAACTAGATCTATATGTAATTTTCTTTGTGAGACAGATCTAAGCAATAAGATTCTTTAAAAGTAACCAATTTGAAGAGAAATTTAGATTTTGAAGGAGGAAGAGAGAGAAAGAGTGTTGGAAGCCTGGGAATGTTGGGCTTTGGAGTCTGTTTTGGTGGAACACAGAGAGACTATGTCATTCAGAAGATCTTGAAGATGAGGAAGATGCAAACCAGCTCAACCTCTTCTACAAGCAATATCATCTGCAACTTAGAAATCCTTGCACAAACATATGGTTAAAACATAGGTGCTGCTGGAAGAGATAATTGGAAAGCATGCAATTAAACTTAAAATACATACAACTCCAATAGATCTGAAACAAGCAACAGTAAGAGCATAAATTGAACTAGAATAAACTCTTACCCAAACAGGAGGGAGCTCTCTCCTTCAAAGCCAACAATTAACCAGCAAAAGCAATGATAAATAACACATATTATACCTCATAAGCATTTGACAATCACCATCCACACATGAAGAGCATTACACCATAGATATTGCCTCCAAATCTTCTTTATTCCAGAATAATAAACAATACAATACAAGAGCAACAGCACCTCAATCCCAGTTCTAACTAGCTTGGAAGAGGTAGCCTGAGCTTTATTTATACAAAAAAAGGAGATCCAGCCCAGGGGGTGCAAATCCCAAGGAGATAGACCACTGTAGCTGAAGGAGAGTCCATCAATGCCTGATCTGTGCCTAGCTGAGTGCAACTGTCAATCGGTAGGCTGATCTGACTAAGACCTCAACTTGTTGACTGAAGCATCCACCAAAACTCGTCCAGATGAGCCCAAACGTATGGAGGATAGAGGGAGGGCGAAATTCCTCATAAAGGCTACTGAAGATCAACTCTGGATCTGATTTGATCACCTCCTTCAATCAAGGATTTGTCAGATCCAGTCAATCTGGTTCAGATCTGACTGATTTCAATCAAATCGGCTAAGAATCCATTGATCTATGATTTTGGATTTGCTCCATTATTCATCAATTTATTAATTAAAATAATCAATAAATGATTTTCTGGGGCTTTCTGACTTGAGTGATGGAAAATCACTCAAAATTAGGAAACAGTGGGTCCATGGGTTTACATGGTGCTCTTAGCTTGAAAATGAGCACCTACATGAATGAAACTGATTATTTGGCCCACTTTTATTACAAAATCAAATTTTCCAATTAAACTATTAAAAAATAGCCTAAGTTTTGGAAAATTTTAATTTTAATAAAAAACACTAAAAAAATCGAAAAATTGAAAAATTGAAAAAACCTAGGGGGACTTAGACATGTTCATATGACTCGACCATGATGCCTATCATGTTTATACATTGACACATAGACTCTAATAACCTCAATAGGCCTAAATGTCAAGCCGACCACCTCAACTTTGGAGGTATGGAGTGAAAAACTCAAAAATTATCAGTTGTTTATTCAACAACCAATAATAACCAAAGGAAAAAATACCCTGGGCTGATCGGATTGACAAATAAAGTATAAGAGACTAATTATTTTACAGACACTATCATGCTAGAACATTTATTACAAATCCTACATGGGGTATGAACATGTGGCATAGTACAACAAAGCTCCCCATAAGCAAGACTGAAGGTTCTTTGAAGTCCGAACAAGTTATCCTTGTCCGGTTCACCAGGCTCACTTGATAAAAAACCACTAAGTACAACTTAGGTGGTAACAAGGCTCAATCTCCTCAATAATAGGGAAGACGGGGGTGGAAATCCTCTCAGGATTCAATCCTTGTGGGATTGGAAGCGAAAGATTGTAATAAATGTGTTAACAAGCTAGTTTCAATCTTTGTTCATTTGAATGAAGAGGCTTCATATGTTATGGTTTGGACCAAGAACACAACATTTTGAGCTTTTCAGCAAAGGTTGGGTATGAGTTTGTCATTGTAGAATCCTTTAGAGGGAAAAAGGCTTGGTGGTGGCAGGCTGTATGGAAGAATTTGATCCCTTTAAAGGCAAAGTTAACCCTATGGCTATCCTCATGCAATAAACTTTTGTTGTGGGATAATTTGAAAAAAAGAGGATGGCATGGACCGAATGTGTTTGTCCTATGTAAATCTACGGATGAATCAAATTCTCATATTTTTGGTTCTTTCCCTTATGCAAATTTTGTACGGGAACCTGCCTCCAAGAAGTTAAGCAATGCAAATATTAGGAGGAGGAACCTTACGCTAGAACAAAATGTTAAAAAATGGCAACAAGATCCAACGTTAGGTGCTTATGTGTAATGTCCCCTTTTAGGAAATTTTATCAAAATACCAATTCTTCAATTCTTTCACAATGTACTCAAATTCATCTTCTTACAACTCTAGTTATATGGATTCAATTGATTCCAAAAATCCTCCAACTGCTTTCAAACTTGGTGAGGAAGGTCCTGAGGGTTGATGGGATATATTAGCACATCTATCAGATATATAATAAACTAATATACCCAACCATGGTCTACAATTTGCAAGAGAAATCCCCCGTCAATTTGGGAGGTGGAACTCCCCCGTGGTTCCTGGAACAAATCTCTTCACAACACTGTAAAACCTTCATTAATGGTGGGTATGATACTTTTCTCTGTTATCAAACATTAATTAAATTATATCTGAATCATCATGTGGTTTTGGGGTCGAATAGGTATCCAAGAGAACTCCATGAATTTACTAGTATTTTTGAGGTTCCAACCCCCAATGGTAGATGACTCCAAATAGCTCCAAATGCTCTCGAATTATACCAGAAGGTGTATAAGTGATATAATAAATTAATTATAATGTTCAGGGGTGTATTATGGCCTTCCAAATACTTTTGAAAGTCTATATCAAATTCTGAATAAGATAGATGCTTTAACTAGCAATTTTGGGGCTCAAATCCCTCCCGGGTAATTGCCGAAATGGCTTCCCAAATGTACAGAAACTCACTCAAATTCTCAAATTGAAGCAGGGGATGTGTAGAATACGTTATCAGAGACTCATATACAGAACCAATCGAACTCCCATGTCATTTATCACTTCCTTCAATCAAATATAAAAAAACTACTTTTGGACCCTTGGGGAAATGAGATGTAGTTTGTCCCAAATGCTATGAAATTCGACCCAATGGCCACAAATTCTCAGTTACAGACCATGAAACCCATAATATACTTTAATTACATTTCATTCATTCATAAATCATCAATGGTTCACACATCTATTTGATCCATCAATATTGCAAGAGTTTACAACAAGGTATTGGGGAAATGGCATTGTTTCTTCAATATTGGACAATAATACATGAGATATCTTGGGATTTTGACCTGAGATATTTCTGAACTTTAAATACAGATAATTTACATAAGAATAAAAAATTCTGGAGCAAGATAATCTCCCTCAAAGAGATGAATATCTCACTAAGTGCGCCTCACTCCATAGAGCTGAAAGATGGTGGGAAAACTTGAGATGAATAGAAGAACAAGCTGATATTGAGATTTCCATGAGTTTCATGTAAATTATGACTCCATTGAATCTCCTTGAAATACCTGAGTGGCCTCTCCAAATCACCAATTAGGATGGGAATCTTTCACCCTCGAAATTGGCTAAGGCAAGGAACTAGTCATCCACTAGCTCTCTCTTCACAAACCCAAATTCATCAAATGATCAAAAAGCTTATTCTCATGGTTGATCCCTATATTTTATAAACATTATAGGTATTATAAGGTTCCAAATCCATCCATAAACCAAATCCAAGTCGAATTGGTGTGGCTGCTCATGTTATGCCATGTGGCCTCTCTCTTCACCTTCCCTCTTCTCTCGAATTTGAGTAGGAGCCTCTTGGCCTTCTCAAATCCCAAATCCGACCTCTAAGATGATATATTATGGCATGACATGTCATTATGTTAGTATTTTAGCCTTCATATCTGAATTGTGTCATAACTGTCATAGACTCTCCATCATTGGTGTCATAGATGTCATAAATGTAAGGGGAATCTAGCCAAGTGTCCATGAAACTCCCATTTGGTTCTTCCTCTCCCATGTAAGTTAAAATTCATCCCAAATTATACCTATGAAGTATATGGACAATTATATTAACCTAATAATCCATCCCAAAACATTAGGCTTCCCATAGATTCAAAATTACAAGAGGAGGATGCCATTTAACATAGGAATTCTAGCTTGAGTGGGCCCCATAGTCTCCATGTGTCTCCATTATCCATAGCCATTTCAATTTTATCTTGTATTTATTTAATAAGGTACATTATTAAATATTTATCCTCTTCTAATGTCTAAACATCAATTATTATCGCCCTTATTCCAAATCTCAAAGCTTCCACCCCCAACCTAGGAAACTAGTGATTTTCCTCCTTGGCAATTATTTGACTTTTAGCATCCATTTGACAAATTTCATGAATATGGAAAATGTGATTTGGCCATTGTGACCCAATGCAAAATTTGGGACATTACATTATACTACTTTCCCAGTTTGTTTGTTTACAATATATGAGGAGCATGAAACTCTACTATTGTTTAGAACAGATGGATCCCTATGAAGGTAGCAATTGCCTTGGTGTTGCAGAAGATATGAATATAAATCAGACTCGAATACCAGCAAACAATGAGTGATTGTCCCTCCAAATATAGATAAGAGTTTCCTTTGGGCCTTTTTGACGGTGTCAGTTAAGGAACGACTCCTCTTGGAGGCACTGGAGGAGTTCTATTTATGACAAAATATTCTAATATTATAATAAAGTATGCTCCAGGATGATGAACTAGCAAAAAAGTTGAGCCTGTGGTAGTTAGGGTTGTTCTCAAGGTGGCTCACAGTAAATTCATAAATCGATTATAGTTAAATGGAGATTCGAATATTATAGTGGATTGGGTCAGGAAACACAGATTCAAGCTCCTCATCTTCAATATCTCCTTTCAGCAATAAGCGACCCGCAGACAACTTTTGAGAACTTAACATTTTCTCATATTTATCAAGAGTTGAATGCAAACGTGAATGGTATATCCAAGATGGCATTGGCCTTGGAGCTAGGTTTGATCGAGGTGCAGGAATATAGAGATGGTCAAGTAGAGGAGCAATATATGCTAAACTATGTTATTGTTGTAACAGTTGAATTTTGTAAAGAAATGATAGGAAGACAAGCCTTATAGGCATGAATGGCAGGCCATGTAGAAGTCTTATATAAGTAATAATGGAGAGCCAATATTTATTCTAATAGAATCAAATATTTTTTTCGTCGAATATATATATATATATATATATATTGAGAGAGAGAGAGAGAGAGAGAGAGAGAGAGAGAGAGAGAGAGAGAGAGAGAGAGAGAAACATCATTATGTCCCCAACAGGGGATATATATGATTCTCTTAGGTGAATTAATTTAGGAGGTTGGTTCAAATTTTTCACATTCCAAATGTGTTTGCTATAGTTTGTATCAAATTTTTTTGGGGGATTATTTAAATTTTGATTTATGTTTCTTCCTATTCGTCTATATAGGTGATGTAGGCTTGGGACTTTGTGTCCAAAGACTCGACGGCTAGCTGGCATAAGCAGAAAATGATCATTTTGTGCCAGACATCATACCGTGTGTGGACGAGAATATGTTGGGCAGACGGTTGTTACAATGTAGTTAGTTGTTCGCTTAGATTCTCCAGAAGAAACAACAAATATATTTTCAACATGCTATTGATGATGTCCCAGTTCTTTTATATATATAGTACAGTGGAGAATCGATGTATGGGTGGAATGGTGGTGGCCATGAATTGAGATTCAATCTTGTATAGTCGCGCGCGTGTTTCTTGCATCCCAACTAATCGCCTTGTAGTTCAAAATTCGATGAGCCTCTGTGTTAAGCCCTGGGGATTAACCTGTCAGTTTCCATGCACAATGGAAATAATTCGAATACATGAAGTATGAATAATAATAAAACAACTTCCACAGTGACTAGATTTTCCAACATAGTTGTGACATTATTAATTTTATGAATATCAGCTTTGACGCGCCAGCATTGTACTCTTGAACTTGAGATAAGCTAGGTTTAGGTTAGGTTTCTTCCACATTAAGGCACTTCACTGTATCAATAAAGACGCCATTAAAGGAAAGTGATATCGTTTTCTCTTGGTAGCCACTCCATTTTCAATCGCCATTTAAGGAAAGGGATATTTTATTCTCTGGGCATGGCAGCCACTCCGTTTTCAATGTCCATGTATGATTAATTGTCATTTCCAAGGGCTTGAAAAATGTGTTGAATAAAAAAATACAGTAGTAGAACAAAGAATCCCACCAGAACATGTCTCTTTTCATTGCAATAATCTGTTATTTCTACAGTATACAATATATTCTTTCACACACAGTGGTACGTACACATATCCTTTTTAATGTGTATATCTTGCACCGTGACTTTGCATGGCATAGAAATAACAGGTTTATGGCCATCTCACTGGATCGTACCACTTCTTCTGAAAAGGGTTTAATGGAAACTTCATGCCAGTTTCCTTCTTGTTCATTTGCATTTTGGATTTAGTCATGAAGCTTTGGGTCTACTTCATGTTCATGTTCATTTGAATTTTGGCTTTAGTCATGAATATTTACACAGAGGGAAAGATAAATGGAAATCCATTCTATTGTTCATAAATTAGTCCATGAATCTGTTGTTAGAGTTATTATATGTTACATTACTTACATATGTTCTCTGGTTCTCTTACCTTGCTATCGAACGTTGTTGGGCCTTTACCTACCTTCATTACAGAGTTAGATATAGAGCTTATTCTAGGGGAAGAACATGAGAATTTGATCTACAACTGGATCTAGGAGTGCAAGAGACTCTCACAATTCGAGTTAGTTTGAAAAAACCAACAAAAAAGCTTGAAAGAGGAACAAAGTTTCATACACTTGTGAACAAAAAGTGAATATTATTGAAATGTATAACATCTCAATGTGTTTAGATCATGTATATATTACATTAGGATCAATTCATGAGGCTTGGGAAATCAAATCTAAGTGTATATGTGACATGGCCAAAGTTGACCTCAATCCCCCCTAGGTGGACCAATCAAGCTCCAACTCAGCCCAAAAAGTCACAAAACCTCATGTGAACGTTGATGAAGTGTGTTGGGGAAAGCATGAGTCCAAGGCATGCGTGGGTGAGAAAATAGAGGTGTGTGGGAGTCTCAATGTGACAATAAATGCTCCTATGAGAGCCAAAATGGACAAAATACATCATTAGCACCCCTAGTCAAACCAAGATTCCCCAAATCAAGGATGTAGCACTCCAAGGCATTAATGAGGGTGCACATGTGATGGGTTGACTAATCTAGAGTGTTGGTGTGTGTGTGTGTGTGAATGGTCTGAAAATAACCAGTTTGCCTCCTAGATCAAATTCCCTAAGTCTAAACCATAACAACTTAATGCTTAGAAGCAAATGAAATTGACTAAGGTATAAACTAGGTACTAAGGATGGATTATTGTTCTAACACCCCTTCTTAACCATGACTTAGTACAACTTAACCAAAAATATTATGAAGGCCTTCGCAACAAAGGCTCAAGTCACCTCATACAACATAAATTTATTTGTCCATGAAAAACAAGGGAAAGAGGAAAACCACATGGGAACAAAACCTCTCCTCAAAAAAGGATATGGGGCTGAAAATATGAAGGTTAATTGAAGACAACCCCATGCATGACTCGCTCCAAGAAGTGATCTCAAGTAAGTGAAGGTCTTCTCAGTAAAACACTTGGTGAAAATATCAGCAATTTGCTCAGTGGAAGGGAAATGCTGCAAGGATATCACCCAATAATGCACTAAGACTCGAATGTAGTGCATATGAATCTCTATGTGCTTGATCCTCTGCCTCTGTACTGGATCTATATAAATCTTTATTGCACTTTGATTGTCACACCAAATGACATTGGGTGAATCAAGTGCAATATCAAGCTCTCGAAGAATGCCTTGCAACCACGCACATTGTGTGGCTGCATTCACTGCTCCCCTGTATTTGGCCTCAGCTGAAGAAAGAGAAATAGTGTGTTGTTTCTTACTTTAACAGAAAATGGTACCATTGGAAAGCATGAAAACAAAACCTAAAGTGGAATTTCTATCATTGGTATCTCCAACCCAATCCAAATCAGAAAATCATACTAGTTCTAGTGGAGAACTAGCTGCATAGTGTACCCCAAAAATCCTGGTGCCTTGAACATACTGAAGGATCCTCTTGGATTCCTTAAAATGGATCTCATGTGGCTGTTTCATATATCTTTCTAAAGCACTAACAGCATATGCTAAATCAGTTTTGCTATGTGGAAGACACAACAAACTACCAACTAGTTGTCTATACAATGAGCAATCTACCAAAGGAGAGTCACCAAATTCACCTAGTTTTATGCCATAAAGAAATGGGCACTTGGCTGCCTTAAATTTATCCATATTAAACTTTATTAGCAGGTTTGAAGCATACTTTTGTTGGCTGGTCATGATGCCTCTTTCAGATTGTTCAATTTCCAAACTAAGAAATTGTTTTAGCAATCCTAGATCAGTCATTGCAAATTCACTGTGTAGAGATGCTTTAATTGATACAATTTCTTTGGTGCAGCTCACTGTAATTAAGAGGTCATCAACATACAGTAAAATAACCTGCAATACATTACAATTTTGCTGAAAATACACATTAGGATCAGACTTGCATCGAATAAAACCAATTGAGAGCAAAAAACTGTCCATTTTGGCATACCAAGCCCTTAGGGCTTGCTTGAGGCCATAGAGTGATTTCTTCAACCTGCACACAAGAGAAGGATCCTCTTGGAAGCCTTAATGTTTTTGTATTTATGTCTCTTCCTGTATCTCACCATGATGGAATGCACTCTTGACATCCATGTGGTGAACCTCCCAGCATTTACTAGGAACAATGGCTAAGACTAGCCTAATTGAATCCATCTTTGCAACTAGTGCAAAGGTCTTTGTATAGTCCACTCCTTGGACTTGAGAAAAGAATTTGGAAACTAATATGGCCTTATATTTAATATCAGAACCATCTGCATCAACTTTGGTCCTATAGACCCACTTACATTGCACAAACTTCCTCTTGGGAGGCAAGGGAACCAATTCCCAAGTCTCATTCTCTTGCAGAGAATTGAATTCATATTGCATGGATGATTTCCATATAGGGTCATGAGATGCTTCCTGATATGAATTTGTATCAGATCCAATCATCATATAGCAATTCTCAGCAAGAGAAACTTCACTTGCATAAGAATCACTGTGAAATTGTGACCTTGTATTCCTAGGATCTAGAGGATTGCCTGCTAAATCCCTAGCAGCTTGTATGGTTTTCTCAGCCCACTTGGGCCTTGAGGGTGAGTCATGTACAAAAACATAATCTTCAGCCATCTCACTATCAGAAATATCAGAAAAATCAGAGTTTGAATCATCACTTACATCATCATGGTGTTCAAGAGAAGAGCATTCCCCTGGTGCTAATTCAAAATTTGGTATGATCTCCTCTTCGAATTGCACACTTCTTTCAATTAAATTTTTGTGTGTAGATTTATTAAATATCTTATAACCCTTTGTTTCTTCACCATGCCCCCACCATGATACATTCTTTTCTCTGTGGCTGCAATGCCTTCTTCTTTTCTGATGGAATTCAAGCCCATGCCCTTGAGCCAAAATTCCTAAAATGTCAGACATTTGGTTTGTGACCAAACAAAGTCTCATAAGGTGTTTTCCCTTTCAATAATTTGTGTAAATCCATGTTATAAATATATGCATCACAATTGATGGCTTCATCCCATATCTTAGGACTCAAATAGCTTGTCTCAATCTAGCATGTAGCCGTCTCTTTGAGAGACCTATTTTCCTCTCTGCCACATCATTTTGCTGAGGTGTGTAGGGGACCGGATGCCACATTTCTCACATAGGTGATGCAAATTTTTATTCACATACTTTTTACCATTGTCAGTCCTAAGTGTTTTAATATTATTCCCACTTTGGATATCAACTAGGGCCTTCCAAATCTTCAAAGTCTCAAAGACTTCAGATTTTAGCTTAAGGAAGTACACCCAACAAAACCTTGAGTAATCATCTATGAATGTGAGAACATACCTTGATCCTCCATAGGAGGGAATGGGAATATGACCAATGAGATATGAATGAACCAATCCAAGTGTTTGTGTAGCTCTCATTTCCTTCCCTTTCTCATAGTTGCGCTCTAGATGCTTGCCCACCACACAACCAATGCATGCGCCATTAGAAGATTTGATAGGAGGAAGCCCTTCCACCATGTCAACCTTGTTCTGTGCTTGAAGGTATTTGTAGTTCACAAGGCCAAATATCTCATGCCATAGCTTGGAGGTATCATTGGCATGATACTGAAGCGCTTGCCCACTGGAATTTGGAAGAAATTTGAAGAATTTATACATTTTAGCTTGGTGATCTGCATACCCCAATGCCACAACTTTGTTGGACGATATTTCTACTATCTCTACCACATCTTGAGTAAATGTTACTCTCTTGGATTCTCTAGTATGTGTCATTTGGTATAATGAAAATAAGTTTGCTTCCTATTCTGGTACATATAGGACATCATTGAAATATCCATTGTCAAGGTTGATCCTACCAACTCCCTTGGTCTAGATCTTAGAGTCATCTCCCATTCGAATAGCTGGGCCACTATTCGAATACATGGAAGTGAAGATCTCTCTGACAGATTCCATATGCTTGGATGCTCCTGAATCAATGCCGAAGGTGGAGGGATCTGAAGAACCTGAAACTAAAGCATGGCATTTCTCCTTGTTGTCAGAACATGAGCTGTCGTCCTTCTTCCTTGCGTCATCTGGGACTGGGATGTTGTTTTTCTGCAGTAACTATGCCATCGTATCAATGGTTTTCTTCATGTAGGATCTATCTGGATGACATCCCTTGTGGCAATAGGTTCATTTGGTTTTCTCTTTTCCCTTCTTGTCCTTATCCCTTGAAGGATTCAAACCCCCATCAGAATTCTTAGGTTTGTCTCATTTCTTCTTCTATGGCTGTTTCAAATTCTTGAATTTATGCTTGCCTTTAGAGGCATTCGAAACACCTGCAACAAGAGCTTGATCCTTGCTTGTCTTGATGGTTCCCATCTGAACTAGCTTGTCCTACTCCTGGGTCAAGGACTCCATGAGGCTTTCTAGTGTTGGCATTTGCCAATTTCGAATGGTTAACTTACCAGAAAGGAATGTGCTAACAAACACTGAGTGTTCTGGCCCCAACTTCAAAAGTATTGACGATATTATTTGGTCTTCCTTCTTCTCAATTCCACACTGATTGATTTGAAGTAATAGAGACTTAACTTTGGTTAAGAACTCCTGGATGGTGTCAAAATGCGTTTGGCTCAGGGTAATGAGCTCGTTTTCAAGCTGATGTCCCCTTAATTCATTAGTTTTCCCAAAGAGATTTTTGAGCTTCTGCCAGACATAATTTGGGGTGGTCAAACTATCAACATGAAATAGGATATCTCTTGAAATGCTTAGACACGGCAATCCAAATGCCTCATCAAGTCTATTGAAGTATTTCAACTTCTCTACAACAGAACTTGGCTCCACTTTCGTACCCATGGTGACCCTGTAGAGACCCTTAGATATCAGTTGGATGACCATCTTAGCCTTTCATTTGAATTAATTGAATGGAGTGAGAAATATGTGGTTTTTCACTATCTCTGCTTGTGCTAGTGGTGAGATTTTACTGAAATTACCTACAAAAACACTCAAATTTTATCCAAAAAATCTCTCAATATGCAACTCAAACACTCAAGATTGATCTGCAACTCCAATCAACTTTGGTAACATGTGAGAATCTAATCTACAGCTGTATCTAGGAGCACAAGAGACTCTCAAAATTCTAGTTAGTTTGCAAAAACCATCAAAAAAGCTTGAAAGAAGAACAAATTTTCATACACATGTGAACACAAAGTGAATATTATTGAACTATCTAACATTTGAATGTGTTAAGATCATGTATATATTACATTAGGATCAATTCATGAGGCTTAGGAAGCCAAATCTGAGTGTACATGTGACATGGCCAAAATTGACCTCAATTCCCCCTAGGTGGACCAACCCAGATTCCCCAAATCAAGGATGTCACAATCCAAGGAATTAATGAGGGTGCACATGTGTTGGGTTGACTGATCTAGAGCATTGGTGTGTGTGTGAATGGTCTGAAAATAACCAGTTCACCTCCTATATCAAATTCCCTAAGTCTAAACCATAACAACTTAATGCTTAGAAGCAAATGAAATTGACTAAGGTATAAACTAAGTACTAAGGATGGATTATTTTTCTAACACAGAAAATGGCCATTTTGGCAATGGTGGAAGCGAAAAACCAAATGGGATTATTAGGTAGGTTTTTGCTTTGTTTTCTTTCACACGCAAATATGAAGGTTAGTTTCTAAAACCTGAAATCTACTATGTAATGACCCGTGGTACTAATGCTCTCTCTTCTCATAAAGAAAGAGAATCTAGGACAATAAAGGATGTGGCAATACTTCTACCCTTACTACTGTGTATAAATAAGGTCACATGAATCAAATTTTTACCTACTACCGTTAGCGGGTATTTCCTTACCTAATTACTTAATGTTATCGAGGGTTTTAATACCTTGTGATCTCCTGTCCTCCCACTATGTTCAGTTTAGGTTGTCCAATACTCGAATGGAAGTAACTAGTTGGATGCCCATACCTCAAGTAAAGAAGGCCAACACCGAGGAAGGTCTCACTTGATGCATCTATAATAAAAAAATTGTTTAATCATGTATTCAATAAAGAACCAAGTCACTGATACTGCCAACAAGCCATGCAAGGCATTCTCCAAGGAGAAACATAACAAGAACTTGAACTCATTAAGATTCCTCTTAGGTATCCCTTTATGCTTTACATTTTGTTCCTTGTATTTGATATGTTTGAGTGAAGAATATTTACTAAATAATTTATTGGTATAGGGTTTCTAACATTTCCTTCATTTGTTATCAAATACCATTTATTTATTGGTTATCGTTCTGGTCAAGCTATTCACAGAGGAGGGGAAAGTATTTCACTGTTCAACTCCTTTTCCTTTTTTTCTTGATATTATCATAAATCTGAATTAGGTATTCGAGTTGTACTTTCATTAACTCCTTATATGGGTTGATGTTTTACATGTTACCTAAAACACTTCATTCATTTGTGGAATCACCCATATAACTATTCGATGGTTGCGATATAACATGTATGAACTAGTAGATCTTATTATGGGTGTATCGTCGTTCATTCTTGACATCTATAGAAACTAGATGGCCTTATGGTCAAGACCTTCTTGCCTCTTCAACATAGGTGTTGTCCACATATGTTGATTGTGTTTTGATTTTATTATTGTATTTTTTATTTTTTCAACATTGGAAAATCTAGCGTTTAAATTTTCCTTCATATTAGTTTTTTCTTGATAAATAATAGAAATTATAAACATATTTTGATGGGTTGTTCCACAAATTTCCTAGTACATATATATACATTAAATCTTGTTCACTACATTTCATTAGGTACATATTCTTCTGTGTATTGAAGTTCAATGTCTTCGCAACATAATTTATTTGCTTATTCAACAAGGGAGAGTTGCATAGCAGTGAGTCCTTGTGTCGATTTTACTCATGGCCATAATATTTGTGCATTAATATAGTATTGTTTTAGTTAATTACACTATTGATTTCCTAGAATGTTGAAGATATCATTTATGTTTTATGTTCTTAGAATAGAATGGAAATCATAGTTTTTGGTAAAATAAAAAATAAACTTCTACTAGATATAGTACTTTAATTTTTGCAATGAAAATATAATGCTCAATGAAGAAAGAAATGATTTCATTGTGTTTATAATAACAGGGAAGGGAAGGAAAATCCTGTAGAGTGGTATTGTATTTGTTTTGTACCAAATAATATTTCTTGGCTATGGCACACTAAAAGGAAAAAGAAAGGAATTTATTTGTTTACATTACACTTTACATCGACAATTATATACTTAATTGGAATATATATAGGGGGTGAGAATTGATGAACAATGGATGTGAAGATTTTGTATACTGTTGAGCAATAAAAATACATAACCCCTACAGTTTTTATGGCAAGCCAAATAACAATAGTATATATATATATATAACAAGCACAACCACAAGTAAAGTGGACGATGAAATCCCGTATGCACAACCAACCATTTAGTTTTGTGAAGATAGTTGGCTATTAAACAAAGGCTAAAATATATAACTTTATATCCATTATCCGTACCATTGTTAGAGTTAATATAATCACAAAACAAATATTATTTAATAATAAATAAATAAAACTGATATGAAAAAACAAAAACCAATTGTTACCCATTTCTTTAACCACCCTTTAAGTGACAAGTAATACTATTTAATAAACAAAAAAACAAAAACTTAGGGAACTTTTTCTAGGTTTCACTTTCACATAAACATGATCTCCTACCTGGAATTTTCGTGGAGTTTTTTTTAAATCGACATAACTTTTTTCCCTATCTTGAGCTACCTTCAAGTTATGTTGTACATGTTTCACTGTTAGTTCCAAACATTTCAATACTTAAGGTCCTAGCATTAATCTATCAACTGGACTGCTCCAAGAAATTGGAGTATTACATTTTCATCCATTTAGTATTTCAAATGGACTTAATCTAGCTAAATTTTGAAAATGGTTATTATATGCAAACTCCACAAGATGTAAATAATATTCCAATTTACCTAGTTTATCCATTACATACATTCTAAGCATATCTTCTAAAATATAATTCACCCTTTCAATTTGACCATCCATCTAAGGTTGGTATGCAGTACTAAAATTTAATTGCGTACACAAACCCTTAAATAAAGATTTCCAAAAATTTTCCATAAACTTTGCATCTCTATCAGAAATTACCACTTTTGGTACACCATGCAATCTGAAAATTTCCTTCAAAAAAATATCAGCAATATTAATAGCTTTATATGTAACTTACCTGGAATAAAGTGGGTTGTTTTACTAATCTTATCCACCACAACCATAATCGAGTCGTTTTGTTTAGCAATTTTAGGTAACCCTGTTATAAAATCCATATTGACAATCTTCCATTTTCATTTTGGAATAGGTAATGGTTGTAATAGTCATTGTTTACCTATGATATCTCTTACGATCCTGCCAAACATGACTAGACCAAATAAAACTTTATATCTAATTGCCTACCTATGATATCTCTTACTATCCTTCCAAACACGACTAGACCAAATAAAACTTTGTATGTAATAAGTTTTATAATGATGGAAATGATCAAACAAACCTAAGGAGGAATGTCATGTCCCAAATTTTGCATTGGATCACAATGGCCTAATCACATTTTACATATTCATGAGATTTTGTCAACTTGATGCTAAGGGTTAAATAATTGCCAAGGAGGAAAATTACTAGTTTCCTAGGTTAGGGGTGGAAGCTTTGGGATTTGGAATAAGGGGGACAATAAATGATGTTTGAACATTAGAATGGCATAAATATTTAGTAAATAATCTTAATAAATAAATACAAGGGAAAATCAAAGTGGAAATTGATCATGAAGACACATGGAGGATGTGGGACCCACACAAGCTAGATTTTATATGCCACGTGGCATCCTCCTCTTGTCATTTCGAATCCATAAGAATACCAAGGTTCTTGGGATGAGTTGGAAGGTCTATATACTTGGCATGAATAAATTAAGGTCGAATTGGAGTGGAAGAGTAACTCCCATGGAAGAGGAAGAGGCATTTTGGAGCTAGTGAGACACTTGGACTAAATTCCCTAGCTCTATGAGCAATGATAAAGATGCTATGAAACATATGACACAAATCAGATATGAAGGCGAAATCTAACATATATGACATGTCAGGGCTAAAAATAGCTCCAAGAGGGCGCTCAAGGGAGTTAGGGCAGCTAAGATGCTTCCACATGTGATTTGGTGGAAGTGGGAGACTAGGAATTTTTGCACAAGTGGCATTCTTTGGAATCTCTTCCCAACTAGAGTTGGAATGCATATCTTGGAAGGAATTCGACACATAGAGAGCTTAGAAACTTTATAAATTTCAAGAACAAAGGATGAAGGCAACTTTTGATCATTTGATAAATTTGCATTTGTGAATTGAGATAGCTAATGGATGACTAGTTTCTTGCCTTAGCCAATTTCGAGGGTTAAAGATTCCCATCCAAGTTGGTGTTTGGAGAGGCCACTTAGGTCTTTCATGGAGATTTAATGGATTTGTATTTTCAATTGTAAGCTATGAGGAAGCTCATGGTTCCTTCTATTGCATCACTTCCTTTCAACCATTTCCAGTTTTTATTGCATATTCTTGCTCATGGAGGGATTGCGCTTTGGATGAGATTTTGATCTCTTTGTAGAATATTATAATTCCCCATTATTTTGTATTCAGATGTAAATGCTCTGTATTTCAATTTCAAAAGACTCTTAGTTCGAAATACTGAAATATTTCATGTAAAAATGTCAATCAATGAAGAAATAGTGTCATTTCCCCACTATCTTGTTGTGAACCAATGTAATGTTGATGGATTCGAATGGATAAGTAAAATAATTATGGTTTATGGATGAATGTAAATTTATTTATGTATTTAAAGTTCAGAATAATCTCAGGTCGAAATACCCAAAATATTTCATGTATAAATGTTAAACAATGAAGAAAGAGTGTCATTTCCCCACTACCTTGTTGTGAACCAATATAATGTTAGATTCGAATAGATAAGTAAAATACCGATGGTTTATGGATGGATTGTTATTGATGGATTGTATGAGTTTAATGTTCATTACATAAGCATTTGGAGTTATTTTGTAGAGTTTCATAGCATTTGGAGAAGTTTGCTTATCATTTCCCCCAAGGTTGAAACTAGTCTTTTTGTTGTTGATTTAAGGGAGATAGCAGACATTAAATGTTGAATGGTAATTCATATTAGTTCATATTGATGTACTTTACATTTCCCCTACATCCATTCATAAATTCGAGTTGGCTTGGGTGCATTTGGGAAGCCATTTTCAGTATTCATTGTGGGGGAATTAGAACCCCAAATTACTAGTCAAAACTCTTACCTCGACCAGAATCTTAAACAAGTTTGTAGAAGCCTTTAGAGGGTCATAAATCCTCCCCGAAAATCATATTCAAACATTAATATCATTCATATATCTTCTATCAATATTTTGGAGCATTTGGACCAATTTGGAGACCTAGACATCAAAACTAGTCAAAGGTCGAAATACAAAGAAAAAAAAGTAAAACAATTGGTCATTTAATAAAAATTTGAAAAAGGGACATTACATTGGTATCAGAGCATGATCTTGGAACTTGATGTGGTTTGATATTTATGAGGACAAGAATTCAGGGACCACCAATATATATTGAAACCAAAAGTGCTTTTGTTGAAGAGGGGGAAAAAAGGGGGTAGGAGAAGAAGGCATTTTTTTAGGAAACTATGACTAGGAATGAAAAGGGAACCTCATATGATGGTGAGGACCATATTAAATAATGAAACCTCTCTTTGGTTACATAACCAATAACATGACCCAACAGCTTATCAAAGGATTCGAATTGATGGCTAGCCAACTTAGGGGAAAGCTGGCAGAAGGGGGTAGTAGAAGTTTTCATCGTGGAGAGACACATAATAACATTCATTTTGAATACTTTTATGATTGGTTGAATCAATTTTTGAAAAATAATTCAAATGTGAATTCATTGAGGAATAATCAGCAATGCACAAGTATGGAGGAGACCAAGGAGCCACCAAGTTCTGTGGGTGGTGAAACAGAAAAAAGAATTACATTATGAGAATCGAAAGTCACTCCCAAGTGAATCTGAAAAAGATGAAGATAAATCGCATGAGTATGAATAAGTTTCTATTGAAAATTTTGAAGATCATTTCGATACACGTCCTACCTTGGCAATGAAACAAAGAACATCTACTGATGGATGCTTGAACTATGAAGGAGTACCTACTGATGGGTGGTGACATAGATATCACTTTTGAAAGTGTTGCTACAAGTCAAACTTCCATTAACCATGAAAATGAAGACCTGGTAGCATTTGAAGAATAAACAATATCAACTTCCCCATCACCACTTGAGCTTCATGAAGTTGGTCCAAGCAAGAAGGAAGAAGATGAGGAGGTTCATTTGCAAGAGCCTCATTTTCTTAAAGGGTCCTTAAAGATGAATGAAAAGAAGATTCAAGAGTCCCTTAGCATACTCCATGACACTCAGGCATTAGTGTCAAATTCTTGTTGGAGTGATACTTCATTGGAGGAAACATCCTTCCTTGAAGACATGGAGAAGATTCAAAGAGCAATGTGCCACATCAAAGGTAATCTCGTGTCTTTTCTTTTTGATAGAAAAAATGTGATTGAGCTTAGTGAATGGTTACGTGAATCCTACTTGAAGAATAATGAAGATATTCATAAGCTCAAAATTCAAAATGAGCAACTTCTTGAGAGGTTGCAAGATACTTGTTCTTCCTCCAATGCTTCATATTGTCATATGGTAGATTGCTTGGAGAATTCTCATGACATGATGGATCATGAGAAACATGAAAAAATGCAGGTTCTTGATGTGTTTTAAGGTTATCTTGATGAGATCCAATCACTTGTTGTGGTGGAAGAGGAACTTACATTGTCTCTTGAAAATGGTTACACACTTTTTGAAGAAGTGCATGATTCCACCACCTTGGAACCAACCCATGAGGAAAGTTTTGCATTTTTTTAAGGGAGGTGCATAATCCTACCTCTATGGATCCTTCACATCATTAAAAATTTTCACTTTCTGATCATTTGAGTGAGTTGATTCTTTCTCCTACATCCTACACTTCCAAATTTTACAACATTCATCATAATGAAGTATGGGTGAAAGGTTTATTTTTATAGTGCAACATGAAGAGTATGGAATTTATATCTCTCCTTTTGATGATGACATGATTAGAGAACTGTCTTATTTACATTTTCAGCAGAATCATTTGTTACATTATGATGATACACATCTACATGGGTACACCTATGATGTTCACTTGAGTCACTTGGAGACTCATGATTTTCCTTGCTCCTTGCCTACTCTATTTGATGTTGGAGAAACTTCATCCCACACTTGGGTAAAGAGATATGTGATTGAAGAACATTATTATTGGTAGCAAAATCCTATGTTATTTCATGATGATATACATATTCATGGGTGTATTGATTAGACTTCTTTGATCCACTTGAAGTCTTCATGTTTTCTTTGATTCTTATTTGGTTCAGATTTGGTGGAGGTTCTTCATTCACTCCTTGGATGAAATAACACATGGCTGATTATATTGATGCACATTATATATTTTGGGAGCAGCATTATGGGACATGGGATCCTCACCTATGTCATTGGATCAGATTTGATTGGTCACTTGAAGATTGTATGCACTTGGCAAATGGTGGTCTACTTACTTGGAGGTATAAGCACTTCCATGATATTTTGATGAGGCACCTCCTTGATGTACATTTTTATTATGTTGTTATGTACTTTGATGATATATATTATGTACTCATGATGTTTGGAAGAATTTATACAAGAAAATGGGAGCCCGGAATTCTCTTTCCTAATGGTATGGGTTGGAGAGCACTCTTAATCGTTGGAGTGCAATACAAGCAATGGGACCCTGGGATAGTTTTTAGTCCCATTGATTTCAATTTTTTTGGGAAACAAGAAGCATGGGAGATGGATTCCCCACTTAATAAAATGATTTTAATCAAAGTATTGAAGTATAAATCATGGTGGTTCCTCTCTAAAATATTCATGCAATCTCAAAGACTCAAAGTTGGTCAACTTAGTGGCAACTTCAAAGAATCATATAGAAAGCAGGTTCTTCAACACCCGTGTTTGAAATTTCTTGAGGACAAAAAATATTGGGAATGGAGGATTTTTCATGTCTTAAATTTTGCATTGGTTCACAATGGCCTAATCACATTTTCCATATTCATGAGAGTTTGTCAAATTGATGCTAAGGGTCAAATAATTGCCAAGGAGGAAAATTACTAGTTTCCTAGGTTGGGGGTGGAAGCTTTGGGATTTGGAATAAGGGGGGGAATAAATGATGTTTGAACATTAGAATGGAATAAATATTTAATAAAGGAGATAAATAAATAAATACAAGGGAAAATCAAAGTGGTAATTGATCATGAAGACACATGGAGGATGTGGGACCCATGCAAGCTAGATTTTTCTATTCCACATGGAATCCTCCTCTTGTCATGTCGAATCCATAACAAGCCCAAGGGTATTGGTATGAGTTGTAAGGACAATATACTTGGCATGAATCAATTAAGTTCAAATTGGAGTGGAAGAGTAACTCCCATGGAAGAGGAAGAGGCATTTTGGAGCTAGTGAGACACTTGGACTAGATTCCCTAGCTCTATGACAACAATTATGAAGATGATATGACACCTATGACACAAATAAGATATGAAGGCTGAAATATGACATATATGACATGTCAGGGCTAAAAATAGCTCTAAGAGGGCACTCAAGGGATTTAGGGCAGCTAAGATGCTTCCACATGTGATTTGATGGAAGTGGGAGACTATGAATTGTTCCACAAGTGGCATTCTTTGGAATCTCTTCCCAACTAGAGTTGGAATGCATATCTTGGAAGGAATTCAACCCATAGAGAGCTTGGAAAATTTATAAATGTCAAGAACAAAGAATGAAGGCATCTTTTGATCATTTGAGAAATTTGCATTTGTGAATTGAGAGAGATAGTGGATGACTAGTTTCTTGCCTTAGCCAATTTCGAGGGTGAAAGATTCCCATCCAAGTTGGTGTTTGGAGAGTCCACTCGGGTATTTCATGGATATTTGATGAATTTGTATTTGCAGGTGTAAGCTACAAGGAATCTCGTGGTTCCTTCTATTTCATCACTTCCTTTCAACCATTTCCAGTTTTTATTGCATATTCTTGCTCATGGAGGGATTGCACTTTGGGTGAGCTATTGATCTCTTTAGGGAAGCTTATAATGCCCCATTATTTTATGTTCTGATGTAAATTCTCTTTATTTCAAGTTCATAATACTCTCAGGTCAAAATACTGAAATATTTCATGTAAAAATGTTAATCAATGAAGAAATAGTGCCATTTCCCCACTATCTTGTTGTGAACCAATGTAATGTTGATGGATTCGAATGGAAAAGTAAAATACTGATGGTTTATGGATGAATGGAATGTCATTTATGTATTTAAATTTCAGTAGACTCTTAGTTCGAAATACCCAAAATATTTCATCTATAAATGTTAAACAATGAAGAAACAATGTCATTTCCCCACTACCTTGTTGTGAACCAATGTAATGTTGATAGATTCAAATGGATAAGTAAAATACTGATGGTGAATGGATGAATGGACTGTTATTGATGGATTATATGAGTTTAATGTTCAGTACATAAGCATTTGGATTTATTTTGTTGAGTTTCATAGCATTTGGAGAAGTTTGCCTATCATTTCCCCCAAGGTTGAAACTAGTCTTTTTGCAGCTAATTTAAGGGAGTTATAGAAGACATTAAAAGTTGAATGGTGATGCGTATGAGTTCATATTGATGTTCTTTACATGTCCCTTTATTCTATTCAGAAATTTGAGTTGGCTTGAGTGCATTTGGGAAGTCATTTCTAGTATTCATTGTGGGAGAATTAGAACCCCAAATTACTAGTCAAAACTCCTACCTTGACCATAATCTTAAACAAGTTTGTAGAAGCCTTTAGAGGGTCATAAAGCCTAATTAGTCATATTCAAACCTTAATATCAGTCATATACCTTCTGTGAATATTTGGGAGCATTTGGACCAATTTGGAGACCTACACATCAAAACTAGTCAAAGGTCGAAATGGGGAAAAAAGTAAAAAAAATGGTCATTTAATAAAAATTCGAAAAAGAGATATTACAAGGAAATTGAGAGCCAATACTTCCTTGTAGTCATAGAATAGCAATGTATTTTTGGTTTTTTTTCTTGGGAAAAAGTCATATTTTTTATGCAACTTTAAATGAAAAGTGCATTCTTCATTAATACTAAATATGGTTTTACAAGGTATTATTATCTTTGTTTGATTATATTGTGCATATTGGATTTTATAAATAATATATAACTCTACCTACAGTCATTTAAACAAAACAAATCTTTATGAACTCCCTTTCACTACTTTACTAGCATACTACATAAACAAAACGAGTACGGACTTAACAATATGCCTATAGTCATTTAAACATAATGTGCATACAAACATGTCTTAAAGAAACTAGAATAATACTCCATAATAGAATTCCTGAATTCCTGATTGACCTATATTTAGATCGTTGCATTTGTTTCTTTGGTTGAATCTCCATGTCACATGATGTTTCTCCTTCCTCGCCTTCTTAGGTGTTTGTTTCTGAGGATGGTGTTGTGAATTCTAAAGGGAGAGTTCTTATAGGTGGTTTGATAGACATGGATATAGGCATACTGCAGCTGACACCCTGGTCTATGCCAATCCTCAAAAGCTAACTATGTTGTTACATGCAACTATGGAGCATTTGCTCTTGTCCAAAGGTATGCTCTATTGCTATTTTTTAAGGATCTATGGATTTATAATATCTTCTAACTATTAAAAAGTTAGCTAGATGAACTATTTCTGCTATAAAGTGTAGTTTAGCAAATATTGTCTTGCCTATATGGAGATTTGCTGCTATTTAACGACAGTTTGCTTTCTATTGCCCTTCATTGCTATCCCATTGCATTATAGTCCTAAGGGGTAACAATTGGTTGGATTGCCAATTTGAAGTGGTTAAGAGTGTTTAAATATAATAATTGTACTTGCTACATTTTAATTTGTTCTACTTACTTATATGTAGCTTTTCAAATACACCTCTATTGTGCTTGCAAATTGAAGTGCTTTGGCTTAGCACTCTAACTATAAAATTCCATAAGAGTGGTGCTCTTTTACCATAATTTCTCCATGAAACATTTACAACAAATAAAATGAAATATATTTAATTTGATGCTTCCAGATTATCAAAGCCTAAGATTAACCATAATCTTTAATAACATAATTCACATATTTTGTTTAAAAATAAAATGTAATAGATATAGTAGTCAATCAAGACTCTAATTGTTCCTTATTATTAAATGTTTAATGATGCATGATGAATTTCGAGTTATGATATGTTTCTTATTANATATAAAATAGATAAACATGTATCATCATTTACTTGACTTAGATATTTTTGAAATCCTATTTAACGAACATATATCCAAACCCTAGGCTCTATCAAGCGCCGAGATGGATCAAAATCTCTCAAGGTGCAAACATCTTATTAAGTATTGCACTCAAGGAGCTCTTGATTTGATTAAAATCAAAAGACGCATCTTTTTATTTAAGGTCAACATATAATATTTTTATTATTAATATTTAATATTAGTTATGTTCCACATATAATATTTTTATTATTAATATTTAATATTATTTATGGCCGACATATAATATTTTTTATTATTTTTTGGTTTGTTAGGAACGAACATTACAACATCTCCCTCATACATGTTTTTAAAACAATGTGCAAGGCCCTCCTAAAACCATGGGTTGTTTAGGACAAGGCCAACATTTTTTTGCGGATAATTCATTTTTTTATTTTTTATTATTTTGTTAGGTAGGAACATTACAATGTCTCCCCCATATTGTGTTGTTTTTCTGACCAACATTTTTTTTTGCGGATAATTAAATTTTTTAGTTTTTATTGTTTTGTTAGGAAGGAACATTACAACATCTCCCCCATACTAGGTTGTTTTTGTGGCCGACATTTATTTTTGTGGATAATTAAAATTTTATTTTTTATTATTTTGTTAGTAACAAACGTTACAAGATCTTCCACGTAACGTTACAAGATCTCTCTCATACTGAACTATACATCAATAATTTTAAAAATCATATTTAATAATATTTATTGGATACCATGCTCAATAATATTTATTTATTTAATTTAACCATATTAACTTAGTTTTTTTTCTAATTACAACCTACATTCACATTAATAAAAATATATTTTATTCGTGAAATGCTTTTACCCATGGGAAAGTACCAAATGCATTTAGCTTAGCAAAAGGTTCGACACAATTAAAAAAAGGGATCAATTTCCATACCATAGAGATGCCATATCATATTTCCACTACGAAATTGAAGTCTATAGAGCTTATCATGCTTTCAGTACATAACAAAAACAAAGTATCCAAAAGATTTTAAAAGTACTAAGGTCTAACCTTAAAGTCGTGGAAAGGGAGGTCATTAGTGGTTATGGTTTTTTTTTAAAGTAAGGTCATAAGTGGCTATGGTATGATATTTTAAAGTAATTTGATGTTTATCGCATAATGGGTCAATCCCATACTCCATGCATGGGTGTCTTTTTGTCATTTCTCTTAATATGTTTACAGTGAGAGCGGATATAGTTTGATTTGTAAGTTTGTAACCATGTATCACTTCAATCATATCAAATGTATATATTCAACTTAATCCAAACACATCCATTCTCACAATATATCATTCTAAAGAAGTTCAATTATTCGAGAACAAACTTTACAAGATGCGATTATATATAACAATGAAGTTAATCTTATATTAATATTTATGTATTAGAAGATGTAATTTCAATAAAATCCTTATATATTTTTATATAAAATGGGTCAAAACTTTTTGAAGATAAATTTCAAAGGATACATGGGATTTGGATCATGTATAACTTAAACTACTTCTAATATTTGGATATTATTCAATTTGATTTTTTATTTAATAATTATAAAGATTTGTTTTATATAATAATTACAAGAGTTTATGAAAACTCAAAAAAATATAATGAATTGTATTGATTAAATTATTAATAATATTTTTTATAACCAAATGGGTAAAATAATTATATTAAAAAGAATGAAAACAATCAAATTGGTATATAGATTTTCAAAATATAACCCAATTCAAAGTTCCACATAGTTATAACGAATAGTCTATCATCAACTTTTAGCTTTTAGATCGTTACATCATTTACAAAAATTGCTATACTACTATCAACCTTGACAAACTAACTAAGCATAAAGACGCAAAAACAAGTGATTAATAAAATTTAGAGAATTGAAAGCACACAAACAGCCCTATACATGTCTAATCTACTCAAATAGATCAGGGAAACTTGATATTCCAACAATGGTAGTGGTTGACTTATGAACCGATTCTTCTACAAACCTAGAGCTAACATTCTGAGTGAGCCTTGAGTGACTAACAACCACCATTTCATGATGTGAATCCATAGTGATGCCCAACTTTTCCATTTGAGCACCCTGAACACGGACTTAGTCCTCTAAATCATCAAACCGATGGTCAAGCATAGAGAACACCCTGCAGTTGAGAATTCATCCCGAGCAAGGTAGATTGCAGGTCACATATGTCCGCTTTCATGTCCCACATACCCACCACCAATTTTTCCAACTTGGCCACAGCCACCTCCTCGGCCTTCATACTAATAATAGGCACATACTACCAAACCCTAAACCACACTATGACACAACCCTGCCCCTGCAAGAGGCCAGTAAGGAGGAGCCCAAAACCAACTGAAGCTAGCACAACCATCCTAGAAACAACCTCCACTAGGAATCTACCAGAGAAACTAGCATCAAAACGCTAAATCACAAGGAGAGAACCCCCATGACCTTCGGGCTAAGGCATAAAAGCTAGCAAACTAGCATATGTATCAAGGGAAACAAACTGATCTGCCATAAAACAAGAACAAAGCACAACCACCATCGAAACAAAGCCTCTTAAGGCTTCTCCCATGCGCAAGGGGAAATTAATCCATTGATTCCAAAACATCAATAAAACCTTACGGGAACCACCAGTTGAGAAATTAGCCCCTATTTTCAGCTAAAAGACCTTGCCTAGGATGGTAGCTTGTTTGGCAAGCTAACCAGCTATTTAGTTGTTGTGTCCTAAGGAATGAAGTAGATTGGCTTCTTTTATTCCTCGTAGAAGATCAACGATATGAAATAGAAGCTTCCTAATGATCAGATCCTCCAAAGTACTTTTTTCTCGGGCTTGTGAGATAATTAGAAGAGTGACCTTAATGACAATAACATCGTGAATTCCTAGAGGGACAATGGCCTATAAACAAATCATATCTTCTTGCAAGGTTGTTAGTGGCTCTTCACAAGCCCCACTTATACATTAAGACATGATTTCCTCAAGGATCAAGAAGAATGTCACCCACACCTGCTGTCCTAGATTAAATTATTAAAAAAATAATTATTATATGTATTTATATAAGTAATTAGACATACCATTTTATTTTAATTATATGTGAAAAGTTTGAGAAAACATTAGTATTAAGATGAAGGTTTAAAACTCTTCCAAAAGGGTATAGATGGGGGTAGTGTAAGTATTAGTTTAATGATACCTAATACTAAGATGAAGGTTCAAAACCCTTCCATTATGTAAAAGAAAAGTGAGTATAAGTTTTAGGTGGTTTTGATGGTATAAAAATGCCATTTATAACACAATCTCGAAAGAAATCACAAATCCTAGAAAAAAACATTGATAATTGGAAATAATTACTTTTTAATAAGTTAAATCATCTCATTCATAAATATGAATAAATATGTTAAACATTAGATCATTGATTGGGTTTATTGTTATTAATTGTTTTTTTATAAATATGGCTTTGTCCAGCTACTATTGTTATTTTTAAGAAGGTTAAATGTTTAATTGTATGACTTCTTTTTTTAATTTGTCATCAATATGGTCATATTTGTTTTATTAAAATTGCAATTTGAAATTGTTTATATCTTTGTTTTCAATGTATAAATGGATCTAACTGGTTCAAATATTCCTTTTGGCTGCATAATTTTGCGAGATAAACAATTTATATATACAATTTTATTTTTTTTACAAAAACGGTTAAAATTTTAATTAAAGACTGGCAATGGGGCTGCCAGGGCCATTACAATGCATATTCAACTACTATACTGAGTTTCATCTCCAGCTTTACACACAAGGCTAATACTGTGCTGGGACATATCTTTCTAGTTTCTGCAAATGCTGTTGAGATGCCCACGAGAAGACAGACTAGTGCAGCCTTAGCATTAGGGAATCGGGTGATTTGAAGTTTCTCCATTCACAATTAGTTGGCTCTTGCTCAAAAGAGTGCCCCGGTTGGCCTCAGCATCCGCTAGACTGTTGAGATTCCTTAGCACGTGATAAGCCTTGTAAGTTCTGAAGTGCGTCAGAAGGAGAAGGACTTTCCTGTACATTTGGGAAAGGCTATTATACATTATTGGCCCCTTCCTAGTGTGTAACGCTTTAACAATTAGCCTAAAGTCGCCAAAGATAGTAAGCTTCTGGATGTTCAGCTTCCTTGCTTGGTTTAGCCCTTGCCACAGCGCCAAAAACTCAGCATGATTGTTGGAGGCGTATCCTAGGCCCCATGCATAGGACAGATGGAGTTTGCCAGAGGGCTCAATGATGATGCCTCCTCCTCCAGCTTGACCAGGATTCCCTTTCGAGGCCCCGTCAAAGAAGAGGCACCATTCATCAAGGGCTGACCTCCACTTAATAAATTCCTGTTCATCCAACCTGATTTCCCAGTTTGTCTTTTGAGGAGTTTTAATTGCTTCAATGGTTTGCTGATTCAGATTGAACTCCCTAAGCCAGTGATCTTCTTCAGGAGAGAGGGTAGTCGAATTTTTTATGGAAGGCTTAGTGCTTAGAGCTTCTAATATCATGGTCCGAGCTTTAACAGCGACTTGAGGAGGGAGTCTGCTTTCCTCCTTAAAAATTCTGTTGTTCCTTGCCAGCCAGATCTTCCAACACAGAAATTTGGGGGTCCACATCCACATGAGCTTGAGGAGATTTTTCTTGCTCAGATTGAAGGGAGAAAGAGAGTTCCAGTTGCTTAAAAGCTTCGTTACTGAGTTTGGCAGTCTTTCAGCAGTAGTTCCTATCATAATCCTCCATACATCTTTGGTGAAATCACAGAAGATAAAGAGATGCCCGGCAGTTTCTTCAGTGCGATTGCACAGAGGGCAGCGTGAAGGCCCTTCCTAGCCTTTCCTCTTAAGATTGTCGTTGGTCATAATGCTATTGTGGAGCAGGGTCCAAATAAAAATGTCAATTTTGGGGATTGAAGGGAAATTCCAAAGAGTTTTCCACGGGGCTGGATTGGGAGGGACCCAAGGCAATTCCAGAATAGCAGCGTAGCCAGCAGCTGCTATATATTTCCCGGATCCTGAACCCCAACCCCATTTGTCTTTGGATCTGGCACTATGAGGTGATTTCCCTTGAAGAAATACCAACAGCTTTGAAGCTTCCTTCTTGAACTCGTCCGGGTAATCTCCTAGATTCCAGCTTTCCCAGGATTCTATATCATCGTTGTTCCAGGCGGATATGTCCCACAGGGTGCTGCAG
This sequence comes from Pseudotsuga menziesii, assembly GCA_001517045.1. Taxonomy (NCBI): domain Eukaryota; kingdom Viridiplantae; phylum Streptophyta; class Pinopsida; order Pinales; family Pinaceae; genus Pseudotsuga; species Pseudotsuga menziesii. The sequence continues at coordinate 66,139 of LPNX010479269.1, read as the reverse complement.
TTTTTGGCCAGAAGCCAAGCTTTGATATTTCCCAGGTTGTTTACCTCATTGAGAGGCTGATCCCCCAGGATGGAATCCTCCCAAATTTTAATTTTTGCACTGTTTCCCGGAATCCACGTGAGCTTTGAGATGAAGTGAGGAAGGGCCCTTTTGCAAAGCGTGAAGATCAGGGATCCTTTCTGCATTTTTGTGGGTTTTTCAAGGCATCTCTCCTTGTCTCCTTTGAAGTATTTTTTCTATAGGATTTGCTTGCTCCAAGTTCTTTTCCCAGTGATCATGTTCCAGAGAATTTTGCCACCCATGGCTAGATTTTGGGTGGCCACATTTCTGATTTGAAGACCCCCCTCCATCTTTGGCTTCGTGACCTTGTCCCAGCTCACAAGGTGAAGCTTCTTCTCACAGTTTCGACCACCTTCCCAGAGGAAACGACGGAGCAGCTCATTGATTTTGTTTGTTATAGTTTTGGGAGCTAAAAGAACAGAGCATTGATAGATTGGAAGGCTGGTGAGGACAGAGTTCATTAAAATAACCTTACCTACTTTGTTAAGCCAGTTTGCTCCCCACGCATGGATCTTGTTTTTTAGTTTGTCCAGGAGAGGCAGCTAGTGGGCAACTTTGGGGGATGCTTTGAGAATTGGAATGCCCGGATAGGTGAAAGTGTCCCAGATTATGATGCCTTCCATTTCAAGAATCCGAGATATCTCCAGCATTTCACGAGGAGAGCAATTCCAGCCAAGGATCTTACTTTTGTGATAGTTTATTTCACTTCCAGAGCTGTTTCTGTAGAGGTCAAGCTCTATTTTAAAGTTCCTAGTTGTATTAAGATTGGCAGTTCCCAGTAAAAGAGTATCATCAGGGAACTGGGCGTGGTTTACCTCCTTGACCTTTGGGATGATTCAAATGCCTGAAAGAGACCTGTTTTGAAGACTTCCATTCAATTGGAAGCTTAGCACGGAGGCTTGAATGACAAAGAGCACAAGGGAGAGAGGGCAGCCTTGCCTTAATCCTCTTGAAGCCTAGAAAAAGTTGGTAGGACGGCCATTAACCAACGGGGCAATCCAGGGGGCTAATATGCAGGCTTTGACCCACTCTATAAATTTATGACTAAACCCAAATTTTCTCATGGCTGCAAGAACAAAATCATGCTTGACTCTGTCAAAGGCATTGGCCAAGTCCAACTTAACCACCATACCCTTCTCTTTGTTCTTGTAGCTTGTGTGAATTGCTTCTTGGACTAAGATAATGTTATCCAAAATCTGTCTTCCTCTCACAAACCCACCTTGGTTTTTCGGGATCAACTTAGGCAGTATTCTTTTGAGTCTGTTAGCCATTATTTTAGTAATGATTTTGTAACCCGTATTACAAAGGGAGATAGGTCTAAATCTGTTAAAGTTCTTAGCACCTTTTTCTTTTGGAATGAGAGCCAAGAACGAGGAATTAGTGCTGCCACCCAATTTGGTACAATTCTGAGCCTTATTGACCATTCTGTACAGGTCCTTTTTAATAATGTCCCAACAAGAAATATAGAATCGGGCTGTGAATCCATCCGGCCCTGGAGCTTTGTCTGGGTCCATTTTGAAGAGGGCTTTCTTGATTTCCTGAATGCTAACAGGGCTATTCAGCATCAGGTTGTCATCATCATTGACCATGTTTGGAATCTCTGAGAGAGGGTAAGAATTCGGGTCCACTGGTTCCAGGTCCGAGGCAGAATAGAGATTTTTGAAGAAGGAATAAGCTGCCTCCTTGATGCCACTAAATTCCTTTATGACTTGATCTTACATCTGAATTTCACTAATGGAGTTGTAGATTTTTCTAGCTTGGGCTTGCCTGTGAAAGAACGAAGTGTTTTTGTCTCCAGCTTGAAGCCAGAGCATCCTTGATTTGACTCTCCAATAGATTCATCTTCCCTGCAAGCTTTATGGTACTTCCTTTGAAGTTCAGCTTCCTAGTTAAGCAAGGCAGGGGTGACTAGAGATTCTTCCAAGACCAATTGATGTTGTTCTAAGGCCTTCTGAGTTCTTATCCTTTCAGCCGTAGGAGAGCTTAGGCCTTTAGCCCAAGCTCTCAGATCAGCTTTGAGTCTTCTGAGCTTTCCTTCCCAGACATAGAAGGGGGATCCATAAACAGGTTGCTTCCAGGAAATGGACACAAGATCAAGGAAACCTTCCTGATTAACCCAAATTAGACTAAACCAGAAGGGGATAGGACCTAGCTTTTTCCCAGGAGAAAGGGAGAGCGAGATTGGTTTATGATCATAGGTGTAATGCGGGAGAATCTTGGAGGTAGCCATAAGACCAAGGGTTAGGAAGGAGGAATGAATGAGGAAACGGTCTAGACGGGCAGCTATGTGGCCTGGTCCTATCCTTTTATTGGACCAGGTGAACTTTCCCCTGTCAGGAGTGATATCTCCAAGCTCCCAGTCCAGCATCAAGTCTTCCACCCACTCTCTTGCTAGATCCCGGACTATTGATCCCCCTTTTTTTTCCGCCAGAGAAAGGGTTACATAAAAGTCTCCAACCACTACTAAGTTTTCAGGGTTGTGTTGATTAAGAAATAATTTTAAGGAATCCCAACACTCTTTTTTCTCAACAAAAGAGACAGGAACATACATATTAAAGAGGCTTATGAGATGACCGGATTCTTTATGGAGCAGCTTGGTGAATAACCAGTGTATGGTTCCTTCTTCTTCTACTAGATCAAGCTTTGCAGAGTCCCAGAACGTTGCTAAGCCTCCTGATGCTCCTCTTGCGCTCACAACCCTACCCGGGCCTTTCTTCTAGAACAAGTTACTTGCTCGGAGGAGAGCAACCTCCTCCAGTTTCGTCTCCTGGATTAGGAGGACTTCAGGCCTTGTTACTCTTACTAAATCCCTTATAGCTTCTTCTTTTAGAGTGCTGCCTAGTCCTCTGCAATTCCAGGAGACGTATTGCATTATTTACCTGAATGAGAGGGATGGCCCCCTTTCGGGGTCTTTCTTAGCTTCATCCCCGATCTTGTATTCATCCCCGATCTTGATCTCTATGCTATATATTTCCCGGATCCTGAACCCCAACCCCGTTTGTCTTTGGATCTGGCACTATGAGGCGATTTCCCTTGAAGAAATACCAACAGCTTTGAAGCTTCCTTCTTGAACTCGTCCGGGTAATCTCCTAGATTCCAGCTTTCCCACGATTCTATATCATCGTTGTTCCAGGTGGATATGTCCCATAGGGTGCTGCAGTTTTTGGCCAGAAGCCAAGCTTTGATATTTCCCAGGTTGTTTACCTCATTAAGATGCTGATCCCCCAGGATGGAATCCTCCCAAATTTTAATTTTTGCACTGTTTCCCGGAATCCACGTGAGCTTTGAGATGAAGTGAGGAAGGGCCCTTTTGCAGAGCGTGAAGATCGAGGATCCTTTCTGCATTTTTGTGGGTTTTTCAAGGCATCTCTCCTTGTCTCCTTTGAAGTATTTTTTCTGTAGGATTTGCTTGCTCCAAGTTCTTTTCCCAGTGATCATGTTCCAGAGAATTTTGCCACCCATGGCTAGATTTTGGGTGGCCACATTTCTGATTTGAAGACCCCCCTCCATCTTTGGCTTCGTGACCTTGTCCCAGCTCACAAGGTGAAGCTTCTTCTCACAGTTTCGACCACCTTCCCAGAGGAAACGACGGAGCAGCTCATTGATTTTGTTTGTTATAGTTTTGGGAGCTAAAAGAACAGAGCATTGATAGATTGGAAGGCTGGTGAGGACAGAGTTCATTAAAATAACCTTACCTACTTTGTTAAGCCAGTTTGCTCCCCACGCATGGATCTTGTTTTTTAGTTTGTCCAGGAGAGGCAGCTAGTGGGCAACTTTGGGGGATGCTTTGAGAATTGGAATGCCCAGGTAGGTGAAAGTGTCCCAGATTGTGATGCCTTCCATTTCAAGAATCCGGGATATCTCCAGCATTTCACGAGGAGAGCAATTCCAGCCAAGGATCTTACTTTTGTGATAGTTTATTTCACTTCCAGAGTTGTTTCTGTAGAGGTCAAGCTCTATTTTAAAGTTCCTAGTTGTATTAAGATTGGCAGTTCCCAGTAAAAGAGTATCATCAGTGAACTGGGCGTGGTTTACCTCCTTGACCTTTGGGATGATTCAAATGCCTGAAAGAGACATGTTTTGAAGACTTCCGTTCAATTGGAAGCTTAGCACGGAGGCTTGAATGACAAAGAGCACAAGGGAGAGAGGGCAGCCTTGCCTTAATCCTCTTGAAGCCTAGAAAAAGTTGGTAGGATGGCCATTAACCAACGGGGCAATCCAGGGGGCTGATATGCAGGCTTTGACCCACTCTATAAATTTCTGACTAAACCCAAAGTTTCTCATGGCTGCAAGAAGAAAATCATGCTTGACTCTGTCAAAGGCATTGGCCAAGTCCAACTTAACCACCATACCCTTCTCTTTGTTCTTGTAGCTTGTGTGAATGGCTTCTTGGACTAAGATAATGTTATCCAAAATCTGTCTTCCTCTCACAAACCCACCTTGGTTTTTCGGGATCAACTTAGGCAGGATTCTTTTGAGTCTGTTAGCCATTATTTTAGTAATGATTTTGTAACCCGTATTACAAAGGGAGATAGGTCTAAATCTGTAAAAGTTCTTAGCACCTTTTTCTTTTGGAATGAGAGCCAAGAACGAGGAATTAGTGCTGCCACCCAATTTGGTACAATTCTGAGCCTTCTTGACCATTCTGTACAGGTCCTTTTTAATAATGTCCCAACAAGAAATATAGAATCGGGCTGTGAATCCATCCGGCCCTGGAGCTTTGTCTGGGTCCATTTTGAAGAGGGCTTTCTTGATTTCCCGAATGCTAACAGGGCTATTCAGCATCAGGTTGTCATCATCATTGACCATGTTTGGAATCTCTGAGAGAGGGTAAGAATTCGGGTCCACTGGTTCCAGGTCCGAGGCAGAATAGAGATTTTTGAAGAAGGAATAAGCTGCCTCCTTGATGCCACTAAATTCCTTTATGACTTGATCTTGCATCTGAATTTCACTAATGGAGTTGTAGATTTTTCTAGCTTGGGTTTGCCTGTGAAAGAACGAAGTGTTTTTGTCTCCAGCTTGAAGCCAGAGCATCCTTGATTTAACTCTCCAATAGATTTCCTCTTCCCTGCAAGCTTTATGGTACTTCCTTTGAAGTTCAGCTTCCTAGTTAAGCAAGGCATGGGTGACTAGAGATTCTTCCAAGACCAATTAATGTTGTTCTAAGGCCTTCTGAGTTCTTATCCTTTCAGCCGTAGGAGAGCTTAGGCCTTTAGCCCAAGTTCTCAGATCAGCTTTGAGTCTTCTGAGCTTTCCTTCCCAGACATAGAAGGGGGATCCATAAACAGGTTGCTTCCAGGAAATGGACACAAGATCAAGGAAGCCTTCCTGATTAACCCAAATTAGGCTAAACCGGAAGGGGATAAGACCTAGCTTTTTCCCAGGAGAAAGGGAGAGTGAGATTGGTTTATGATCAGAGGTGTAATGCGGGAGAATATTGGAGGTAGCCATAAGACCAAGGGTTAGGAAGGAGGAATGAATGAGGAAACGGTCTAGACGGGTAGCTATGTGGCCTGGTCCTATCCTTTTATTGGACTAGGTGAACTTTCCCCTGTCAGGAGTGATATCTCCAAGCTCCCAGTCCAGCATCAAGTCTTCCACCCACTCTCTTGCTAGATCCCGGACTATTGTTCCCCCTTTTTTTTCCGCCAGAGAAAGGGCTACATAAAAGTCTCCAACCACTACTAAGTTTTCAGGGTTGTGTTGATTAAGAAATAATTTTAAGGAATCCCAACACTCTTTTTTCTCAACAAAAGAGACAGGAACATACATATTAAAGAGGCTTACGAGATGACTGGATTCTTTATGGAGCAGCTTGGTGAATAACCAGTGTATGGCTCCTTCTTCTTCTACTAGATCGAGCTTTGCAGAGTCCCAGAACGTTGCTAAGCCTCCTGACGCTCCTCTTGCGCTCACAGCCCTACCCGGGCCTTTCTTCTAGAACGAGTTACTTGCTCGGAGGAGAGCAGCCTCCTCCAGTTTCGTCTCCTGGATTAGGAGGACTCCAGGCCTTGTTACTCTTACTAAATCCCTTATAGCTTCTTCTTTTAGAGTGCTGCCTAGTCCTCTGCAATTCCAGGAGACGTATTGCATTATTTACCTGAATGAGAGGGATGGCCCCCTTTTGGGGTCTTTCTTAGCTTCATCCCCGATCTTGTATTCATCATTTCTGGGATGGTATGCCGAGAGCCTTGAACCACATCCTTGTAGGACTGCTCTTCCCTTCTCTTCTTCTCGGTCTTCCGTCCACGCTTTGGTTGGTCTGGTGAGCCTGACGGGCTGCTTGCTTCAATATCTCCTTCCTCAGAGGATTCAGCTCCTGTTTCCGAGCCCAAACTAATATGTTCCTTTGATTGGCTGGAGACAACAGGTTGAGGGATTGGTTCGGTGGGGCTTGTGGCGCCCGAATTTCTTCAACTTCTGGAGCGTTTGTGGGGGTTTGAGCTTCATTAGGAGAATCCTGGTGACTAGGCTTTGAGCTGCCTACCTTTGGGGGTTCCTAGGCCGTTTTCTCCTTGCTTTTGGCATTGTTAGAGGTTCTACCTTTTTTTACTTTCTGCCATCCTTCAGCATCTTCTTTCTCAGCGGCCAGTTTGGGGCAATGTCTTTGGAAGTGGCCATGCTCTTGGCAGTTCCTGCACTTGAAGGGCAGTTGCTCATAGTCCAATTTCTGGTAGTGAGTCCAGGATCCAACGGTTAATTTTACTGCCTCCGGAAGGCCGGCTTCAAGATCAACTTCAACACAAATTCTGGCGCAGGTGTATTGTCCCTTATTATCAGCTTTGTCAATGAAACGTCCGATTCCGTTCCCTATTCTCTGCAGAGATTCGATATCCCAGCAATGCACCGGAAGATTGGGAAGCCTAACCCACACCGGCACTTCTTTGGGGAGATCGACCGAGGGGTCAAAATCTGGTGTCCATTTGTTCAGGTATAGGCCCTGCGTCCCCATGAAGTAGGGGCCATTTCTAAAGATTAAGTCATGATCTTCTTTTGAGATGAATTCAAACACAAAGAACCCTCTTCCAATAGGGTAACAAGTTACTCCATGTTTCAGATTGGGCTTCCAATTTCTCTGTATCTAGTCATCAGTAGTCTTGGTGGAGGGCCATAAGCCCATAAACTGACCCACGAGGCCTCGTTTAGCCAATGCCAGAGCTATCTTCATTGGTTTTTCTTCAGGGAGGATGATTTCAGGAATTTCCTCCAGCTTCTTGATAAATTTTGGGATCTCCGGGGTAGAGGGCTTCTTGCCTCTGCTATTGAGGAGCCTTCGGAAGGCTTCCTCGTCCGATCTCGGAGGGGGGGGGGGGGGGGGCGGCCTCCCCTCCCCCAGGCACCGCCTTGACTACTCAAGACAGCTGCAGCTCCAACCCTAACGCGAGCAGCCTGCTCTCGTCAGTAATGCTTTGGGGTTTTGAATAAATTATTTTTCAATTTATATATACAATTTTACAAGTAAAAATGTTTTTTTTCAAAATGTTAATTTTGCTTATGAGTGGCAACAAAAGAAACCAGAGTTGTGTGTAACTTAAAACACAAAAGACAATATTAGTAAGACACAATAAAAATTAAATAAAATAATTGACAATTTCAATATAATTTAGTCTCTAATCACATATGGCATTATAGTAGTCTCACATCACTCATAAACATATATATTAAAATAATACTATTTATTTACCAACAGGCGTCTATAATAAGAAAATGCACGAGGAGGGCTATCTCGAACTTTTAATTAGTGATTATGGATGGGCGGTGGAGATGCACCGCTTTGGAATATGTCTGTAACCATATTCATCGATCCCAAAGATATAACCATGGAGATTTTTTTGTGACCGGACAACAAACCCAAAGGTCCATTGCTAATTAAACCATTTTTTTCATTAAACTCTCGCCATGTGGGGGAGCGAAAGGTCGATCATTAAATCGTTTCAATTAAACACTTATGTAACTGTTGATCGGTTGAACTTGACGTGATCCGTTGTTTAATGGCAGAGAATTAATGACACGATCCCTATCGGTGTTTTCATCTGTGGCTTTTGTAGATGTGGTAGTTAATAAAAACTGAACGTTAATAATATTATTTTAATATAAACATACCGATTTAACTTGAATAAGTATTTGGTTTGGATAGAAAATATGATATTATTATATATGTATGTGTGTTTCAAAAAGAGAAAAAAATATTAGAATATTAATGGTATTATTTCAATTTAAATATATAAATTTAAGTTTTATAAGTTTTTTTTAATAGGTTATATATATATTGGAATAGGGTTTTGTATGAAGTTATCACTTGGATAATGGGGTGTATTCTACATCCAGTTTTGTTGTTTTGGCGAATGGTACTCCTGCTTCATCTTTTAGAAGTAGTTGAGGTCTCAGACAAGGTTATATGTTGTCTCTGCTTCTTTTTTTGTTGGTGATTGATGGGCTTAATAGGTTAAATGAAGAAAGAAAATTGGAAAAGAATATCAAAGGGTTTGAAATTATCTCCTTCACTTTCTGTTTCACATTTTTGTTGTCTGTGGATGATATTCTCATTTATGGTACTGGGAATAAAGATGAATGGCTTCAGTTCAAAGAGATCTTCGATCTGTTTTGCATGGCGCCTAGTATGCTAGTTAGTGAACAAAAATCCCATTTTCGTTTTATTGTGCAGGAATGACACCAAATCAATGTTTCAACTCTTTTTCCAATGTTCTTTCTTAAATTCGGTCTAGAATGAGGTTGGAAGATTGATCTCTGTTTTTTTCAATTAGAAAGTTCTTAATATTGAGGATAGTATGTTTTGATGGTTTCATAGGAAGGAGAAGTATAAAGAGTTACCTTTTTTTTTGGGGGGGGGGGGGAAGTATGGAAGACAAGAAATAAATGTATATTTCATGAGGTCATTCATTCTATGCATTTTATTGTTTCAAATATTTTTTCAAATTTATATGAATGGAGGAAAAAAGAATCTCATAAAGTTAAAAAGATTTATAAAAGACCCTTTTTTTTTCTGAAGAAATTGCATGTGGTTTTTTTTATGGAGCACATAAGGATGGAAGATGTGCAACATGTATGGTTATTCAAATGAAGAGGAATCATTGGATAAAGTTTAAGATGGGAGCAGGATACAGGACAAACACTTTGGCTGAATTACTTTCCCTTTGGGAATTACTTTGGTTCGCGAAGAAAAAGAGGAATTTTGGAGTTCATTGTGATGGGTGATTCAAAAGTAGTTATTGATTGGGCAAATGGTACGAATTCTAAGCAGTTTTTACGTCTGTACAGCTCGATGAGGAGGATAAGGACACTTATTCAATCCTTCTAGGTCATTTCCTTCAAACACATTCACTACATCTTTAATGAAGTGGTGGATTCTTTATCAAAGGAATCCATTGGAGAAATGGATGGCTCTATTCAATTTTTTGAATTTGTGGACGGGTCGTTGGTAGATGCTAGTTCATATTACACTTTTTGAAAGTTTTAAGGGGGTGTTTAGTAAGTTTACAAATAGATGTTTTTGGTTAGATATAGAGAGTTAGTCTCAAAGTTTCTTATTTTTTGTAAAGTCTAGAAATGGAATATGGATGGATGGGAATAGTTGCTAGTAGAGGATATTGATATGTTTATGAAAATATAATGTTTATAGTTTTGATGGAACTATTTGTTCACCTCTAAAGTTTGATGGTAAGGTGAAGAAGGTTTGGCATATATGTAACTTTAATTCAAATTTTTGAATAACAAGTTCCATGTTTTTTTTTTCTATTGAATATATATAAGTAAGGTGAAGAAGGTTTGGTATATATGTAACTTTGATTCAAATTTTTGAAAAACAAGTTACATGTTTTTTTTCTATTGAATATATATATATATATATATATATATATATATATATATATGAAGTAACAACAATACAACACTATTATACACGATCCCAGATGCGAGTGACCAGTGCGAGGAACGACGACATGTCCCGCCTCGGCATCTGCACCTATCATGTGGCGACCAACAAGATCTCAGCTCGTCCATCAACCTTGACTCCACATGCCTCCAGAACCTTCAACGTCCATCGCGCGTACGAGAAGCTCGGTCTGTCTCTTCAGCACCTGCGACGTGGGTTGGCGACTACCTGTTTACCTCTTAGACTTCATGGCTCTGCTGCAGGATTCATTGCACGTGGGTACCATGGAAGGGGGGAGGGCGGATATGAACGCCATGGCAATTCATTTCGACATTCTGTGTGGTCTTTGCTTGGCACATAGTCAGGCTCTCTCTGTGACTGGTGGCTCTTTGGTTCATTTTCTTCAGCATCTCCCATTCTGTTAATTTTAGGACATGGAGGTACAGCATGGCACGCTAACGAGGTACACCGAGAAGGGAAATCTCGGGCAGAGGCAAAACCCAGCGTGGTTGCAGCCTCCAAGTCGCAGCCGACTATGAATCCCGCATCTCTTCTCAGGTTCGCATCCTCGTGGAAGCTTTGGAAGGTCGTGTCCTGAACCAAAAGCTAGCAACCAGCCAAGATGGGAGCTAGATAAACCATTACTGGCTCATGAAAAACATGTTATGCAATTTGGTTGAAGACATGCTCAGCAACTGATCCAACACCTACGACTCTGTCCTTGCTGTGAAAACTAGAATCGCTGAGATAGATGCTCAAATCACAGCCATGGATAACTCATTTGCTTGGAAGGGTACCGCAGGCATTTCTGGCCATGGCGGTTTGAATGGTGGCAATCGTGATTGGGGAGGTGGTGGTAGTGGAAGTGATACCGGGGGTTTGGTTCTCGCCAATCGTGGGGGAGGTGGCAGTGGGAGCGTGCCCGAGTGCACAACAACGGCTCCTCAATCTCTGTCATTCCCCATCCCCTCGACAATTGAGCCTCTCTTCAAGCGCCTATGGGAAATGTCCAGCCCGATGCCTGATCAACAATAGCAACCAGCGCAAACGACTCTGAAAGCCGCCACCAACTCGCCCACCAAGTCACAAGAAGAACGATGGGCTTGCCCCATCATTGAAGAAGTTCCACATGCCTAAGGTTCGTGCATTCCAGCAGCAGAATGGACCTTTCGTCCCAGGTTTTTGTTTTACAGGTTTTTTGTCAAGCCTAACCATGGCTTTCTTTAAATTTGAACTCTGTATCTATGTCTTTTATCTATGTTCATGTCTGGAAACTATGTCCATGACTCTGTCTATGTCTCTATCTGCTTATATTTGAACTCAACGTCTATAATGATGGCTCTGTCTCAGTCCCTCAGTCTTTGTAGACGACCCTCAGTTTTGGCCAAGATGACTTTTGTAAATTTTGCCTATTTATTTTAATAGAACTATGCAGCTTACAAAAAAAAGCATTATTATACACGAACTTTGTAAAAAATTCATAATATTTTTTTATTTTATTTTATTTGTATCTAGTCAATGATAAAATTAGTCTTATGAAGGTTTAAAAGCCAATTAGAATTCAACACATATAAAAATACATTAAATAAATAAAAACAAATAAATATTTTTTTTCACAAACTTTAAAGATACTTTTGGTTTCTTTGTATTACTATCCAAACTAATAAGGTGAGGTGAAACATATAGTCTTTGCCTAACTATGGAGGGTACTAATTCATAAAACATTTTGATTATGACTTCCTAATTTTACATATAATTGATTCATTGCAAAACTTACATTTTTTTTCAAAACTAAAAATGTTATACTTATATTAAAAGCATATGTCCATCTAGTCATACAAAAATCCAATATGGTCCTATAATAGGAAACACCATATGGTCCTGAACAAACATTCAATGGTCCAAAGAAACCAAACATATAGTCCATATAAAAAATACCATAGACCATACCACCAACCAAATAGACATCAAAATAAGTCATACAATATTCCAAAAGTACAGACAACTATCTACCATACTCTCGTAACCTAATAAATATCTAGTAATAGAACTACTACATATCATGATATCTAAGTCTATAAACCAAGATCTAAAACAATAAGATATTGAAAGCCAAATCTTCATCATATGACTTAACAATTCAGCGCAAAAAAAATATAAGTTACGTCATAAAGCATTCTTGTATCAAAAATGTGTCAATTGAAAAAAGATCCGAGCTAATCTAAAAGAACAAAATCTGCGATCATCAAAATTGAGCATCCATTATATGAGATAGATATCGAGGGGATATTGTCAACAATATTTATATTAAATAATCTACCTTTATTTTTAATTGTTTTATATTATTATTCCCTAAATACTTTCATTTAAAGCCTAATTTAGTATAATGATTTTTTTTATTTAATAAATATTTGATAAAATTATTAACATTATCATCATAATGAGAGGAACAATTTCTAACCTACCTTCATCATTAAAAACGTGACTTGTGGATATACACTTAGTTAAAATAAAATATAACTCCCTAACCTTCGAACGTTAACACAATGCAAAATTATTTGTTATATCTCAAAATAATAAAATCATCTCAAACTAAAAATAAATTCAAAACTTATGCAATAAACATTCATGCTTAATGCATATTTTACTAGAGAAGTGTTACACGCGATAATAAAAAAAGAAAGTTTTATTCTTCAAAAAATATGTAAGGTTCATATGTTTTATAATATTTTAAACAATTTACCATTTTATAATTATAAAACAAATTTATATAATATATAAACAAAATAATAGCCTTGAGGGGTAGTTCACTCGGTTAGATCTTTTGGGACCAAGATAGATAAGGTCGAGGTTGAGGGTTCAATTCTCTCTGGGTCCTTTGGGGTTAGGCACCTAGGTTGCTGTTGGGGATAGCCTTTGAAAATAGCTTAACAGGGTGTGGTCCTGTTGATGCCTGGAAATTCGCAGGCGGAAACAGTAAGGGATTCTCCCCAACCAACGTTCCCAACTAGCCCGTTGACTGTTTGGAATAGGGAATCCGTCCGGTTTGCGGTCCGGCTACCGTAGGTCAAGAAACAAAACTAAGGTTTTACCGGTTGCGGCCCGGCCCACCGAGTTTTTGTATTTTGACTTAAAGAAATGATATGCAAGTGCCTAACTAAATGCATGGGGCGATCAAGATGTAGGGAGCGGTCACAAAGTGATGCGCAGGTTCTTACCTCTCGTCTTTTGCTCGCGAGCAACCAAACCAGATACAAAAAGAAATAAACTAACTATCTAAACTATCCCTAGGGAGCAAGATTTATCATTTCGAATGAGCAATACATTTCACATACATTAAAAAGAAACACAGATAGCTGATACTTCTTCTAAAGTACATGAACCCTTACAGATATTTAAATAACCAGATAGCCGATCATTTTATAACAACATTTATTGCTCACAGTGAAAAAATATCCCAGAAACATACTGAAGAACGTTTAACCAGAACATAGGTTCAGAACATTAAATACTCTTACAGTAAATGAAACACAGCTGAAAACGAAATAGTTCCTCTTCAACATTATTCATTGAGTTGCATTGATACATTCCACTTTACACTCTCTCCGATAGACAAAATTGCAGTTTCCTTTGCAAAACGAAGTAGTTCCTCTTACAAGCAAACATGTACAAAATTTTCCAGGGGAAAAAACCTCATTTCAGTCCTACTTCCAAATATTTAAACTCCAACTCTTGCCCCTTGGGCTGCCTCTCAGCGTGTGACTCTCCAGCGTCTTCAACGTTTCAGCTTCCTCTTCTGGCTGCTGCGTTTTCCCAATCATTCTCTATGAGCGTTTATCTTCTGACCAGTAACTGATGAGTCTTCCTCGTCGGTGCCTCTGTCATTCGTTTATTTTGTCCTTTCCTCCGCTCTAGGTTGCTTTGTCTTTTTCTGCGTTTCGCCTTCCTTGTGATCGTGCCGGTTCCGGTCCGAACAAGCTAAGTCTTAGCCCATGGTCGCTTCAGTAGCACCGAATTCCTTCTGCAAACAATTACAATGCATTATTCGCTGCAAAGGGGAGTTTTTTAAACATTAAACCTTCTCTGCCCAGCATTGTAAATCCGCAAGAGACTAGCCAGGTTCACGCGGACAAGGTATTGATTAAGCTTTGGGCGGGCGAAAATATAATCGGCGATCAGCCAACTTCTGCATCGGATGAGACGAGACTTCAGGTGCCGCAACGGTGGAGGAGTACAAGGACCGGGTGCTCGAAAACATGGGTGAAAAGGTGAGAATCGAACGTCGGGGGGAAGAGTGCTTCAGGAACTAGGAAGGGTGGCTCATCCGCAACGGCGGACGGAACAATGGCCGGAGACAGGCGATGAGGTGGAAAAACTTAGTTCGGGTGGGGGAAGACAAGGTCGGACGTCGAATGATACTTGAATCGGAAGCCAACTATCTCCTCCCGGCCGCAACGGCGGGCGAATGGAAACTTATGGACAAGCGATTTAAACCAAACGAATCAAGCATCGGATGGATCATACTTCGGGCAAAATAAAAATTGATCTAGGAGATGCAATGGCGGATGAGCTGGAACTTCGCAGCTTCCGATCTAACAACAAAAGAGGCCCGATTTATAGAAAAACTTGAGGATTCAAACTGCTTTAAGGCTCGGGCACAGCTAGGTTCGCTCCTTCATAGAAAGGCAACTCAAAAGAACAAACTTTTTCCTTCTCTTCGGCCAGTAAAACAAACACTCATGACTCAGACCAAAAAGAACGAGGCACATATAAACCTGCGAACATCTATTTTCAAAGTGCAACGAAAACAGATATGCCAGAGAGGATCAAGCTTTTAACAATCACCACGCAAAAAAATTGATGAGGAGGGGCCCAGAGTTTAAGTAAAAAAAATTAAAATCGGGGAGAAAAAGTTGCGGGAGCAACAACTGGCGATTCCCTGGTGAACCTAGATCTCTGGGTGATTTCTCTTCGAACAGCAGACTGTTCCGCAGAAACACATCCATTGAACTCTTCCAGCTATACAGATTTCTCAATAACAGAAGTGTGTACCTTAATCATTGATGCTAGTCCAATGTGGGAGGTGGAAACCAAGACCTTCAAGTTCGAATAACTCTGCTGAGGCCAAAAATGAGTTCATTATTAATTTGCTTTCAGGTGGCTGACAGCATTAAACACCACATGATTGTAGCAGGTGATGAGCAGAAATGTTCATTTGTTCCTCATCCCCATGCCATTTTAGCAACTTTTGTGCTTTTGGACTTTTGTCCCCTTTCATACGAGTCTTAATGCGTGCCTTTCTTACTGAATTTAAATTCAGGATCCTCTATCCCATAGTGCCCTTTTGTGTGAGTGGTGTGCTTAATGTTTCAGCTCACGGGCGGAGAGGATGCCTCAGCAATTTAGTACTTATGATTCAGCTTTTGCTTTGATGCATGGTGTCTTCATAGGAATTCTGACTCTTATCAGCCTTTTGGCATTTGTTTCCTGGCATGGGATCATTTATATTTAACACTTTGTTCATCTTGCTCTTCTCCATGGGTCCCCTGTTATCGCCCCTTAGACTTTTAAGTGTAAAGTGGACGGAGCCTCAACATAGTATTCTAGACTCTTTGGATCCGGTTTATCTTGTAGGGATTTAAGCAGGACTTCAATACACACAGAGATTTCGAGAAAACTATTAGATTGGAAGAAATTCACATAGCAACGCACAGTCTGACTACTCAGAAAGTCTACCATTCCCAGAGATTTTGGTGTCCCCCAACTAACCACGAGTTACGCCCCTTTATTGAAACCAAAAGACTTAAATTAAACCAAACGAAAACATGACTCAAAAGGCAACAAACAGCTTATTTATGTACAAAAACAGAAAATTCAAAGAAACTTCAAGAAAAGTAAGGCTTGAGAACCAAACCGTTAACTGGCAAGTTCTCTTCCCATCCCTGTAAATCTTGTAGCATAAAAGTAGCAGGGCCAAGTTTTGCTGTGACTTGAAACGGGCCTACCCACAACTGCTAGAATTTGGTATGCTTTCCTTTTTCATCGTGGGGGTGGTCCCACTTAAGGACTAAGTCTCCTACTTCAAAGTCCTTTTTCCCAGCTTTATGTTTGTCAAACCATCTTTTAACTACCTCCTGCTGTTGTTTGAAACATTCTCTAGCCTTGGATCTGGCTTCTTTTGCTTTTAGGAGATTATATATTCTTATTTGCAGAACCTCATCATCCGATCCCCTAGAATCTTGAGCTAATATGGAAGACGGTATCAGAATATTGGGAGGCAGGATGGCTTCCTTTCCGTACACAAGGGTATAGGGTGACACTCCTACTGCAGACTTGGGGGTAACTCTGTCAGCCCACAGGGCATTTGGCAAGGCTGAGTGCCAACTTCACTGGTTTTCTATGACAGTCTTCTTCAGGATTCTAATGAGGTTCTTATTGGAGGATTCAGCTAGGCCATTCCCTTGCGGATAGTAGTTAGCAGAGTAATGTAATTTTATCCCTTTCTCATGAGCAAATGCAGTCAATTTAATGGATGAAAAGTATTTAGCATTATCAAAAACTAACGAAACTGGAACTCCAAACCTGGTCATGATATGCTCTTGTAAGAAGCTAATAACTTCATCTTCGTTTATCTTGCGCAATGGGATAGCCTTGACCCAGCAAGTGAAATAATCAGTTGCAGTAAGAATATACTTATGCAGTAGGGAAGAATTTGGCTTTATTTCTCCAATGACGTATATTCCCCATTGTTCAAAAGGCTCTGTGATCATTACCGGCTTTAGAGGTGCTGCTGCTCTAGGTTGTCTTCCACCACATCTTTGGCAAGTATCACATTTTCTGACGTGTGCATGTGCATCCTTGAAAAGTGTTGGCCAGTAGTAACCAGCTCTGAGAACCTTGTGGGCTGTAGTGTCCCCTGAATAATGTCCCCCAGCCGGGCCATCGTGCAATTCAGACATTACTTTCTCAGCATCTTCTTTCTCCAAGCATCTCAGGAGGACTCCATCATAGTTTTTCCTGAACAATACGCCTTCTACGATTTGATAGGAAGCTGATTTCAGACGCAGAGCTCTTCTTTGTTTGGAACTCCAATGTTCCGGTAACACTCCTGACTGCAAGTAGTGCACAAGATCTCTATACCACGATTCAGGAGCTGTGAATAAAGGGCAAACATCCGTTACATGCAAATCAGCTTCATCTTTCCATGCTTGTTCTTCATTGTTTGTCTTCCCAGTCATCAGTTTGCATAACCCTTGACCTTTTACTATAGTAGCTGGCTTGAATTCAAGATCGTATTCTTGAAGCGTTGTTACCCAGTTGCCCCTTCTTTCTCCTAATTCTTTTTGAATGAGAAGGGATCTTACAGCTGGGTAAGGGACTATTACCTTGGTACGATTTTTTAGTATATAAGGCCTGAATTGCTTTACTGCCTTAAATACTGCGTATGCCTGCTTATCAATGGCTGGGTAGTTTAATTCAGCCCCTTGTAGCCCAATGCCCATAAAAGAAATTGGGAATTCATCACCCCCATCTTCCGTTTGCGTAAGTACGGCTGCCAATGAATCATCGGACGCAAATGTATACACAATGAAGTCCTTGTCAAAGTTTGGACTTTTCAGAGAAGGCGCATGTGCAACAGCAGTCTTGATTTTACTGAAAGCCTTCTTTTCAGTCTCAGTCCACTTAAACTGTGCATTTTGCTTGACCATCTGCTGTAGTGGTTTAACAGTCTGGGCAAAATCAGGCACAAACCTACGCACGAAATTTATCGTTCCCATGAAGGATTGCATCCCTTTTTTATTATGGGGCATGGGAATTTGTTCAATGGCTTTGATTCTTTCTGGGTCTATAGATATACCTCTTTTTGACACTATATGCCCCAGTAACTTGCCTTCTGTGACCGCGGATACGCACTTCTTAGGATTTAGGGAAATGCCATACTTCCGACAGCGCTCGAAAATTTGCTTTAGGTGGAACGTGTGCTCCCTTCTTTTCTTTGAAAATATTGTTATGTCATCAAGGTAGACCACCACACTTCGCCCAATCAGTCCTCGGAAAGCTATGTCCATAGCTCTCTGAAATGTCGCGCCAGCATTAATTAGGCCAAAAGGCATTCCTCTATATGCGGAAGTTCCCCATTTAGTTCTGAATGTTGTTTTCAATCTATCTTCCTCAGCCACTAACACTTGGTTGTAGCCCGAGAATCCGTCTAACAATGAAAACAATTTAGAACCAGAAACCATCTGTAGCAGTTGCTCCATGGGAGGCACCGGATAATTGTCTTTGTCTGATGCGCGGTTTAAGTTTCTGAAGTCGACGCACAGTCTGATTTCTCCCGACTTTTTTCTGACCGGCACCAAATTTGACACCCATTCTGAATGCCGGAATTTAAAAATAATCCTAGCATCTAACAATTTCTTCACTTCGCTCTGGATTAGTGGTTCCAGCTTTGGGTGCATCTTCCTCAGCGACTGCTGATATGGCTTGACGCCTGCTTTAATAGGTATGATATGTTTGATGATATTAGTGTCATAGGTTTTTAAATCTGCATATGTCCATGCAAAGACATCTTTGTACTGCTTAAACAAACTGAGGAACTTGTCTCTTTCTGCTGGTGAACAGCACTTGCCGAGGTTCACGAACTTAGGCTCCGTTTCAGTCCCTAAATTTATTAGCTCGAACTGTAGAGTTGAGCTGTGCGTCTTCACATTAGCGGGTCTTCTAAATTTCTCGTTCAATTCAAACATCTTCTCTAACGTCCTAACCCCGTTGGGAATGAAATTGTCATATTTCATTTCAGCCTGATGTTCCTCATCGTCGATAATGGCTCCTTTAAAGGCCTCGTCATTTGTCAAGCATTCGATTATTTGCTGATCATCGTCAAACACTCGTAAGTTGATGATCATGTCGGGAACTGATGGCCTGAAAAGTAATTCAATAGAGCATTTGTATTAGTGGGAACCAATTTGGCGGCTGATGTAGCTAGAAGATCAGCGGCTGCATTTTTTATTCTTGGGATTGAAATAATGTTAAATGCATGAAAATTTTTAGGCAAATCCCATACCTCGTTTTGGTAAGCTTTCAAATGAGGGGAAACACAGTGTATTTGATTTCTTATTTGCTTTACAACTATTTCTGAGTCCCCAAAAACTTTTAAATTACCAACCTGTAGCTCAATTGCTTTCTTGAGTCCCTGCAACAGTGCTTCATACTCAGCTGTATTGATAGTACATTCAAACTCTAGTCTATAGGACAGGAAGTGTTTATTTTTTTGTGGATCAATAAGGACGCAACCGGCCCCTGACCCCTCTAATGTTTTTGATCCGTCAAAAAATAAAGTCCAAAAAACATTATCTACTGAAAAGCAATCTACTCCTACTGCTAAATCTACTATTTTGCAGTCAATATCATCAGCCTGAGAAAAATGAAGAAGATCAGGCTGGGTTTCAGATGTGTCGTTGGCCTCTTCCGTTTGATAATTCCCCGGTTCCAACTCAAGAAAGTAGTTTCCCAATACAGATTCGACTGGTACATTCTTCCCATCCAATTGAGTGACATTGTACTTCATGTGAGGTTCTCTCAAAACCTTGATCTGATTAGGAATCCCTTTGTGCGGCAACCAAAGATGTGACCAATCTGTGGCGAAATACCCATTTAATTTGGCTGACCAATCTCTGCTCAGGACCAGGCCGTAAGCATCTGGTATGTCAGCCACTGCAATGTTAATAACTTGGCACACTCTGTCATCGGACGCCAAGCGGATTAGAACATCTTCCATCTCGCCAACTACCTTGACGTCTGTCCTATCCAACTGCACCACCCTCCACGTGGTTGGATTAGGCTGCCCATTTATTTTCTTACACACTGATATGGGCATGACATTAATTGATGCCCCTGAGTCCGCTAGACAATTGTGCACGTTATGATTAAAAATTTCAAACGTCAAGAGGAAAGGTGGATGTTTAGTTTTAGACTTACCTCCAATGCTAGCTTCCCCAATTTCTTCTTCCTCCCGAGGTTGATTGTCAGCGGGTAGCTTTTCTTCTGATGTTTCCAGTGCTTTCAACAACCTTTCTTTCTGTTGAGGTACTTTGCACATTTCAAACAGCGGGACGTTTTCCTTTATCTTCTTTAGATCTTCGACAATGTCATATTCGATTAGTTGTCTAGTGGACTGAGATTTATCAGCACTCACATTCTCTTCGTTTGGCCTAGGCAGCGTTCTGTTTTGCTTCGGATCCTGGCTGGCAATGGTAAATTCCGGAATCTGATCAGCCAGTGATTTGTCTTGAAATTTCTTTTTTATATTTCTTTGCAGCCTTCGGATCTTTGGGAGCAGAAGACTGTCATTACTAACCGCCCCTTTGCTCCTAGTTGTCACGTTAGCCTCCCTGATATCTTTGCGTCCCTGCGTATTTTCCTCCTCTGCATCAAGTAAGGAGACAGAATTCCATAATGCCATGGTCTCGTCCTCCTGCCCTTTTGTAGAAGTGGAAGCAGCATTTTCGTTCTTTTCATCTTCATCTTCCTCCGCTAATCTTGAATCCAACATCTGATTCATGACCAATGTCATTGAATTTATCCATTGCGGACAGTTCTTTTCGGAATGAGGCTGTTGATGAAAAGTACAGAAATTTTCCATCCCTATCTCTGTCAGATTCATGGATGCAGTTTTTTGAGGAGGAGGTTGGGTCTGATTGCCATCCTCCCTTTTCTTATAATATGGCCTAAAGAACTTTTGTGCTTCTTTTTCCTTTTCTAAGTCTATGATCTTATTGGACAGCTTTTGCATCATTTTAGCCATGCTTTCATAGTCTGGTGTCTTTTCTTCTTTAGGCTTGGTGAACAATAAGGTTTTTCTTCCCGCACCTTTCTCTCCTGATTGTTCCAGATAGTCCTCCACACTTTCTCTTTCTGCTTCCACCACTTCTGCCTCTTCATAGGTCTCTGTTAAGGTAGGCTTGGCCCTACCTTTTGCAAACATGGCTAAATCAGGACCCAAAGCTGAAGTATAATATTCGATCAGTACTTTGTCTGAAGGCTTATCTGTTTCAGAGAAATTTTTAAGATATGCTGCAAACCTTTGTGTGAAGCTGTGCACTTTTTCCCTTTTCTCTTTCTTTAATGCACACAGTCCTTTCATGAGGGCAGCGTGAGTCTTTTGGACTGCGTACTTACTCCTGAACATCCTCTCGAAGGTATCCCAGTCTGGGATAGAGTTAGCGGGCAATCCAAAATACCACGAGGCCGCAGCTCCTTTGAGGGTGTGCGGGAATAGTCTACATACTACATCTTCGTGTTCCCCAGCCCTCAGACCTTCTATTGCCAAGTAGAAACTCTGTAGGTGGTCATCCGCTAGGATTTTCTCATTTGGATCAAATTTGGGCAGTAGCTTCTCAAAGGCTTGAGGTAGGTCATGTAAAGGTGGGGTCAGATTTAGAGGTGATCTAGCTTTCCAAGCTGGCGGTGGATTTGGTGGATTAGGTGGATTCGGTGGATTTGCGTTAACGACGGCCATCAGTTGAGGCGGAGAGTGAGGGGGTGAACCAACAAGAGAGTGAGGACGTGAACCAACCGAGGTGTGAACAGGAGAAATGTACGGGGTCTCCGGGCTTTCTTGATTCAAGGGCAGCTCAACTTCTTGTAAGGCAGTCTCTACAAGTTCTTCCCATTCTCCAACCAACACTGAATCTTCTACTATGGGACGGTCTTTCTTCTTGTATTCTCTTCTAGGCAATTCGTGAATAATTGGCAACCCTCCAATTTTCTTTATATAAGCACGGGTGTGTCTCCTCAGATCATTTACAATCTCGTTGCGAACAGGAAATAAATGTATCCTGTTGTCTTCTTCCGGAATTGGATTATGCGGTCCACTACTTTCAGAACTGTAACCAGCGGAATAATCTCGAGAAAACGGGTTTCCCCGGCCAGCCATGCACTGGCGGCCCTCCTTCTAGCGCCAAAACTGTTGATGCCTGGAAATTCGCAGGCGGCAACAGTAAGGGATTCTCCCCAACCAACGTTCCCAACTAGCACGTTGACTGTTTGGAATAGGGAATCCGTCCGGTTCGCGGTCCGGCTACCGTAGGTCAAGAAACAAAACTAAGGTTTTACCGGTTGCGGCCTGGCCCACCGAGTTTTTGTATTTTGACTTAAAGAAATGATATGCAAGTGCCTAACTAAATGCATGGGGCGATCAAGATGCAGGGAGCGGTCACAAAGTGATGCGCAGGTTCTTACCTCTCGTCTTTTGCTCGCGAGCAACCAAACCAGATACAAAAAGAAATAAACTAACTATCTAAACTATCCCTAGGGAGCAAGATTTATCATTTCGAATGAGCAATACATTTCACATACATTAAAAAGAAACACAGATAGCTGATACTTCTTCTAAAGTACATGAACCCTTACAGATATTTAAATAACCAGATAGCCGATCATTTTATAACAACATTTATTGCTCACAGTGAAAAAATATCCCAGAAACATACTGAAGAACGTTTAACCAGAACATAGGTTCAGAACATTAAATACTCTTACAGTAAATGAAACACAGCTGAAAACGAAATAGTTCCTCTTCAACATTATTCATTGAGTTGCATTGATACATTCCACTTTACACTCTCTCCGATAGACAAAATTGCAGTTTCCTTTGCAAAACGAAGTAGTTCCTCTTACAAGCAAACATGTACAAAATTTTCCAGGGGAAAAAGCCTCATTTCAGTCCTACTTCCAAATATTTAAACTCCAACTCTTGCCCCTTGGGCTGCCTCTCAGCGTGTGACTCTCCAGCATCTTCAACGTTTCAGCTTCCTCTTCTGGCCGCTGCGTTTTCCCAATCATTCTCTATGAGCGTTTATCTTCTGACCAGTAACTGATGAGTCTTCCTCGTCGGTGCCTCTGTCATTTGTTTATTTTGTCCTTTCCTCTGCTCTAGGTTGCTTTGTCTTTTTCTGCATTTCTCCTTCCTTGTGATCGTGTCGGTTCCGGTCCGAACAAGCTAAGTCTTAGCCCATGGTCGCTTCAGTAGCACCGAATTCCTTCTGCAAACAATTACAATGCATTATTCGCTGCAAAGGGGAGTTTTTTAAACATTAAACCTTCTCTGCCCAGCATTGTAAATCCGCAAGAGACTAGCCAGGTTCACCCGGACAAGGTATTGATTAAGCTTTGGGCGGGCGAAAATATAAACGGCGGTTGGCCAACTTCTGCATCGGATGAGACGAGACTTCAGGTGCCGCAACGACGGAGGAGTACAAGGACCGGGTGCTCGAAAACACGAGCGAAAAGGTGAGAATCGGACGTCGGGGGGAAGAGTGCTTCGGGAACCAGGAAGGGTGGCTCATCCGCAACGGCGGATGGAACAATGGCTGGAGACAGGCGACGAGGTGGAAAAACTTAGTTCAGGTGGGGGAAGACAAGGTCGGACATTGGATGATACTTGAATCGGAAGCCAACTATCTCCTCCCGGCCGCAACGGCGGGCGAATGGAAACTTATGGACAAGCGATTTAAACCAAACGAATCAGGCGTCGGATGGATCATACTTCGAGCAAAAAAAAAATTGATCTAGGAGCCGCAATGGCGGATGAGCTGGAACTTCGCAGCTTCCGATCTAACAACAAAAGAGGCCCGATTTATAGAAAAACTCAAGGATTCAAACCGCTTTAAGGCTCGGGCACAACTAGGTTCGCTCCTTCATAGAAAGGAAACTCAAAAGAACAAAGTTTTTCCTTCTCTTCGGCCAGTAAAACAGACACTCATGACTCAGACCAAAAAGAACGAGGCACATAAAAACCTGCAGACATCTATTTTCAAAGTGCAACGAAAACAGATATGCCAGAGAGGATCAAGCTTTTAACAATCACCACGCAAAAATATTGATGAGGAGGGGCCCAGAGTTTAAGTAAAAAAAATTAAAATTGGGGAGAAAAAGTTGCGAGAGCAACAACTGGTCCCTTCAGGTGGGCCCCTTGCATTAATTTTGTGGATGTAGCAGCCCGAACATTGTGCGTACACCATAATAATTAGAAAAATATAAACAAAATAAAAACTTAAAAACATAATAAAGTTCAAATAAATGTTAAAACAATTGTATTCCTCGCGGACTATGCTCTCAGCGTTGATGCTAGGGTTTACTGAGATTGTGGCTTAGGCTCTACTATGTGCCCCTCCGGAGGAGGTTCGTCGTCGCCTCCCCCTCCTGGAGATGTTGAAGCCTTCATACGACTGGTTCCTGGGCAGAATCGAAAACCCTCTTCTACTCTGCCCCCAAAATATGTGTAGAAGTTTGACGAGATCACAACCATTGACCTCCTGCCACTTCAGCCCATGCAAATCGTTGTCTCTCTCGTTGATCGAGCGTTGGTTGTTCAATTTACAGGGCTTTGGTCATCCCCTAAAACTACTGATAACTGGATCCAGAAGAATTGGCGACCTTTGATCTCTAACAACGTAACCTGCTATGTTGTTGGTCGAGGCTTTTTTCTCTTTGAATTCATTTCCAGGGAGGATCGTGATCTAATATTCCGTAATGGACCTTACTTCATGGGTCCTCAAGGTCTTTATCTGAATCGTTGGACCCCTGATTTTGATCTGGCCATTGATTTCCCTAAGGCTATCCCGGTCTGGGTTCGCTTGCCCAATCTTCCAATCCATTGTTGGACTCCATCTTCCTTGCAAACTATCGGAAACAAGCTTGGAAAATATATTGACAAAGCTAACACAGAGGATCAATACTGTTGTGCAAGAATCTGCGTGGAAGTAGATCTGGAAGTAGGGCTTCCAGAAGCCATCAAACTAACCGTGGGAGAATGGGAGCACTATCAGAAATTAGATTATGAGCAACTGCCCTTTAAATGTAGACATTGCCATGACTATGGGCATTTTCAAAAGAATTGCCCAAAAATACCACAGGCACAAGCAGACGTGGAGGCGGAAGAAGGATGGCAACAGGCCAAATGCTCCAAGGCAAATCCCAAGCCCCAACAAAGAAAAGATGGGAAAAAACTGACCATGGCGAGGAATGAGGACTCAACTCAAAAATCCATGCCTCAATCAGGTAATAGATTTGCTGCTCTAAAGGAACCCCCAGAGGAAATAGCCTCAGTCGAGAAACGGATGGAAGATGATACAAAAAGGGCATCAGCATCAAAAGCTGCACATTCGGGGGGAAAGGCCTCTCCTTGCAAAACCCTATCTGATCCCATCTGCAAGAAGCTTCAGATCGGCCAGAACCTCAAGACCTAGAATCTGAGCAGGAGTTGTCGGAAGAAGAGGAAGGAGAAATCAGTCAAGTCCAATCAATACAAAAAATAGGAAAAAGAGGAAGAAATACTGATAGAGAATGCAGAGAGGAAGTTACCTACAGAGATAAGCTACAAGGATCTCAGGTAACTCTTAAAGGATTGGTGAATTCCATATTTACAAGGCAAAAAGGTCAAGCCTCTAAAGGGGCCACCCATCTCCCTAAAGGTAAGTAATGAGGGTCATCTCTTGGAACTGTAGGGGATTAGGGAGCACAAAGAAAATGGAATCCATGAAAGATTTAATCTATATCTCTACTCCTGAAATCTTACTGGTCCAGGAGACCAAAATGGAGGAACTAACCTTCCTCCAAGCTAGTCAGTTTTTCTGGAAAAATAGCAAAGGAATTGTTGTAAGCGCTCGAGGTACCTCTGGTGGACTAGGCACATTATGGAACTCAACCATTTTCGACCTAACTTTTTCCTCTACAAATACACACTGGATCTTAACAACTCTTCATCACAAAAGCTCAGGAATTTCGGTAAGTATTCTAAATATTTACATCCTAGTTCTTTTTATAGAAAAGAAAGATTGTTGGAAAATGTTCAGGAACTTCTGATAAATCTTCAGCCTGAAAACCTAATTTCGACTTGGGATCTAGATATCACTCTACATGTTAAAGAAAAGAAAGGAGGGTATATTGTTATATATCCTCTACAAGAGGTAGTTGAAGATATAATCATGGATAGGGAGCTGGAATATATTAAACCATCCCAAGGTTGGTATACTTGGTCTAACAGAAGAATCGGGTCATGTCACATTGCAACTAGGCTTGACATATTCCTGATCCAACAGTCTCTTCTTTTGCTTGGGCTTAGGGATAACTCCTCAATTTTACCTTTCAACATGTCTGATCACAAACCAATTCTCTTGGATATCTCTGAGGAAAAGAACCTGGGGCATATTCCCTTTAGATTCAGTCCATCCTAGATCAAGCAGGAAGGCTTTCAAGATATAATTCAAAATGTCTTGAAGGAACCAGTCACATGATATCCATTCTTCGTCTAGGAAGAAAAGCTTAGAAAACTCAAAAGTGCTCTTAAATCTTGGTCTATGTCCTTTAAGTCTCCATCCATGCAAAGAATCGAAGCCCAGAATCTCCTGCAAAAGCATTAGATCTGGCAGGAAGATCAAATAATAAACTAGGACAGTTTGGAAAACGAAGCTTCCCTTCAAAAGAATTTGTACTATGCTTGTAGAGCAGAGGAGGACAATTGTAGACAAAAATATAGATGTCTCTGGCTGAACTCTTGGGATAAAAACACTAGCTTCTTTCATAAACAAGCTGAAGGACATAAGCAGTATAAAGTGGTTAAAGAAATTCATAAGCACGATCAGATTATTCAAGACTTCGAGGAAATCAAGCAAGAGGCCATGGGTCACTTCAAGTACATTTACACCAAGGAAATACCTCCTGGAGCTACCCCTGACTCCGCTGTCCTGAATCTGATCCCTTCCCTGATCTCTCAGGCCATAAACAGGGCCCTTTCCTCCCCTGTTTCGAAAAAATAAATCAAGAAAGCTTTAGCTAGCATGGAACTTGACAAAGCTCCAAGTCCGGATAGTTTTACCACCGGATTTATCAAAGCTTGTTGGAAAACAGTCAAAACAGACCTCCATAAAATGGTTATGAAATCCCAATCCTGCACTAAGTTTGGAGGAAGCACCAACTCAGCCTTCCCTACCCTCATTCCAAAAGAAAAAGGGGCCACTTCCTTTGATCGTTTTAGGCCAATTTCCCTATGCAACATTGGGTACAAAATAATCACTAAAGTTATTGCAAACATGCTCAAAGATATTCTTCCAAGCATAATTCCTGAAAATCAAGGTGGGTTCATAAAACGACAGCTCATCAAACTCGACTTAGTCAATGCCTTTGACAGAGTTCGACATGAATTTCTCTTTTAAGTTCTGTTGTGCTTTGGGTTTAATCCGACCTTCATTTCCTGGATTAAAGCTAGTATTGGAAGTCCATGGATTTCTCCTTTGCTTAATGGGAAGGTAGCAGGTTTTTCTTAGGCCTCGCGAAGTCTGCGACAAGGTTGTCCTCTCTCTCCTCTTCTCTATGCAATTCAAGCTTCAGTTCGTAGTTTTCAGCTAGATCAAATCCAACGCCAATAAGAGATCATAGGGCTCTGCATTACCCGGGGCATTAAGGATATTAATCATGCGCAATTTGTTGATAATACAATCCTTCTTGGAGGAGTAGGGGTTCCATCAGCAAGATATTTCAAGAAAGAACTGGATATACATCGAGATGCCTTGGGCAGTAAGATCAACTACAGGAAGAGTCAAATTTACGGATGGAATTGTAATCCAAGAGAAATGTGAGATGTTTCTAGAATTTTGGGAATAAAGGGGAAAACTCAATGGGAAGATTTTAAGTACTTAGGAGTTCCTATTTTCAAAGCTAATCTAAAGTCCTCCACGTGGCTTCCTCTATTTGACAAGCTAAAAGTCAGGAAAAACACTTGGGGATCTTCTTGGTTAAATCCTGCTAGGAAAATTGTGCTAATTAAGGCAGTCCTCACCAACATCCCCATCTATCAGTGCTCCATCCTCTTGGTTCTGAAAGCTATATCTGCTCAGATTGAGGCCTTGATAAGACACTTCCTATGGAAAGGAAGAAAACAGAATGATAAGAAACTTCCATTGGTAAGTTGGGAAAAAATCTCAAGACCTCTGATGGAGGGAGGTCTTCAAATTTGGGACCTCAAAGCACAAAATATAGCCCTTGGGGCCAAGCTTCTTTGGAACCTAGTATTTGGAAATCTCTCTTGGATTAAGTAAGCTTTATGGAAAAAATCAGGAAGTCGTCTAATATGCCTAGACAACCCTCCTAGAGTGCAAAAAGGATCTCTTATCTTTGCTATTTGTCTGAAATCTTGCAACTTTTTCTCCACTCATCTTACTTGGGTTCCAGGAAATGGAAAGCATATTAAGCTCTGGGATGACTCAATAATGGGGGACATTCCTTTTTGTTCTCTACCAGATATTTCTTAGATTTCAGGATTTCTGAAAATCAAAATAAAATCACTCTTTGGGATATTTCAGAATGGAGTGAAGATGATCCTCAAACGTGGAAGACTTGGTGCCTACCAATTTGCCCTCCTCATCTCCATGTTGAAAGACAAGCCTTGCTCTTATATCTCCAAGGGAAATTTCCAATTTCAAAAAAGACTAAAGACACAAGGGGTTGGGGAAACAGGACGGGTGTCTACACCACTGCTGCAGGTTATAAGTGCATCATGTCTACTCCCCATGTTCCAAACAATTATTGTATTTGGAAGGCCATTTGGAAAACTAAAATCCTTCCCAAGATTGATTTATTTATCTGGACTCTAGCTCATAATCGGATCTTAACTGGGGACAATCTCAGGGAAAAAGGTTGGGAAGGACCCACGAGATTCCCTCTCTGCCTATCAAATTCGGAATCAGTCGATCATTTGTTAATTTCTTGCTCTTTCATAGAAAATGTTTGGCTCAAATCATTAGCAGGTTTTGCTAGCTCTTTGTGTCTTCCTGGGGACATTCACTCCCTACTAACCAACTGGGCCTCTCTTTGTCCTTTATCGAATTTAAAAAACACATTGGTTAAATCATGCTGGTTGAATCTTATTAAATTTATTCTTTGGAAGCTTTGGTTGGAAAGAAACTCCCGTATCTTCAGAGGCAAATCTTCCATTGCAGCACAGGTTGTCTCCAAAGTCTTTGCTATGATTGGAGACTGTTTAAAGTTTTTGTGGACTGATTCGTTCGACTGCCCTCTCTCCTCCCCTGAAGAATCATGGCTCCATAGTCTCTCTCCGGACTTACCTGGGCCTTAAATTCCTCCTATCCAAAAATCATCTCCCTCGGAGATTATGATGGAAAAATCAAATCTAAGTAGGTGGATGATTGATACTCAAAGACATACTCTTTTCTTTGACTGAGCATCTAAAGGGAATCCAGGGGAAACAAGAGGGGGAGGGATTCTCATTAATCCCGATGGAAATCAAGAGCAGGGGTATTCTTGGGGATTAGGTGATGAAACTAACAATGTTGCAGAAGTTTTGGCTCTCTAGCCGGGCCTTCTTCAAGCTCAAAATCAAGGAATATTATATCTCATGGTAATTGGGGACTCACGGCTCATTATCTAAGCTTTAGCTACCAAGTATTTGTCGTCCCATCTTAACCTTCGTCAGTTGCTTAGAAGGATCCTAAATCTTTCAAATTCTTTCTAAAAGATTGACTATTTCCACATCTTAAGAGGATTAAATGACCAAGTTGACCTCGTGGCTAACAAGACAACCTCCTTAAGCAAAGGGATGTTGGTCTTGAATGGGGCCAGCTCCCATTGCCTCATCCCATAGGACCATGAGCAAAGGAATTTGGGGCTGGGCCCATTTGTGGCCCACGTGGCTCCCACCTACCCTGGCTCACATCATGCAGGAATGTGATGTTTGCAAGGATCTTGTGTCGGTATGTGGGAAGGCATGTGGCTCTTAATATGTTGGCTCCTATGTCTTGTTCATCGCAGGAGAACTTCTTCTTGTACATATTTCTGGATATGCTTTGTGTTCTGGATCAAGATGAAGGTCCTCTGTTGTTCCATCCACAATGTATGAGGAGTGTGACGGATTCACCTAAGATCGCAGAATTATGGTGTGTGGAATTAAGATCATTAAGCTAGGAAATGCAGGAGTTTGCAGCTCTCTTTGTCGTCCACTGCGGAGGTTTGGTTGATTTTTTCTTACTTACGACATCTCCAGGCATCATGGATTCCTCCATTAAATCATTTGCATCCTCTAATTTGGCTCTCTCGGTCGCAACAAAGCTGAGAGAAATCAAGAGGAAGCTGAGCAAGCACAAAAGTTATCTGAATAAAATAGATCATGAAGGTGGAAGGCATCTGGAGTTAGTCGACAGGGATCTCTCCTGCCTGCGTGAGGAATTTTCAGAGTCAATTTCTTAATCTGAAATGGCAATGACCAGGATGATAGCAGAATTGTAAGTGAAATTTGACAAATTGGAGCTGTAAGTAGCGAAATTGGCAGTTGTTGCAGGAGGGAAAGCAACAATAGACTCTGTGCAGTATGGTGGCGTCTATGGAAAGTAGCAGGTTCTCATGGGAGATATCATTTTTGAATTTTTGCTTTCTTATCCAATTATCTAGGTACTCTGCGCAAAGAAAATCTTTATGTGTATTCAGTAGAGCTATGAGCCTTTCTTGTTTTGTGCATTCTGCCTATAATGGACAGTCTTTGATATATGATCAGACTCTAAAATTTGTAGAAACTTTCTTAGTGGTTACACCACTGTTCGATTAACAAAATCATAATCGTTCTTGTAAAAAAAAGTTCAAAAACATATTCCTCGGATGGGGTGCCATCATATCAAACCCAATGCATTGATGTTGAATGGACATCGCAGGAGTTGGTGACGATGTTCATGTAGGGTGGGAATTTACACACCCCCCTCACAAGAGCTGGAATGCTTGATGTCACATGGAGCATTAAATATCTTGTAATGGTAATGGGGAGGATTGACAGGATGGTAGGCTCACCATTTAGTAGCGGAGAAAGGATATTTAATGGGTAGTTGAGACCGAAGTGTCCAGTTCCTTGCATTGACACTAATGTTACACGTATTGGTGTGCATATTGAGGAGAAGTGTGTGGGTGGTAGAGCTAGTGTGACATTTGTGAGGGAACACCACCATGCTCCTAGTCGAAGAGGTGGTTCCGACTCCACTCGCACTAGACAAGTAAGAGAATGGACCTTGGCTTGGAAATTAGCGTCCATAATGGACATGTTGTTGGATATTAGGCATGGAATATGGGACCTAGATAGTGACATGCAAACCGAGATGCAAGAGCTAGAAAACAAGGTACAAGTGATGATTGATTATGTGCCGATCTGGCAGAGTTATCCAACCTCCCCTCTTTGCTCATGTCAATAGTCGTTGAGCCTAAAGAGAGCAATTTGATCCTAGTTGTAGCGATGGAGGAGTTGCATGTTCAAACCATGAGGACCTTGGGCATTGGTGGGAAAGCCATTAAGGAAGACAAACCGAAACCAGAGGGAGTTACTGTAGCAATGGATGTCAAGCAAACTTGGCCTCACTCTAGGGGTGTCATGCACAAAACTTTGGACCTTTTATAGTCTAGCAAAGAGCCACCCCTGTAGTAGAGAAGAATGAATCCTATCACCTCAGAAAAGCCTTAGTAGTCTAGGCACCATCGCGTTTAAATGGGTTTGGCATGGCTCTTTCTCTTTGGTCTATGTTAGCAATCTTTGTTAGTGGTTTTCTGTTAATGATTGTCAATTATGTTTTTTTTAACGTATCATCCTTTATGTACATCGCCCAAAAGCGTTAGTTAGTAGAATATTTATGAACATTGTTAGTAGTCTTTTTTTTACTTATAGGAATCAACATCTTTCTCTGGCAGAGAGGATCAGTACTAGGGTTATCTATACACTTAGGTATTTTTAGTGAAGATATATTGTAAGATCTAAATTACAAAAAAAAAGTTCAATAAATATTTTTTTAAATTTATCAAGGTTATTAA
This sequence comes from Pseudotsuga menziesii, assembly GCA_001517045.1. Taxonomy (NCBI): domain Eukaryota; kingdom Viridiplantae; phylum Streptophyta; class Pinopsida; order Pinales; family Pinaceae; genus Pseudotsuga; species Pseudotsuga menziesii. The sequence continues at coordinate 34,332 of LPNX010479269.1, read as the reverse complement.
GGTCAGCGTATTACTATTAACAAAAAGATACATAGTTTCCGGTGGTTGTGTTGCTAGGGAAAGCAAACCAGGCACAAAAAAAAATACTAACCAATTTTCACATAAAAGGTATTATAATAGTCTTTATTAAAGCTTCCAAGCATATCCTAGTCTGTCCAAGGTATCATACCTAAGTATTTATAAGAGAAACCTGACATAAAACCCAAGGAAGAATCTATTCATCATCAAAATCATCCTAGTGGGAACCTTTGGCTCCTAATGATCCTTGCTCATCTGCCTTGGGAGAGAAGGTACATCAAAAATCATACCAGTGGCTGCTTTTTCCAGAACATTGATCTTTGCTCCAAGACCCATAACAACTTTGGCAATGAGGTGAAGCTTTGCATCCACTCAATGAATTTGCTCTTGAGTCTCATCGAGTTGCAACGACATTTCCTTTCACTCCTCCTCATTGTCCATCAATGTTTCACTGGGTTGTGCCTTCATATACTATTATAAGAAAACAATCTTGGCATACTTGGTTCCATGGGTCTTGGAAGACCCCTCATCTTAAACCTAAGGTTCCATTTTTTCCTGAATGTCCTGTGCCCCCATCATCCTAAGCTCGTTTTGAACCCATTCCTTGGCTTCGTCTATTTGCTTCTAGGTCGAAGGCAAGACAAATTGTTGATAAATTCCATTGGAATCTTAAACTTTCTTTTGAACGTGTGGCTTGTGGGAATTGTTTCTAGAACCTCGTTTTCAATGTGTGGCATGTGGGAAATTTTCCTACTATTCTACCCCTATGTGTGCTTCACCGACTCATCATTCTACAACCTTCTCCCTTAAAATTTATCTCCCAAGTTGAAGATTGTTTACTCCTTGCAATAACCAAGTGATAAATTACCTATAGTTTAAACACCCACACTATTTATTTACCAAAGAGTGCCCTTAATCCCAAATTGCCATAACATCATTTGCAGAGCCATCCAAATAGCAACAACATGAGGGTTGTACACACCTCATTGTGATGCAACATGTGTGTTTCCCTCACCATGAGTGTGTGCTACATATCTATCCTACTTGAGCTCATCGGTATTTGTTCAAGTGAGGGAGGCATCATTTCCCAGTCGATCCCCCTTCTTGCTTTCATTTTCCACTCACCACCATAACCATTCTCCATCCTCCAGTAATATGACCCTCTGTCTAAGTGTACCTACATGTATTCATGCACACAAACATGTGCCATCTGTCCACCCATCTGCAAACTTGTCATCATGTGAGGGAGACCTTGGTTTGGCCTTGGTTCTCACCTAGATACGAGGTATTTATAATAAACAATATTTATCAAGTTTAGTCATTATTACTTTTACTTACAATAAACCATCTTAATCATTAAATAATAAAGATAAACAGTTCCCATACTTTGAGATATGTTTATATTTTATTTCATATATATATAATTTTAATAGATATATTTTCGAGAAATAAAATTACATATTCATTTTTTTATACATAAATTGTTATAAATTTTATATGTGAAAAGATGAGACCATCGATAAGTTATAGAGAAACTGAGTTTTTCCAACAATAAAGGACCCATACTTACTAACCCAGAGGATACCAAAAACAAACTGGCTCATAAAACAAAATGTGTCAGTTTTAATAGTAGAACTTGCAATCCCATAAGTGTTATATATTCGCACGGACTGGCCTAACATAAAGATACATTTAAATTGCATTTATGAGACAAAAAATAAAAAAGAAGAGAAACAGTCATAATTATTCATGCTTGATGGAAACTCGTGTTGGGTGGTGAACATAATCCTCTTTCATATATTTTACATCAATGAATTGGATGGATTGGAAATGGTTGCATTGGTTTATTTTAAAGAGCTTGTCTAAGTCTGTTCTCAAACTGTCAACTTGGCCCCTTTGCTTGCGCAAATTTCTCTCCACGCCCTCCATCCTGGAATCTAATGTTGAAAGATGATAGGAAACCTGCCTCGAGGTATCCACCAAACCCTCCATTCTTTCATAAGAAACCCTCAGCACACGCTTGAAGTCACCAAAATCATTAAGGATGCCACTAAAGAGATTCCACCATGAAAACATTGCACTAGACTTGTCACAAAAAGGTTGTAAGTTTTTCCCACCAACACGCCAAAAACAAGCCTTGCTCTAATGGAGGCAATCCCAACTCTGAAGTTACACACCATGATAGAGCAACTTTTAGACGTCTAATAGTGGGGGTAGTCCTGCTCTTAGCTTTTCCACTAGGATGAGCAGAGGATATCGACCTTAGATTCAACCAAACAAACAACCGCGAAAGATCAATGTCAAGATGAAAAAGCGAGGGTGTCCTTTCTGAGTTTATCAAAGAACCAATCCCACCCATTGACCCTTCAGGACACCTACCTCTTAAACTGACAAATCTCTCATCTTCAAATTGATGAGTAAACAAAGAAAAACCACAATTTGAGAGAACATCCTCCTCTCAAGCATCTCATCCATCACGTCCCAAGTGCGATGGGTAAATGAGCTCGTCAATTCACATGTAAGGAGATTTAAAATCCATGGGAGGAGTGTACCTTTGGCAGTTTCCACGTGCCCAAACTGTTATGTTTGCCACATTGCATCCAGACAAGACAAGCAGCCTTGGCGATTGACCATATGCAGGCCCTCACATTTCCAACCTGCCTTTTATAGTGGACCATGTTCACTTGGCTAGGGCATCCACTTCCTATGAGGGGTCCCCTCTTTTATTATAAAAACTCATTGGTCCAACTTTGCTCCTTAGTTCGCAAATGGTTCGCCATCCCATTATTGCTTATGTGAATGAAATAAGGAAACACTACGTAAGGTTTGAAGGTAGCTTAGGATTCTTCGAAGTGACCACCCTTGATTTGGTTCATGACTTCTCAATATTTTACGAACCTTATGAATAACAAGCAGAAAATCTCCAAGTATGATGACTCTTGAGAGATTTAGGAAGGCAACTAACTCAAACCCAAACATAAAAGCATGCCACTCAACTTGGTTATTCTTTTTCGTCCAAGCCTATGCATAAATTTCCAAAATTGTTCAGCGATACATATATTTTTAATATAAAATATAGATTTTTTTTTGTTTGTAAAAAAAAAAGTTCCAAAATTGTTCATATAGAGTCATGCACTTGTTTCCCCCATAAATTCATTTCTCCATTAACAAGAGTTGGATGCATAAAAGCATGCCACCCAACTTGGTTATTCTTTTTCGTCCAAGCCTATGCATAAATTTCCAAAATTGTTTAGCCATACATATATTTTTAATATAAAATATAGATTTTTTATGTTTGTAAAAAAAGTTCCAAAATTGTTCATATAGAGTCATGCACTTGCTTCCCCCATAAATTCATTTCTCCATTAACAAGACCTGGATGGATGCAACTTAGTCCTTACCTTTTAATTTAAAAAAAATCAAATTTAAATTTCAAACTTGAATTATAAAAAGAATCAATTAAATTATAATTGCAAATATTAATAAAGCAAGTCATCTTCTTATATAAATAATAATACATAATCCAAAACTCATACTAATTTTTAAAAAAAATATTCAAAAATTAATTTAAAAAATATGAAAGCACCATTATGTTTATTAATATTTTGTTATGTTTAACATTTTAATTTAAAAAAAACTACATTAAACTAAAAGGTAGGAAATTGAAGTAAACTAAGATAACCATTTAATTTATTAGAAGGAAACAAAATCATACCCACAAGGAACTCGACAATGACAAAGAACTCGACCGTTCTTGTCCAGATATGGTGAGAGCATATATGGAGCACATCTCCATACTAAGTGTTGGCCACACGCACTTAGGTTCAACGCCAATAAATTGATAATTAGGGTTCCTATAACTGGGGTTTACTCGCCTTAGGGTTAGGCTTTGTGGATTCATATGAGAATGTGGCAAAATGATTGGGATTCCCTGTAACGACCTGCAAGAGAACATATGTTGATGGGTACTTAACTCATGAAGAGGGTTGATGGGCATTGTTTTTGCCCCAAGTAAAGTCATTTAGGGTTCACATCACTTAGGGTTTGGTCCTGAAGTAGCTCACATGATCAAGGTAAACCCTGCAGGTCACTATTGGACAAGTGTTGACGATTCGTGCTGTCTAAATTGGGTTGTTGGGTTCCAGGAACATGGGATGGAAAAAAATACTAGTTGGTCAGGGAGCTAATGGGGAACCTTCGAGAATGAAAATGACCACTTCTCCCCGATCGAAACCCATCTCTGACCTATTGCATATAGATTCTGGGAACCTGAAAAGAGCCATCACGTGCACAGGTTTAAACAGTCCCATTTCAAATGCTATCACTGGGTCAGACCAAGAAACAACGTTGCATATTTCATCCCTGGTGGATGGCCAGACATCGGTAAGTGGACATGTCCCCATCTCTTCGGCTAGGCACGTGGATTTGTCTGGTATCTTCAAAAATAAATGTATAAAAAGGAAGAGTCGACCTCTTAATTTGGCCCTGGGTGAAGACTTGCAGATGTCGAATGCCATTCCTCTCTCGGATGTCACACTGGTAGGGCGTTTTGGTGGTCAGAGGATATCTGCTAAACATTCTCACACATGGGATAAATAAATATGGCTACCATTACTTGGATATGCCCTTGAATGCTATTCCTTGGCCAAAGTTTGGTTTGCCATAATCCTACACAATCTAGTGAAATCCAGGTTTATTACTCGTGGGATTTGGCTGCGTGGAAGTTCAACTATTACTATAAACCGGTGGTGCCCATCCTTTGATGCAGGGAAGTCCAAATTATCATGTCAACCCATCTGGGTTAAGCTTCCACCAGAGTTATGGTATGAGGAAATTTTTGAATTAATTGGCTCTACCATTGACACATACCTTAAAACATACCTTTCTTTCAGGCTATCTAGAAAGATGATAGTCGCCAAAATCCTCGTATAACTTGACCTTCATGATAGGTTATGGGATGAAATGATAATTTCTAAGGGTTCCTACACTCATAAGAAAACACTAGACTACATTGGCAGTCCTTTTAGATGTAACAGATGCCATAAATATGACCATGTGCTCAATGAGTGCAGTCTCCCCTTTTACAGACACTTTTAGCAAAAAATTGGTTCTGATCCTTCGGTACACCATGTATCACAATATCTGATGGACTAGGGGCTCTAAACAGGCGTGCAAACCATTGCTCTAAGTATTCATAATGGTCAATGGGAAGCAGTGTCTACTACGACACCTATTTGCACCATTCTTGCTGACCTATTAGGGCCCGAGGCAGATGACTCGGTCAGTGTCCCAATCAATGACTCTCTACTCGATCAAACAAGCTTTGGCTCTACTGGCACCATTAGGTCTCCATGTAAGATTAAAACTCCGTTGGTTACATTTGATGCAAAAAATGCCAATCTCATGGCCAATCATGTGTCTTTTTGCTTTATTTCTATGATGATGGACTCTCCTAAAGTGTATATGCCTCTATCATTGAATCACCCGAAGTATGGAGGCTATACAAATACCTTTGACCAACACATCTATTTTAGTCCTTCAGACTCGTCAACACTTATTTGCTACTCGGATAAGGGGGTTCCCATCAAAATTCCTAGGTCTTCTTTTGCTAAGGGCTCCTTACTTCCTCTCACTGTGATGCTTGAATCTCTCATGCCACTCTATCTTAGCCACATTGACACCTTAGCTCTTAACCCTATCCAGTACTTCCTCCCATCTGAGATAGATTATTTGAATAATCACAACATAGTTCTAGAACTAAAAAAACCCACTAGCTACATTGTTCCTGACCTCTTCTTGCACATATAACTTTATTCTACCCCCCTCCTTCCACTTCTTTGACAAAGTGATATGTCCCTCATTGAAATCTATTGATTCTCCAATCTAAGGGTTAAATTCTGATGATTCTGGACATACCCCCTACCTTATATTGGTACAACTCCCACTCATTGGTACCCACTGCTGGACTACCCGTTGGGCCATCAGACTAGATTTTCGGGCATATCCTCAGAGCTGACACACCCAGATATCTTCTCAGGCCACTTTCCTCCATGAAGGCCACTATGCATAGGAATTTGGGATGTGCGGTGACCACTCATACTTTGCCATGACTAAGAGGTTGTCGTTCAGTTATGGACAATGCTAGAAACCAAATCGCTCGGGACATTTTTGCTAGAAGACAATGCACCATCAAAGGGGCACTTAGAGCATATGCCCTTAAGTCACAAGGGCCTTAATGCTTATTATATCTTTCAACTATAGAGGCCTTGGGTAGTCCTCGAAGAAACATGCCCTAAAATGCATGGTCATCCTTCACCGCCATAACATCTTGATGTTATAGGAAACACTGTCTTCTGGGGATTGTATTGTAAATGAGTTGAGATTGCTCCTACCAGGTTGGGAGTTTTTATGTATTTATTCCATTGGTTGATCTAGAGGTATCATTTCACATTGTTTCAAAAAAGCCTTGCTATGCACTAATTCATGGTTTGTTTCCATATGTCTCGGGACAGTCCTCTTCTCTCAGGAATTAGGGAAATCCCTAACATTATTGAATATACATGGCCCCAATACCAACAGACTTGCTTATTGGCACATATTATTCAGCGCTAGTTTTCATAGATCGGAAAGGTTCCTTCTGGGTGGAGATCTAAACTTCTCACCCAGGGAAGCTGAAACCTGGGGCCCAAATGCCATAAAAGATCCATTGTTTGTTTTTTTGTCAGGAGACTTGAACTGGAAGGACTTTTCGACATAGCCCTGTTGATCTCAACCCTGCAAGGAGTAACAAGTGAATTGGGGATGATGGTGTAGCTAAACGGCTTGACATATTTTTTTATAAATGAAAGTTCTTCCATGTTGGCTCCATGCATTCATCAATGGATTGGCGAGGGAGGCATTTTAGATCACCATCCCATTTTCATGGAATTCAGTCGCATTCCTATTAAATCCTCAACTCCTTTTAAATTCAACGTCGCATGGTTACAACATGACTAATACACTCAGACGATCAAGAATCTGTGGGTTCCATATGTTCTCGGTAGCTCTACTTCGGTTGTTGTACAATTTGCAAACAATCTCAAAAAGGTTAAAAGGGAATCATTGAACTGGGCTCATGCTCATCATAGAGCTATGGGAGTTGAGCTATCCATCATTGAATACAATCTGACCTCTTTTTCCATCAATCACCCCAAGGCTTTCTTGAACTAGAACATAAGGCTTATTATATGGAACTGGAATGAAAAAGGAAGAAGATTCTTGATGAAAAGGAGTTATCCATCATACTCAAGAGCAAAGCAATATGGCTCCAACATGGTGATAGTAACTCCAAATACTTTCACAATTTTTATAGGAATAGGCTCTCCAACAACACTATCTGGCAGTTGGACAAAGGGGATGGTTAGTTTGTCTAAGGTTTCGATGACATGCCTACTGTCAGTACCAATCACATTTTAATGTTATTCAAAGTGGACAACTCTTCCTCCATTAGGGTTATGACAGATCTAGTGGCTTTCTTTCCCACTTCAATCATAGAGGAACAAAATGAATCCCTACAAGAACAGGTTACCCTAGGGGAACTTAATGCCACCATCCATTCCATGAAAGTTGACAAAATCTCAGGACTTGATGGAATTCCTATTGAATTATATAAGGGACATCTTGGAAGTTGATCTCTTAGTTGTAACAGAAGAATCCAGAGCAAGGAGAACGATGATCGGCTCTTTCAACAACACTTTCATTGCACTTTAGAAGAAGGATACGGCCACGTCTCTTGAATATGTTTTCCCCATATATCTCTACAACGATGTTTACAAGATAATAACAAAGGTTATTGCTAACAAGGTCAAGGGTATTTTATCTTTTTTGATTAGAGATGAACCATTTTCCTTTCTTGCGAAAAGACAAATACATGAACCTATTGCCCTTACACAAGAGATTCTTCACTCTGCCAAAATCAGGAAATTGCTGACGACCCTCATCAAAGTTGATTTATCAAAGGCATATGACCGTGTTAATTGGACCCTCATTAGATTGATCCTAGTGCATTTAGGGTTTGCTCTGTCTATGATTAATTGGCTTCTTGCCACTATACAATCTGTATCTTTCTCGGTCCTCATCAATGGCTCTACAACAAATTTCTTCAGATCTGGTCAAGGATTATGACAAGGGTGTCCTCTCGGTCTCCTTTTTTTCATATTAATGATGGATAGACTTAGTTGATTGATCTCCAATGCCACTTCCTCTGGTGCCTTCAATGGTTTTCGATTTGACGGTAATGTCTATGTCTCTCACCTATTTTTTGTTGATGGCATGTTGTTTTTCACTGATGGATCTCGCAGGGATGCTTTATTACTCAAATAGATTTTGAGAATATTCTTCTCAGCCATAGGCATGGTATGTAATAGTTTGAAATACTTAATGTCTTATATGAACTTGGACCCTGTGGAGGAATTATGGCACTTTGACAAATTTGACTATATCATTGTCAATATCTCTCTCGGCCTCAAATACCTTGGTTTCCACATCAAACCTAATGACTATTCTTACAAAGACTAGGCTTGGCTGACGGTCCATATAGAAAATAGGCTCAATCTATTGTGTAACAAATGGATCTCCCATAGGGGCCACCTGATCACGATCAACTCCATACTTGAAGCCATCCCCATCTTATGGATATCTTTATTATTACATAGGATTCAGAAGCTATGCAAAAAGTTCCTATGGGGAGGATATGAATAAGAACTGGCATAGGATCTCCTGCCCCAAATCACAAGGTGGTTGGGGTATCAAAGACCTATCATGCTTTGCCAAGGCCCTCGCTACTAAAAGTACCTAGCAAATTCTCAGAGGAAAGGGACTTTCGAACATAGTTATTTACCAAAAACATATATCTCCTCTCACTATTATAGAATGGTTTCGAGACAAAGATAAGTCCCTGAAGAATGTTTCAATAATCTAGAAGGAGATCATCACCTATTTTGACCTCATTGGCGACTGGCTAGCATGGAAAGTTGGAAACGACAAAAGCATACATATTGGACAAGACCTGTGGATTGGTTGTGTTGATTTTGTTCATTTCCTGCTGAAATGACCCTCTCCTTGCATGATCGCACTCTCATTCACTTGCACCAGATCCAAAAACAGGTGATTGATCCTCTCCATAAACAATATTGATTATCGATAGATGATCTTGACTTAACTTACAAGGAGAGACTTATACAGGAAATATACATACAATCACTCTTCGACAACAATGTTTACCTTAGTGACAAGGATGATGCTATGCTCTCGGTAAATAATTCTAAAAGTGGAAATTATGCTCTCAAACTAGGGTATTTGGCTCTCAGAGAGGAGGAAGACCCTCCTCCCAGTGGATGGTGGTGCGGGAATATCTGGAGACTACATTGCCCACTCAAAAATAAGATTTTCCTTTTGCTTGCTCTTGAAGGAAATGTTCATGTTTGGGATGTTTTGATTCACAGGGTTAAAATTGGGCATAGCAGATGCCCACTATGTGCATTGGTAGCTGAAAATATTGCCCACCTATTTATTTTTTTCCCATACATCCTCGAAATGTGGTAGCACCACACTCTACTTACAGGTGCTGTTATTTTTATTTTTTTTGAGGAAAAAAAACTTGAATTGTATTAATTAAAATAGAGCATTACATAAAGTATTATGTAAATTGCTAAATAACAATTCCACACAAAATCTGAGCTCTTTGTAGAGCCTTACATTCTTCGTTGTCGTAAAAAAATTAATGTTTTTGAGAGAGTAGCTGCTTTGTACAGAAACAAAAAAGAAACTGATGGTCCAAAAAGAGTCTTATGTATCTTGGTGCAGACTGGGTCTTTGATGAAAAATGGTGCCTTATTCACATCTTCCCTTTAGTATTTGCAGCAAAAGTGCTTTGTATTTTGTTCACAAATAGAAACCATGGTGTTATGGTCTATCATATCAGTCAAAACATATATGATTTTAATTATAGATTGTCCTCCCTTGGTTGTATATCAATGAAGGGTCTATGAAAGAACTCATATACCTCTGCATCTCCATTTTCCAGGAATTTCCAAGTGCCGTGTTCTAGGGCTAGTCCTGACTTGGAAAGGCGATCTGCATCTGTTTTTCGTTCCCTATAGACATGACAGCATGTTATATAGTCAAAATATGTCATAAGCATGTTAAATTCCTCAAAGAGAGCAAGGAGAGAAATATTCCTGCATCTTTGAACTTTGTTTATCGAGTTAATAATTAATAAGGAGTCTCCGAAGATCTGAATCCTTATACAGTCTTTTTCAATAGCAAAAACAACGAGCAATTTTAGTGCCAATAGTTCTGCAAAGTTGTTTGACCCAATCCCAAGGCCCATTTGAATCTGGTAGTGGTGGTTTTGATTAAGGAACAAAATGGCACCGCCCCCACATCTTTCATCTTGTAATTCCCCATCAAAGTAAGCCCAATGTATGCTTCTATCAATCGTTTCTTCGGTGACAATCCTTGGAGCTGAAATGTCTTTTTTTTGAGGGAAATGAGAGAGGATTCCAAGGCCCTACTTAGCTACAGCTTCAGGGGATGAATCTTTTTCTTGAAATATGGCTACATTTCGAGCTAGCCAAATTCCCCAAATGTGGATAAGTGGGAGAGATTTTAAAGGAGCTAGTTGAGGCGCGTAGGACCAAGATTTCCAAGCTTCTTCTACTGAGGGACTTGCCCAATCAAATCTAAGATTTAAAAGAGCTTAAGAGTGTGACCAAACCTGTGAGGAGAAAGGATAGGTAAGGAAAAGGTGGTTTGTGCTTTCTTCATTATCTTTGCATAAGGTGCACTAGCCTGAACCTGTTAGTGATATTTTTTGGAGCCTATCCCATGTTGGGAATATGTTTGCTAAAGTACACCACATGAAGACTCTTGCCTTCAGAGGAAATTTTAATTTCCAAATCCCCAGTTGGCACCACCTTGGTTCCTCCTGGAAGATATTGACACAGAGTTACTGGTAACCCGTTTTTGGGGTATAAATTCCATGTGCTGCATGCTCCCAGACTAGCTCATCTTGTGAGTTTGTGAGCTGGAAATGAGATAAACGTAGGGCATAAATGTATCTATTCCAATCCATGTACCAATTTCCTGGTATTTCAAGTGCCTGGCTTCCCAACCATCCTTGGTGCCAAATGTTTGTCGAGGCAAAAACATCGATTTGATTCAGATGAAATAAACCTTTCTGTTGTAACAAAAGCACTAGTTATTGGGGGAGGATATGATTTTGTTAGCTTCCTATCCAGGGGTTTGCCCCAATTCTGACTTTTGATCCATTTCCAATCTTCCACGAGAGGCCGCTTTGGATAAGAGGAAAGGCATTACATATAGCCTTCCAAATAATCGAGCCATTTTGTGGAGCAGTAAAGATAGGATTTATGATCTAATATTTAGTTGGTATTGGAGCAATGTACTTATGAGTAATCACCTCAGTCCACAAGCTATTAGAGGAAATGAGCCTCCATCTAGCTTTTGTTGCCAGTGCTTTTGCAAACAAAATAGGGGTTTTAAGCCCCCATCCTCCCATTCCTTTGGGTCTAGCTACTTGGTCCCATTATATCCATGGGAGAACTCTTTGTTCCTTCTTCCATGTCCAAAGGAATTTTGAGAAGATTTTTCGTGATTTCTCCAAAATTGATTTTGGGATCCAGGCTAAAGCCATCAAGTAGACAAGGATGGCTTCAAGAATCGATTTAATCAAAATTAGTCGGCCCGCTCTCGAGAGCCACCTATTGCACCAAATGTTTATTCTTTGCTCAAGTTTTGCCAAGAGTCAGTTCCAGTCTTCCTTCTTGTAGCAATTTGGTTTGAGTCAGAAACCTATATATTTGAGCCCATCGTCCAGAGTAAATGCCTGAAAAGGAAAGGGTTCCAACAAAACCCTTGAGATGGCTTCTTCTAAATTGAAAGTGGTGTTTGTGGATTTGTGTGTGTTTAGTTGCATCGCTATTGCTTTACAGAAAAGGAGAAGGATTTTTGAGAGATTTTCTGCCTCTCTAATTGAACCATTACAAAAAATGAGAATATTGTCTACAAACATGAGGTGTGTAATGGTTAGGTTGGAAGCTATCTTGATTCCTTCAAATAATACTCTTCTTTTTGTGTCCAGAATAGCTCTACTTAGGCCTTCTGTAACCAGTAGGAAGAGAAGGAGGGAGAGAGGGCACCCTTGACGAAGACCTTGGTCTAAATGAAAGAAGGGGGAGGTTGATCCATTGATGAGGACAACAAAAGATTCTATAGAGATACAAACAAAGATCCATTTGATGAAGGATTAGTTGAAACCCAAATGTGTTAAAATAAGTCTGAGACAAAGCCAACTGACCCTGTCAAAATCCTTTGAAAGATCAATTTTTAGTATCTCTCCTTTGGATTTTTTTATTTTTGCACTATACATTCCTTCTTGGGTTACTCCAATGGCTTCATGGATTTGTCTGTTCTCCAGAAAACCAAATTGTTAATTTGATATGAGCTTTGAGAGGACCTTCTTTAATGTGCAATTATCTTTGTCACCACCTTGTATGACATGTTGCACAGAGAGATGGGACTAAAGTCCTCCATGTTGTCCGGATTGTATTTTTTTGGAATGAGGGCTAAGAAAGTGGGGTTGAGGGGAGGATATATGTGGTCATTTATCATGGTTAATTCAACCAGTTGGAGGAGGTCAGGACCAATGGTGTCATAGACAGCAAAGAAAAATTCAATAGTCCAGCCATCTAGTCCTGGGCCCTTATCCTTTTAAAAACTATGAAGAGTTGCTTTCAATTCTTCTTTTGACACTTCCTCCATCAAATCAATATTATCCTCCTCAGTGATGCTTTCAGGAAAGTATTCCAAAATCTGAAGTATTTCAACAAATGTTGCATGTTGGTATGCTTTAAACATGTTGCCAAAATAGGACCTCCCTGTTGCAGCCAAATGATCAAAAGAGGAAATTCTCTCATTGTCTGCATTCCTGAGATCCCAAATGGTGTTTTGTTGTTTTCAACCTTTTGCATAGGCTTGAAAAAATTTGGTGTTGTCATCTCCATACTCCATCCAGATTGCTCTACTTTTCAGCCTCCAGACTTCCTCTCTTTCCTCCAGGATCAAGTTTCTCTTGGATTCTAGAGTGGTCAGCCTTCCCTTGTCTTCATGTGTGAGGGAGCCTCCTTCGTCAGAGTTGTGAATCTCCACCAATTTTGCCTTGATTTGTGTGATTGCTTGGTCATCCATAATTTTTTTGTTTTGAGCCCATTCCTTCAAAATATTTTTTATATGAGAGAGGTTCTGTGTAAAATGTATGGCAGCGTGTGTGCCCTCATCCACAGTATATGGTGTCCAATTTGTTTGAATTAATTGAAGAACCTCCTCATTTATTAGCCAAGCAGAGCATAGTTTGAAGGGTATGGCTAGTTTTTTCGAGTTTTTCTCTATCTCCAGATAGATTGGCATGTGATCCGAGTCTGCTCCTGAGTCCACTTGTTGGTCGCTGGGCAGACCCGGGTTTACTATAATGAACCAACAACACCCCTAGCTCACTGGCCCTTTCGGCGACAGACCGCGGAGCAGCCTGAAGTCTCACCCCAAGTGATCCTAATGGGTTGGCCAAAGACTCAAGTGTCTCGACCAGGTTCTGTCGCATCCTATGTGCGTCTCGCATCTTTTCTTGGCCCACGAGATGTCTCTCTCTACGATGCGCAGCTTCCTCTTACTTGCGATGAATCTAACTCTTATCGCATCGCCGTGTCCTGGGCGACACGTAACTTTCTCCTACGCTTGATCCTTGACCCGCGGTATCGTGCACCACAGCTCCTCCGATGGTGCGATATCGCCTCCCTGCGATACCCTACCGCTGCGACTCAACATACCTAGCGTTACCGGTGTTCAACTTACAGGACTCAACACGCAAGGCTGTTTTATACTGCGACTCCTAACTGTCTTAAGTGAAACTTAGACAACCTCTTATACATAATACTTAAAGACTTCAACTTGCATTTATCCTTCTATAATATGTTGTGAACTGAATAACACATACATACATTAACTGTAAGCAAAGTTCATGTAATGAGCAATAGATATAACAAGTAAATACAATCACATGAATCAATCACATAACACTCTGATTTTACGTGGTTCACTTCCAGGGTAGAAGCTATGTCCAGAGAACTGTGTTTCTATATTATAACTTGAGAGAGGTACACAGTTCTGCTGCATCGCATATGCAGCTAGATATCTTCTAGGTAACTCTGCACACAGCCTGGAGCCCTTCTCTCTTAGATCTCTTCTCTATATTGCCTTCTTACAATATACTCTCACTCTCTCTCTCTCTGTCAATCCCTGCGAATTATTACAATACAAAATAACAGTGAACTAGCAGACTACTGGACTCTCAGACTCACCGATAATCTGACTAGCTCCAGAAGGACTGACTAGCTAGATGGCTTAAAATGCCCAAAATGCCAACCTTTTACACTACAAAATACATCCCTTTATAGGCGGCCCTAAGGTCTCGCCATTACAACACTGTGGGCCTGTCCCAACAATAACCCAAAACCCTAACTAGTGACAGTCGGCATATCTGTACTTGGGGTAGCCGCTTTTCGTCACACCACTGCTCTCTGCAGTCTTCCATGCTTCCCGGCACTGACCATGGGTACTATGCACCGCTTCCCTTCTTCTGTCCTTCGTCTTCAATACCTCGGCCTCATCACTCCTTTTCCTTTATGAGGGTAGCTGAGCCCTCCTGTCTTCGCCGCTGCCTTCAATGCAGTGGTTGAGCTCTCTCTTCTCGGTCGCTCAGGTACTGTCGTCTTTCTTGACTTCTCTGTTCCAACAGTCACGGTTTTCGGCTCTGCTCTGCAGCTAGAAACATGCTACGGCGTCGTAGCTTTACCTTATCTCTTCGTCTTCGCCAAACTGTCTATCCACCAAAATGGCATCTTCTTCTGTAGCTGCGGGACTCTGCTCCAACAGTCCCCTAACACTTACTTGTGGCTCGTCCCCGAGCCACTACCAGCGGGCTTCTCCTGCTGTAGCTTCTCCTTGGCTGCCTGCGAAGTGCGCTGAAGCTTGTCCCAAAGTCCTGCGACTTCGTTCTGCATAGCTTCGACACGCTCTTGTGCCGAGTCAAGCATAACTTGACTAATACTAGAGTCTTTTGCTGCATCAATTTCATTTCTGGTGGCGGTGAACTCCCCAACTTTCTGCTCAACCACATCGAATAGCTCTGCGATTTATTCCTAATATGGTTGAAGTAGGTCATTGATGTGTATCTCCTTTGCTCTCAACCGCTGCGCTTTCTGCTGCAAGCGGTTCATCTCCGTCGTCTTTCTCATCTTCTGAAGAGCTGCTAAGATCTTGATTTCTTCCTTCATTGCTGCTGTGGTATTCTCTATCTGTTGAATACTTTGTTGGATTTCTACTTTCTCAGGAGGCTCATCTAACTCCGACCATGTGTTCGTTGCATCAGCTAGCACCGACAGTGCATCGTCTATGCGATATTTCATCTGCGCGGAAGTGAGTCGAAAGGCCTCTACTCTGGCTTCTTTGTCTGCATGGGGGGTGCCCGATGGTCTAGCCTCAAGCTCAGCAATCTGCGCTTTGTGGTCTTCCTCCATCTTGGCCACTGTTTCTTCCATCCTGATTACTGTTTCCTCTAGAGCCTTTGCTCTATC
Organism: Pseudotsuga menziesii; assembly: GCA_001517045.1. NCBI lineage: Eukaryota > Viridiplantae > Streptophyta > Pinopsida > Pinales > Pinaceae > Pseudotsuga > Pseudotsuga menziesii. The sequence continues at coordinate 18,625 of LPNX010479269.1, read as the reverse complement.
TGCAACTCTTCGTACCTTCTGCGGGAGAGGCAAGGCGAACTCAATATTACATTGGGGTAACTCCAATGCGATGCTCTGTAGGACTTGAGAGAGATTCTGTTCTCTTTCTTCATATGTTCTTAATTCGTCTGCCTTTTTCTGATAACTGGTGGTGAGTGCTGCATTCTTTTGTTTCAGTTGTGTGTTTTGTTTATAAGTCTTGAGCTCTCTACCTCTGAGCTCTGTGCTTAGCTGCTGCTGGATCATCTGTAACTGATCAATATGGAACTCTACGAGGTTAACCTCGATAGGTTGCCTAAGCTGTATTGGTACATCCATCATTGACGCAGGGAATCGGATGCTCCCTGGTGGTATAAAGACTGTATTGAGGCGATCCGGTGCGAAGATTTCCTCGCGGGAAATCGACTGTGTTGAACTTTCTCCTGCGGTCGCCTTTACTGGCGGAACCTATATCATAGCAGTCTTCTCAGTAATTGCTTTTAAGTCCAGAAGCTGCTTTTCTACCACGCTCTGTATCTTTGCCTGCGATGTCTGCATCGTCTCGAATGAGTCCTTCAATGTGTCATGCATTCTTGTTGCAATGAGTTCATAATCATCCTCTATCAGTGCAGTCTTCGAAGGTAGTTTTGTGGCTTTGTGCTTTTTCTTCTTCTGTGCCTCTGGTATCTCTTCTTCTCCATCCTTTGTCATCTATGTCTCTGGTGTCCCTTATTCTCCATCCTTTGTCGTTTGCGCCTCGGATGGCACTTGCGGTGGATCTTTCCTCTTTACTCCTGGTAGTGGCACTTGTGCTGTATCTTGCGTTTGGGTCTCCACTTTGTCTTTGCCTTTGTCCGATGGGTCTGTCTGTGCGATACCTGATGGTAGGGGTGTGGTATCTTCTAACGCTTGCTTCCAGTCGTCATCAAAGTCTTTGATGACGCCCTCGACATCCTTTGCTGTCATCTTGAACCAACCATTAGCCCAATCGTCCCTTTTAGACCTTTTTGGCCACAGGTAAATTCTATGGCGTTCCACCATCAAATCAAGCCGATCATCATATGTGTCCATGATCTCCTTGCTGATCCGTGGTGTTTCTTGGATGACGTTCCTCAACAGCTTATAGTATTCATAGAATACTATCGCATTGACCTTTTTCTTGGCTGGGCTGCTAGTCTCCCATAAGTTTGTGTAGCGCGCACCTCTGGGCTCGCCACTCGCTAGCTGTCGAAATTGTGTATGGGGCGGCTCCTTCCACCCGACGAATGCACAGAGTATCAACAACCACAAGAAATGGAAGGGGTGGCTTGCCTCATCTTGAGCTTGCAAACAATCTTGCTGAAACATATTTAACAAAAATAAAGACCAATTGAACTATTCCCCCTCTGCAACTTGTATGGCGAGGTTAATTAGTGATCCTGTGACTTCCTTTGGGCGAACCTTGGTTAACATTCTACCTGCAAGCAGACTAGCTGTAAATCTAAGTGTATTGTCTGTTAAGCTTTCAATGTCGTAAGCCTGACCTCCTCTCTGTAGTTTATACTTGGCGACTAGGGCTGGTGATAGCTTGGAATCCTTGGTCTTTCCTGTTATATTTGTCTTCGGGTCTTGACCAGTCTTGGACAGCCCGGTGATGCGGTGTATCAGGTCGATGTTTAGGTCGACCTTGTTACCAAGCCAGAGGTAACCCCCATGTACGCATGAAAGTAGGATGCGCACCACGGCATTAACCTCTGTGCCTCGTCCAAAATGTGGTATTCTTAACAGATTGAGCAGGCCTGAGCGCTCAAGAATCTGAACATGTTCCATGGGGACATATTCATCTACACCTGTCCTTGGGTTCTTCTGGATCGTAAGGTACTGATCCGGCTGGAACTGAGGATATGTCTTACTATCGCCCAGGTTATAATCTACAAACTTAACAACAGTGGCATATCCTAATAGATCTCCATCTTCCTTTACTCGAGAATCAATATGTGGTATAGGAACATGAAACTTACCACTCTTGGGAATTTTTACCTCTGGTGCGCCGTCAACTCGTGGCATGATGTAGTTTGTTGCGTGATGAACTTCTTCCTCTAGCTCCGAACTGGATTCTTCTCTCAATGGAGCTTGGCTCCTCATCCTTGGCAGTTGTCCGGTCTGTGATGAACTTGTCGTGGCACCCTTAGACGGCGTCGTCATAGCAGCTGTAAGGCCTCCACGCTCGAACCTTTCCAAAATCACTTCTATAGGTTCATCCTCGGACATAACCCATTCGGTGTTATACTTTGGATTGGCAATGGCTTCAAACTATGGAAATCACAGCACTCTGTAACAGAATTAGCTCTACACAGGGAAAACTTAACAATGCACTCTATAGCTCTCTAATCTTTGCAAAAGTAACCCTCCCGAGTGAATAATTTCTGCTTTTATGCTGAAGGCGATAATCCCAGACGCAACGGTCATCTAGACTGAACCCGTCGGTCGTATTAATTGCTTGGACGAGACCACACCCGTCATCCCGAGCCTCAGTAAATGCTGAAATCCGATCAATTTCCCTCGAAGCGTGTGTGTGCAGGCGTCAGTCTCGTCGAAGATTTGCTAAATTTGGAAAAATTTATTATGCTGTTGCCAAATCTACGGTAAGTTATACCGGTCATTTCCTCATTAACTTCCTGTCAGAAGGTGACTTGACTAGCCCTCTATCTCGTTGCAAACTAGGTACGTGGCACGGAGAAACATTGCGCTGCTGCGATGCCACACCGCATCACTTGCTCAAAACAAACTCAAGCGTTTTTTTTTTTTTACGCAAAATGAACCGTCCTTATGCGATTCCTGATACTTAGAATACCTGTCGGTGTAGACTAATTCCTGGTACGATGCCTCCTTTCAACTACACTGGACATTTGCACCATCCGCAACTCTGAGTTAGGGCTGAGAGGTGGAGTGGCTGTCACTATAAAGCTTAAGCCGACTGCCATTGATCATCGTGGGAAGAAGCTCCCCATTTAGTTTCCTGAGCTGAACGGCTCCTCCCTCTGTAACTTGCTGTATCTGATATGGCCCCAACCAATGCGTTTTGAACTTTCCTGGAAACTTAAGAAATTTACTGTCATAGAGGAGTACTAGGTCTTCGATCTGAAGAGTCTTGCTCTTAATGTGTCTGTCATGCCAAGCTTTTTCTTGTGCCTTCTGCACTTTCTGATGGAATCCGACGATGAATCTGTCTTCCTCTAAGGCAAGTAGTTGTGCTAGCCTTTCCTACACCGTGTCTGTATCAGCCATTCCAGTGATCTGAGCAATTCTTAAACTGGGAAGAATATACTCCATAGGCATGACAGCCTCCTGTCCATACACCAAGCTGAAAGGTGTGTGTCCTGTAAGTTTCTTGCATGTAGTTCTATACGCCCATAATACAGCGTTAACTCTGAGGTCCCAATCATTCCTTTGGCTGTTGCAGATCTTAGTAAGAGCGTTTTCTAGAATCTTGTTAAAGGCCTCCACCGTACCATTAGCTTGTGGGTGGTAGGGAGTGCTCTTATGGTGCTGTGTCTGGAATTCTTCCGTTAAGGCTTCAATGGTGCGATTCAAGAAGTGTGTGCCTTGATCACTCAACAAAATTACTGGGCATCCAATTCTAGTGATGATGTTTTCAAAAATGAACTGTGCGGCTGTAGCAGCATCACAATTTCTTACTGCTTTGGCCTTCGCCCACCTGGTGAGGTACTCTGTTCCAGTGATGATATATCTCGCACTAGTTCGTTTTCCTGGTGGGTTGATAGGACCCACAAAGTCTATAGCCCATTTTTCAAATGCGCGCAGCGTAACCTGCGGTCGCAGCGGCATTTCATCTCGTCGTGAAGGTTTTCCTACCCTCTGGCAGATATCGCAGCATCTGCAATTGTCCTTAGTGTCTTTGTGTAACGTAGGCCACCATAATGTTGCAGCTAGGATTTTCTACATAGTCGGCTTTCCTACGAAATGACCTCCTGCGGTACCTGAATGTGCTTCTCTGATAATAGCCTCTTTTTCATGCGGCATCACACATCTGCGCAGGACTTCATCTGGACCTAACTTGTATAACTGTCCCACGATTAGGGTGAAGTCTGCTGCTTTAACAACCAACTGCCTCTTTTGATGCTTGGTAAACTCATCAGGTGCCCTTCCTGTAGTAAGGAAGTGAATGATATCAGCATAGTACTCATCTACGATCTAAATAGAAACAACTGCGCATCTGGCAAATTGTCCTCTAGGTTACTTGGCTCTTCTCCTGAGTCTATGCGCGACAGATGATCAGGTCCAGCGTTCAATATTCCTGGTTTCACGATGATTTCAAAATCATACTCTTGAAAGAGGAGTAACCATCTGCAGATTCTTCCCCCTAACACTGGCTTATTGACCAGATACTTCAATGCGGAATGGTCGGTAAACATCTTGAACGAGGCACCCAACAGGTAGTGCCTGAACTTCTGTAGCGCTTACACCAAAGCTAAGCCTTCTCTTTCTGTGGTGGTGTAGTTCTTTTCTGCTGTCGATAGCTTTCTGCTTGAGTATGCGATAGGATGATCGATACCTCCTTCGCCTGGTTGCGTTAAAACAACCCCTAGTGCTATGCCAGATGCATCCACATGTACATGAAACAGCTTAGTCCAGTCTGGAAATACTAAGATGGGTGTTGTAACCATATTCTCTTTAAGTGTGTTTAGACTCTGCTGGCATTCCTCATTCCATAGGAATTTTACATCTTTCTTTAACAGTTTTTCCATCGGTGCTGTAATCTTTGCGTATCCCTTGATGAATTTTCTGTAGTACCCGGTATGACCAAGTACTGTCCTCAATTGTTTGACTGAGTTGGGTGCTGGAAGATTTACAATGATGGCAATCTTTGCGGGATCTACCATCAAGCCTTGCCTGCAAACAATATGACCCAACAAAATACCGAATGGCGCACAGAATATACATTTTTTCAAGTTTAGAGAAATCTAGTACTGCCTACATTTCTCTAACATCAGTCTTAAATCTCCTATGTGCTTGTCAATTAATCCAAATACAGTCCAATCATCAAAATAAACTTCTAGGAATTTATGGATGTATTCTTTAAATACAGCAACTACTACTCTAGAAAAGATAGCTGGTGCATTCTTAAGACCAAAGGGCATTACCATATACTGGAATGAGCTCCATTATGTTGCAAACATGGTCTTATGTCGATCTTCTGGGTGGATTCTAATCTGGTGATAGCCTGAAAAGCCATCAGTGAAGGAGTAGACCTCCTGTCCTCCCACATTGTCTAGTACTTCATCAGTGAAAGGTGTCGAAAATGGATCATGAAGCGATGCGTCATTGAGTTTACGCAAGTCGACATAGATCCTGATGTCTCCTTTAGTTTTCTTTTCTTGCACGACCATGGGACTGACCCATTCGCTCTCTTCTACGGGCTCAATGATGCCTGTTGCTAGCATCTTATCGATCTCATCCTTAACTTTTTCTTTGTAACGTGGATTTAATCTATATGGACGCTGCTTGACTGGTCTAGCATCCTCTTTCAATGGGATCCTCATTACTCCCAGGTCTCCGACTATTCCCTTCATCTCTGTGAACTTGGTGGGAAATAGGTCCTGATAGTCATGTAGCAAGTCTGCAATCTGTCTGACTGTTTCATCGTTCCAATAGTCTCCAATAGAGGCAAACTTTGGTTCTGTGTCTGTGCCAATATTGATCTTTTTAATCTTGATCGGCTCTGTGATTGCTAGAATCTGTAACTTCGGTCCCACACTGACTCTGTAGGTAACTGTTTGATGTCTTTGAGCTTTGTAATGCACTGTGACTCAGACTTAGGTTTCTTAAACTCTTTAATCCTGGTGGTCCTGACCTGGACAAGTGTTCTGGGTACTGTTGAGGTATACTTCATATACCATGTTAAGGCTCGTTCTCTCAGTGTGGTTACCAACTGTACAAGTTTAATATTATCATCATTGATTGCTTTAATGGTCCACACGGCTTCACATAGAAACCAATGCTGCTCTGGGTCCTCTGCCCCTGTACCCTTAAAGATAGGTAGCTTCATATCATCCCCCATTCTATTTTTGCGTGGTGGATGTTGATTTGCTATGTTACTACCAGTCAGTGGTGTAGGTGGAAGTGATGTAGTGGTAGTATGTACTGTCTGCGAGCTACTAGATGGAGTTCCTACGGGATTGTTCCGAGTCCTGATCTGTTTCTATGGGGTATAAGGGTGGTAAGGGATACCCCCTTCTGTTCTCTCTGTATGGTTATGACTCTGTTGTCTAGTACTATCTGAACTGTCTTCAAATATGGGAGATCTGAAATCTACTTTGTATTTCTTTCCACTACGTGTACGTCCAATGTCATCAAAATCACTTTCAAACTCTTGTGACATTACTATCTTTACTTATTCATCTGAAACTAGATCCAGTCTTCCTTTTTCATGTAATAACATCTTAATGGACAAGTTTAAAGATTTTAGGTACTTACCGCGATATCCTTTGAAGAAGTACCGCTCAGCCTCGTTGAAGCTTTTTCTCTGGTCAACTGCAAACTCTATGACGAAGCCTTATAGCACACTTGCAAGCCAGAAGTCTACTGTCCTCGTAATGGGATTATCAAGGTTCTTCACAGTCTGAATCAGCTCTGGTGTCCAAACAATGTTTCTTTTCTTCTTGAATATGTTCTTATCAGTCAACTTTGATAGCCAATAGTAAAGCTCGTTTCCAAAGGTCGCAAAAAATATCGCATGCAGGTCTGTAACGATATGTTTTTGTAACCAGTCCTCTGTACTCAGTCTAGGACTCTTGTTCTCTCGTTCAGCAAACTCTTTCTCCGTAGACGCAACCCACTGGTTGAGTTCGTCTCTAGTAGGATGCCAACAGAACATCAGTTCTCAGTTTGTTCAAAACCGGCAACGGAACCATTTGTTGGTTGCTGGGCAGACCCGGGTTTACTATAATGAACCAACAACACCCCTAGCTCACTGGCCCTTTCGGCGACAGACCACGAAGCGGCCTGAAGTCTCACCCGAAGTGATCCTAATGGGTTGGCCAAAGACTCAAGTGTCTCGACCAGGTTCTGTCGCATCCTATGTGATTCTCGCAGCTCTTCTTAGCCCGCGAGATGTCTCTCTCTGCGATGTGCAGCTTCCTCTTACTTGCGATGACTCTAACTCTTATCGCATCGCCGCGTCCTGGGTGACACGTTACTTTCTCCTACGCTTGATCCTTGACCCACGGTATCGCGCACCACAGATCCTCCGATGGTTGGATATCGCCTCAGCGTACCTAGCGTTACCGGTGTTCAACTTACAGGACTCAACACGCAAGGCTATTTTATACTGCGACTCCTAACTATCTTAAGTGAAACTTAGACAACCTCTTATACAGAATACTTAAAGACTTCAACTTGCATTTATTCTTCTATAATATGCTGTGAACTGAATAACACATACATACATTAACTGTAAGCAAAGTTCATGTAATGAGCAACATATATAACAAGTAAATACAATCACATGAATCAATCACATAACACTTTGATTTTACGTGGTTCACTTCCAGGGTAGAAGCTACGTCCACAAAACTGTGTTTCTATATTATAACTTGAGAGAGGTACACAGTTTTGCTGCACCGCATATGCAGCTAGAGATCTTCTGGGTAACTCCACACACAGCCTAGAGCCCTTCTCTCTTAGATCTCTTCTCTATATTGCCTTCTTACAATATACTCTCACTCTCTCTCTCTCTGTCAATCCCTGCGGATTGTTACAATACAAAATAATAGTGAACTAGCAGACTACTGGACTCTCAGACTCATCGATAATCTGACTAGCTCCAGAAGGACTGACTAGCTGGATGGCTTTAAATGCCCAAAATGCCAACCTTTTACACTACAAAATACATCCCTTTATAGGCGGCCCGAAGGTCTCGCCATTACAACACTATGGGCCCGTCCCAACAGTAACCCAAAACCCTAACTAGTGACAGTCGGCATATCTGTACTTGGGGTAGCCGCTTTCCATCACACCACGTCTCTCTGCAGTCTTCCATGCTTCCCGGCACTGACCATGGGTACTATGCACCACTTCCCTTCTTCTGTCCTTCGTCTTCAATACCTCGGCCTCGTCGCTCCTTTTCCTTTATGAGGGTAGCTGAGCCCTCCTGTCTTCGCCACTGCCTTCAATGCAGTGGTTGAGCTCTCTCTTCTCGGTCGCTCAGGTACTGTCATCTTTCTTGACTTCTCTGTTCCAACAGTCACGGTTTTCGGCTCTGCTCTGCAGCTAGAAACATGTTACGGCGTCGTAGCTTTACCTTATCTCTTCGTCTTCGCCAAACTGTCTATCGCCCAAAATGGCAGCTTCTTCTGTAGCTACGGGACTCTGCTCCAACACCACTCATTGTCTAAACATCATAACTTTTTCCAAAATATTTTTAGCCAGAAGGAATCTGTCTAATCTTTTTGCAATCATATTCTCCCTAGCTCTTTTGTTTGTCCAAGACGGTTTGAACTTCTGGGGGTCTAGGTCAACCAACTTCAAATTTTGAAGGAGATTGCTAAAGAAAGCAACCAGGGGATCCACCCTTGCTTTTGGGCCCCATATTTCATGAGCACTGAGCGTGAAGTTTAAACCCCCCATATAATCAGATTTTCATCTTGTAAAAGGTTGGATGATCTCATGGCTTCCCAAAATTCCACTCTATTATTATACGGTCCATATATATTTAGAATATTAAGGGAAAGGTTTTCCTCTGCCCAACTAAGCTGTATCCCCAAACCAAAATGAGTTCCTCGAGTGTTTATGCAACACAAAGTGGACTGGTTCCATCCAATTGCTAGCCCACCCGAGTGTCCTCTTGCATTATGAGCTATGAAGGTGTAAGAAGTGGTTAAAGAAGAAAGTTGATTTGTTACTTCCAATTCAGACCCTAATTTCTCTTGGAGGAGGATGACATCCAATTTTTGGACCAAGAGCATCCTCTTTATGGAAAGTTTTTTCCAGGTACTTGCCAGACCCCTACAGTTGAGGGAGAGAACTTTCATTTAAGAACTCCTTATGGGGCATGCACTGCTCTAAGTGCCCCAAATAGGGTTTTTTTCCTTCCATTCGTTTGATCCCGAAGAGCTTTTTGTTGTGCTGCAGAGAGACGAGAGGGTCTTCCCCTTCCTTTTCCTTTTGGCAGGAAAGTAGGGTTTGTTCCATGTCTGAGGAGGGGAGCTGTTGAGGCTATCAGTGCAGGGATATCCCTCAACTTGAGGTGGAAGCGAATTAAGGAGGAGTTGGGTGAGTTTGAGGGGACTTCCTGAGGGGGGGGAAGGGAGAATCATCGGGAGGGGAGCCGTGGTAGATAGAGTGTGGGAGGAGGTAAAAGGGGGAGGGGAGAGAGGTGGTTGGGAGGGGGGAACATACACACTAGGAGAGATGTTCATCCCTTTTAGGTGAGGGCCTGAGGAAAGGGTATCATTCAAATGTAAATCATTTAAATGTTTATTTAAGGTCGATATAGGAAACATACCAGGAGAAAACTGTGAGGGTTGTTGTAGAGGAGGGGGTGGTCCCATGACATCATAATTTGTTAATTGTCCTTCATTAGTGATCGAAGGCTGGCATGTTGGTGCAGTTGCACCATGAAATCCTTCTTCCTCATGCCCTTCTGTGTTTTGGACCCCAACCTCCTTAGAGATCCATCTCTTTCTGATGAAAGTTGGGCCTGGTCCTTGGGGGAAATGCTTTGCTAAGTGCCCTGTATCGTGGCACCTATGACATTTGAAAGGAAGCCCTTCATAGTCAAGAAGTTGTTTCTGTGTTCTTAGGCCCAAGATCAAGTTGATGTGGTCTCTGAGTTCAGTTCAAATGTTTAGGGACCACCGAATGCTTGCTACCATTTTGCATCAGGTTTGCATAAAAGATAGGTATGCCTCAATGAAAGTCCCCAAAGCATTGCCTAAGTCACGCAAGGAAGCTGGGTTCCAAAACTCCCATGGAAGGCTCGACAATCTCACTCATACCGGGATGGTATCCAACCTTTCGCTGTCTGCATCAATCAAAGGGGTCCATTTTTTTAGCATAATAGGTATCATGCCATAGTTCCAAATTTGAATCAAGATTTTTTCTACATCTTCCTTGTAGTTGAATTGAAACCCAAACCAACCCTTGGACATTGGAGTAGTTTCTGGTTCATATTGCAGCAACCCTATCCAATTTTTCCAGACCCAATTTTCCATTTCGTCCTGGGATGGGCTCCGTCCTCTGATTTTGCTGACAAGAGCAATATTCGCCATTTCCGTTGCTTCCTCGATAGATAGATTAACCTCACAAACCATATTTAGTGTTCCTCCACTAGGGTTGAGGCATCTATTTTTCTCTTTTTGCTGGGTAAATCCCCCCCTGAGGCCTTCCTTCATAAATGTTTTCTCAAGAGTCTCTTTTGCTGAGGCTTGAGCCCGATTTAAGAGAGGAGCCAATGATTTTTTTGATTATAGGAAGGATGCTATGAATCCTTCTGGGTTGCGGATGACACTATCTAATAGCCCCAATGAATCAAGAGTGAGAAAAGGTCCCGGCCATTCCACCTCCAAAGAATCAAGTTCACTAAAAAACCCTTGTTCCGCCTGCAATGTAGGGTTTGGGGGAGCTGTTGTAAAAGCTTCATTGTGTGTGATGATAGCGTCTACTGGTTGCAGGTCTAGTGGCGAAGAAGTGCTGGAGGGAGAGAGTGTAAAAGGAAGGCCATCAAGGGTCGGGTCAAGCAGACGTGCTGCTAACTGTACCAACAAACTGTCTTCGTCGAGTTCCGACAGATAATCCGATGGTATATCGCCAACCCTAACTACTGACAAATTGCTTTCATTTCCAGCTGTCATATGCTCCAACATTGTTTGAACTGTGGCCGGGGAGGTTACCATCAATAGTTCCAGAGAGGAGAAGATCGAGAAGTCCTGAAATGGGTCCTCCGTATAATCCACCAATTCTCCCACTCCTTCATTGCTGTCTGTGTCCATGCTAGCAGAGAAAATAATAAAAAACAATGAAAAACAGTAAAAGAGTGAGGGACAACCCTTTTGTGCTTATTCCATCAAGTGTTGTCGGTTAGCCCCCGAGGGATTCTCCTTTCGCCTACATCTCTAAGGAAAACTGCAGACCCAATAAATAAAGTATAATTGTATACAAATATTAATCTTATAGGTGTTGCTTTTATTTGGAGTGGCTTTGACTTACAACAAGAGTGGCTCTCTTGGACTAACAACAATACATTCCATCAATTTGCCGCTCTCCCGACCTTTGTCATATGGGGAGCTTAGATTTCCAGGAACAAGGCGATCTTTGATGATGTACTCATACCCTCACATGTTTTTGTTGGCAAAAAGTATTGGCATATTTAATGCATTTCCACTTGATACCTCTTTCAAACCCCCTCAAATCATCACAAAAACACTCTTTGATGATTCCTTTCATTGGGATTTTTTGGATGGTACTTCATAGGGACAACCACATATTGGTGGTGCTGGTGGGATCCTACATCTCTCCGCCAATCATTCCATCCACCTTGTTGTAGGTCTTGGAGATGGCACGAATAATTCCATTGAATTTACAGCCATTAAACTCCTTTTATCACTCACACACTCTCTGGGGATCCTTCACATCTAGATTTTTGGTGACTCCAAATTGGTAATCGACAACATGAAGTTTGACAAGCCTCCATGTAATATCTTCTTACTCCTTCTTTTTGAGGACATCAATAGGATCAATGCTTACTTCCAGCATATATCACACATCTTTCAGGAAAGCAACACCGAGGCAGACTTGCTCTCCTAAAAAGGACTCCCCCTGCCGTTTGGCTTTATGGAAAAATGGGAGAATATCCATGGAACTACGACTCCACTGAGTAGGAGTCGTTTTTGAACTCCTACAAGATGTATTGTGAGTTTGACTTTTTTTTCTCCTTGTTATACATGTAATTTTTGAGACTTTATTTTTGATTGCCATGCCACTTTGCAGTTTTAAGAGATGTAAAAGACTATGCATGTATATGCTGTGTAATCCAAACATATGTATATTTTCATAATGTACAACCTAGGGTCATATGTACACTATGGCTTTATATCAATAAAGTTGTGATACTTTTTCTATGGATAAAAAGGTAGGAAATTAATTTATAAATGTGTGTGTGTGAAAGATGTGATGTGACAACAATACAACACTTTACCACAAATATTTCATGAAATTTTTAAAGTTTAAAGTTTTATAATGTATGCAAATTTTATTTTATTTTATTTTCCTATTTTTAATTAATGTGGTCAATGATAAAAATAGTATTTTCAAAGCTTATAAGTCAATTAGAGTTCAACACATGAAAATTGAATAAATAAAAATAGATTAATATTATTTTTTCCGCACTTAAAAAATACTTTTAATTTCTTAATCAAATCAATAAAATACTACTAGGACTAATAAACTATTATGCATTAATATATAATCTTGAAAATTAAAAAAAAAAAAAACTACTTTTTTAATAGGAATGATTGAGAGGCTTTTATAAAAAATTGAATCAATGATTACATAGATATGAACGCAGACTGTTCCCAAAGGAGAACCACATCCGTGACTCCTTGTTCATCCTTTACTAGCCTATACTTCTCATGATATTTCCCTAATCTATGGAGACTGTATCTCCTCACAAGCTGCCCAAGTAAAAAAACACAAAAACAAAACATTGCAAAAAGAAAATGGAGTCACTTTTAAGGTATCCAGTTTCTCTTGTAGACCTTTTGATTGCAAAGTAAGATGCCAGAGTCTAGATCAACACCCTTATTAGCCATTATGTTTGCTTGCTGTTTATTTGCTCTCAGCAGGTAGAGGAAATTGATAGCTTTGTATTAATTAACCATGCATTTTTGAATGTGATGTGTCTTGGTCGCTGGGTTCTTGCGATTCTTCATCGGTTTCTTTTCTTCCTTTACAACCATCAACGAGTCGCCACAAACCACCAATTCCTCTATGCCAATATTCCTTGCAAGCTCCATACCTTTAATTAATGCTAGCCATTCAACACAATTATTTGTCTTCTTGCCAATTCCCCGATAATACTCATTCATCTTGTTTCCTATAGAGTAAAAAAGAACTCCACCCACACCTTCCAACCCAAGAAAATTAAAAAATTATTACTATATTATTATTATTTTTTAAATACACAAAACCCCTCATAAATGCACATCCAAATTTAATAGTACTTTAATTTTTTATTTTATTTTAAAAGACGTAATGAAGCAATGTATTAATTAATAACAAACTAAAATAATTAATAGGAGCTTAATGTTTTGGAAAGTGAGAACGTGGAGGTTCATATGCCCACTATCAAATGCATATTCCATTCATTGTGAAAGGTGTTTATTAATGGGTTATTATATTTAAATAGCTTGGATAGAGTGAACGAGTCAAGATTTAAACGCTTATGCAGGTTGAAAACTATATTATTTGACAAAACTTCACAACAACATATTTTTTATTTTAAATAAAATATTTTATAATAATAATATAAAAAATCATAATTTCAATAACAATAGAGTAATTTTAATTTTAAATATTTTTTAATAAAAAATTTAATAAATAAAAAACAAATTCCATTAACCCAATTAACTCCTCAACATTAAACTAATTATTATTAATTATTTATTTTATTTTAAAAGACGTAATGAAGCAATCTTTTAATTAATAACAAACTAAAATAATTAATAGGAGCTTAATGTTTTGGAAAGTGAGAACGTGGAGGTTCATATGCCCACTATCAAATGCATATTCCATTCATTGTGAAAGGTGTTTATTAATGGGTTATTATATTTAAATAGCTTGGATAGAGTGAACGAGTCAAGATTTAAATGCTTATGCAGGTTGAAAACTATATTATTTGACAAAACTTCACAACAACATATTTTTTATTTTAAATAAAATATTTTATAATAATAATATAAAAAATCATAATTTCAATAATAATAGAGTAATTTTAATTTAAAATATTTTTTAATAAATAAAAAACAAATTCCATTAACCCAATTGACTCCTCAACATTAAAACAATTACTTAAGAACAGTGTATTAATAATTAACAACCAACCAAAATAATTAAAATAAAATAATTAGGTTGGTTGTTTGAGTGACACCAGGCAAGCATTCTCTTCTAAGAAACCTGAAGCTCTAAGAAACGTGAAGGAGTCAGTTAGTAGCTAACCAAAGTGAAGCCAACTAACTCTTTTGATTGGTAAATCAAATAAATTTAAATTAAAAATAGCCCACAAAAGAAATTCAAAAGAAAAGGAAAGGGGGGCAAGGGATATTAATCAGGCAGACAATCATCACCATTCGATGCAGGCAGCCGGCGGATAGACAAGAGTGCGTTCCCCGCAAATTGTAAAAGAAATAGAAAATCACACACATCGGGTAAGCGAAGAGCTGGCGCGTTCGATACTCAAGAGCCTCGCCCTGAAGCTTTTTGGTTTTTGCTCTTAAAGATCTCGTTTTCCGGCATGAATTCGCTGCCTTAAGAGTATTATGGGATTGCCATGTCGAGTAGCATGGGATTGGGCGTGGGCAGCGCCCCTATGAACATCGGGGCTTATTCCCCTGCTAAGGAAAAAGCTGGAATGAGAGGTTCGCACCACAGATTGCTGGCTCAGAGGTTAAGGCAACTGTTAACTCATATTGGATCAGTTAAGATCAAGTTGTTGCTGCCCTTTTTCCTTATTTTCACGCTTATTGTTATTGCTGGCCGAGCTGCTTCGTTCATGGGATGGCACCACCACTCTCCCCAGCCGAGATCCAGGTATTCAATCAAATACCCTTTTCATTTTCTTCAATCTGTTGTATGGTAGTGAAATACCAATTTCGGTTTTAATAGCTGAAGGCTACACTTTTCTACTTTTTCCGAATACCCATTTCAATTTTCTTAACTGAAGGAGGTCCTCTGGAAGGTTTTGCAGGAAAAAATTGACGTTAGTTAGTTTTTCAAATTGGTTTGCTAATTCTTAGCCTATCTCTTCTTATTTTTCTGCCTAATGAGCCTTTGTAGAGGAAGTGGGCTCGACATAGGTGTATATATTGATATTCCCTCAACATTACCGAGGCCTTGTACCTGGCCTCGTCTGTTGAGATACACTGCTTAGGACAATCAGTATAGGCTCATTTAACAACGCAATATCACAAGGTACCATATAATTGGTTGCATCAACACACCGGCATTTCTTGACTTGAGGTATTGAACCTGGGTTGTATTGTAAACAGATCACCTGATTTACCACTTTGTTACAACCCACTTGACTGTAAAGTTTGGCGTGCCGTGGAGAGAACTTGGGGATTGGCTTAGATCGTTAATATCAACACCAATGGATTATCTTCCAATGCAATACTTTCGACACCTACCTCCAGGTAACTCCATGTATTATAAAGCCTGTGCAAATGGAACCTTGCCCAATACTTCCATGGTGGGTTTTAGGGAGAGCATCGGGATATGTACCTGACCTCATCCTCACATGATATAAATTCGATCTCTACCTGCAGGGGTCCCCATGTCTCACATTAAATCCTGTAGGAATGGAACTTTGGTTTGGAGCCCTTTGGGCAATAAATGTTAGGCCTTAACAACACATGGAAGTGGCCTTGGATCTGTAATATGGCCATTTGGATCTATAATATGTCCACGTGGGTCATTATCTCCCATTGTCATAAGTTTAACCCTTATCTCCAGGTGCGAAATAGTTTCACAGTTTTAAGGAGAACATGGAAGTGTAACGAGGCCTGTAATACGTGCACATGGGTTCTTATCTCCCAGTGCCTGACCGCTGCATCCAGGGGCCATGGCTACCTTAAGTTACAGGGTGGAGCCTGTGGGAATGAAACATTGGTGACTGTGAAACCCCCACACCCAGTCCCAAGCCAACTTTTCATGTTTTCCCTTTCAGTAGAGATTTGTTCTTTGTTCTCATTTTAGATAAATTTGTAGTTTTTGAACTTCTTTATTGGCTTCATTGTTTGTTATCACTACATGCCTATGTATACACACCTAGATACACAGGTACATACTCACACTCACAGTGTATACATACATAGATACACAGGTACATACAGACATACATAGATATCTTTTTGGGTTTCGAAATATTTTAGTTTCATTGTAAAGCTGTGAATACTTTTGATCTTATGCGTGCCTTCTAAATTTTAGGGGTTTCTTTTAATTTTAAATTTATGAATTGGCATTTTCAATTTCTTCCTATGATGTGGATCTGTAGACTGTTATTTAGACTTTCCCAGAGTTTTCTTGGGTTTGTTTGCGTAGGCTCTTATTCTTTGTTCATCTGAAGTGGTCTGTTTTAGAATTTTTTAAGTCATCTGGGTTTCATTTTCTTAGACAAATGTTGTGCTTATGTTTATTCTTTTTTCCAAAGCTATTCAATAATTCATATTATTTGTTTTTTCAGTCATCTCTAATATTTATGCGTACTTGATTTTTCTTTTGTCAACTCTGGAGTCATGTGGGCTTAATTTATCTTGCAGCAATCATCTATGTCATAAGTTTTATCTGTGTTTATATTGTTTTTTGGTTTAATTTCTTTTTGTATTTTAATTTGTGTGCACCTGCTTTTTTGATAACTTTTGTACTTCTATTAATTTGCATTTTCTTGAATCCCTTTCATTCTTATTTTAATTTCTTCTGTACTTATTTTTTGAATTTTTTTATCTTTCTGTTGTGTACAGGTTTTATTTCTGCTATTTGTGTAGACTGCATAGGCTGTTATGGGATAGCCATGCCATGGTCATAAAGTCAGTGAAAGAAACTTAAAAAAGTACAGAATTCTAAACAAGTGCATGCATATAGCAAATTAAGTGCAAAGTCTGAAATACATTAAACGTTTTTAGTAAACAACAGATAACAATAGGAACAGCAAAGTGAAACGGCTAAACGGCATTTGGGAATGAAAATGAAGAGAAACTGAGGCAGGGAACGAATATTGTCATTATAGTCTACTATACCAAACATATTACATGAGGAAGCAAAATGGAGAATGGAACTCACCTAGGGATTCATATAAACCTAAAATTTTAGAATCATTGTCTTGGTTAATGAGAATGAGTGTTTTCAAGAGAGAATAAATACTGATGTAATGATTGATTTAGTTGTAAAATTCTTATAGTTGTCGTGGCATAGGGGCCTGTCAGTGTTTCATAATGTTTTTGAGTGCTCTGGGATGTGCTGCTAGATATCCCTCTCAAAGCATCTTGAGAATTTTATACCGGTTTAAATGTTTGTTTTTGCAAGAACAGGTATTTTTTAATATCATAAAGGGGCTGTGGCCTACCAAATCATCCAGAATAGACATAAGAGTTCAAAAAGTTTATACAACCAGGCTCTATTGAGCTGAAACATTAAGCTACAGTCCTTCACTAGACAGCAATAAGATGCATAACTGTGAGCTTGCCTGTCACTTCTATAACTATACTTGCGTATAAAGACACCCAAAATCAAGATACCAAAAAAACCATAAGCCAATTTTAAGCAAAGTGGTGCTCGCTGCGGGCTTCCTCCATCTCGATATCCTCCTGCTCTTGCTTGCCCTCTCTCTGAAACTGAGCTTGACCAATTATTACAAGACCTGTCTGCTGCACTGTGGACTCTTCTTTGACATTATCCATTACTCAACCCTCTGAAAACATTCGCTGCCCTGCTGCTGATTGGGTTCCTTGAGCAAATCTCAGTATCATGTTGTAGCGCATGTCCATTCCCTCTGCCATTCTGTCCATCCAATTGCTGTTCTCCTGCAGCTTGGTTTCCAACTCTGCCAATTATTTATTTGGAAATTCTAAGTGCTTCGTGAAATAACTGATGGCTTGTCTCATGCCATCCACCTGTATATGTACTCTCCTTAAAATTTTCTTTATATCAGAAATGCTATCAGTCCCAGAGTCTCCAAAGCATGGGAAACTAGCCATTATACTGTTACTACTTGAAGCTTTGAAAAGGACTACACTTGTGGTACCCCAAGCCTCCTGGCCGAATTTCCTCAACAAACAGTTTTCTCAATGCCAGTAAACCCTTCCAGTCTACCTATTTGGCATAACAGAATATGTCCCAACCGATAACAGGTTCAATTTCCAACAGGCAGCAAACAACAGGAAAGAGAAATTTGACACTACTCAACAAAATACATGCAGAGATACCCACAAACACTACTATGGACGCCAAACCAGGCAAATCTGAAACTCAGATGAGTGAACCAGAAGGAGAGGCTGCACTTACCACTATCCAGATATTTCCAATGTTTTAAAAAGTGGAACCGGGAGTCGAACCGGTCCAGGGTCAACTCGGACCGGAACCGGAACCAGTAATGAACTGGAGCCGTTTGATTTTAATGAACTGGACTCTTTAAAAATACAAAAATATTACAATTTTAATGAGAAAAATATATTTAACATTCCAAGCTATGATTTCAAACTATTAGAGACATAATATGCAAAGTCTACTCATATATATATATACTGTGTACTATGTACTGCACTTGGTGCCATTTAGTGACCCATACATGGTATATATATATATATATATATACTGTGTACTATGTACTGCACTTGGTGCCATTTAGTGACCCATACATGGTATATATATACCATGT
>LPNX010479265.1:18063-35898 GCA_001517045.1 Pseudotsuga menziesii | reverse complement strand
TTTTTTATGACAAATATGTCAATTCAACCATTATGGTTGACTTATTTTATTGAAATTCTATTGGTTCTTGAATTCCAACTCACAAGAACTTATTTTGGCACATTTTTTTATAAGGCCCATTTTAGACCCCTAATTTCCTCTAATGTGTGTTATCTACTCTCTTGGGCTGGTTTCTGGATAGGGTTTTGTTGTTTAGCATAGGTATTTCCCACATTGGAGGCACTCTTGGAGTCCCTCCCCTTCATTGGGGGACTAGTACCAAAGAAGGAAAAAAAGTGGGAAGGAACGATTTATCTGCTGCCTCTGTGGTCTTGGGTTGTTTCGGGTTCACCACCTGTGCATGGGATTCTCGTTGTTTGTTCTGGGTCTTTTTTGCTATCCCTGTCGGCACGTTTTTGGTTGAATTCTAATTGTTTCTCGGCATTCTCTAGGTAATTTGGGTTCTTTACCAGATTTTGTGGTTCTCCTCCCACACTGAACTTTTCTAGAGGTTTCTCCACTGGGCTTTCTGTCCGACCGATGGCATCTGGGGTTTCTTTATTTAATATATTTTTTCTTTGTCATTAGGGTTTATCCCAGCACTTGTACTGGGGGTTGAATCCAGTATTTCACCATTCTGGATCTAGTATTTTGTCCTTTGAGGGTCTGGGTCGAGTGGTTTGGAACTCTTTGCTCTCTTGGCTGGTTTCCGGTGACCGTTGTCAGGCGTGTGTGATTTGTGGCATCGGTTGTCAGTCATGATCAATTTGGGTTGACATCAAGGGTTTCTATCATGGATGATTTAACGGTACCCACGTGCTTCTGTCGTAAGCGTCATGCCAAATGCATAAAGTCTCAGGAAGGGTGCTTTCGTTTTGTGCTCAGTCATGATATTTTTATGGATAGGGTTTCATTGTTGTCCTCTCGAGCTTTAGTTGGGCATTTAGAGTATTGCAGAATGGGGAAGGCGTCCTAGGTCGACTGGGCCACTGACCACTGGAAGCCACTATTTGACTACATTCCCACCATTAGTCTATTATCAAATGGGTGGATTGTGTTCATATTCTTGGAGGAGGCATACTGCAATCGTATTCTGGAGGGCATATGGCGCATTGGTGCGGGTTCCTTGGTGTTGAGATGCTGGGACTTCCATTTCGATCCTCTCTAGGAAAGAATTACTAAGCGACACCTTTGGGTGCTGCTCCCTCATCTGCCTTTCTCTCTTTGGAACAAGCACGCCTTAGAAGGGATTGCCAACACTATTGGCAGGTATGTGGTGGTGGACGATGACTTCCATCTCGATTATGACAAAGGATTGATCGGGTCTTGGTTGAGTTGGACATCTCACTCGAGTTACCTGCTGAGGTTCACAAAGCATCTATTGATCCAGAAACTGGATTACCTACATGTTCCATTCCATTGCAGGGTCTTCCATGATACCAGAAATCTTCAGAGATCCTATCCTTTGTTGCAGTCTGTGAGTTCTTACTCAAGTCCAGATGGCTCACCGACTGTCTCTGAACGGGCTACCCCTAATACATGGGAAAACACCACTCTAGGTATTTTTTCCCATTCACTATCCCTCTCTGATGATGTCTCAGATTGCTTTCTTAATGCCATCGATGATTTAGTCTAGTCCCGTGCTAAAGTCCCTCCTTCTGACACTACCTTGGCTCCTTCTCCCCTCCCGGTCTCTCTGCCTGAACCCCCTTTGCCTATTCTTGATTGTGATCAGGCTCCCTCACCTGACCCTATCCCAACTGTCATATCAAACCCCAAATCCTCACAGTATTTACCACCATTACTAACTCTTGTGGAATTACCACTCCTTACTACCTAGACTCCTTCTCCTTCTCCTTCGCCTCCTATCCTCACTGCCCCCTCTCTGTCACAGACATTATCATCTTTATTGTCTCTTGTGGATTTTCCACCTCTCACAAACCCTAGTACTCCTTCAATTATGCCTTCTTCACCTTGTATCCCTACTACTTCCCCCTTCTTTTCGAACCCCTCCCTCCAAAAATCACTGTCCATTTTCTCTGCCACTACTCCTACTTCCCCCTCCACTCTGCATCTGAACTCTATCAGATTTGTGAATGTGACTGTACAAAAGAAGAAAAAGGACAAGTTGAAGGGGCACCTCTCCACCACTTCTCCTCCCTATATACCGCTATCTGTTCACATCAAAGATGCTTCCCACGGTTTACCCTTCCAGGGACTTAGAGCGTTCTCTCCCCAGCAGAATGTTCCTTAATGAAGATATTGTCCCTAAATGTCAGGGGTCTAGGAGGTATGATGAAACATATTTGCCTATGCAATCTCTTCCATTCTCTACATCCAGATATGATACTCCTTCAGGAGACCATGCGCAGCACCTATCAAGCATTACTTGATTTTTCTAAACTCTTACCTTCTTGGGAATTTTGCGCCATGAGTGCTTCTAGCCTCTCGGGAGGGATCCTCATGGCCTGGAATCCTCAGCGAGTCAAATGTTGGGCCTTTGAGACATGTGATGGCATCCTGGTCAAAGGTTCTTCCTAGGGTCTTCCTATACCCTTTTCCATCCTTAATGTATATGGTCCCTATAGGAATCGGGAATTGTTCTGGGAAAAGGCCCACAGAGGAGGTATTCTCAGCACTCTAAATCTTGTCCTAGGTGGTGATCTTAATCTGATTTTGAACTCCTCTGATTTTTGGGGAAAGAAAGCCTCTCCTGATCCCCTTTCCACTCACTTCCAGTCCCTATTTGACTCTATGGGATTGGTGGATATCGCACCTTCTGAGGCTGGGCCAACATGGAGAAATGGACATTCTGGTAATAAGGGCATAAGTAAGAGATTAGATATATTTTTAATTTCTTCATCCTTGATCCCATCCTTGGGGGTCCATAGGGTGTGGACTCATTGTGCTGATATATCTGATCACCTTCCGATTTTCCTTGAGTGTAATAAATAGAGGGGGTCTTGCAATTACCCATTCAAGTTCAACCGATCATGGCTCAATGATCCTAAATTTAATCTGTGGCTATCGCAGAAGTGGTCTATACTTAACCCTACGGATTCTACTCTTGACCTTGACTCCTTATATCACAAGTTATGTTCTCTCAAGAATGAGGTTAAGGTTTGGATCAAGGACAAAAATTCTCAGATGGGATTGGAGTCGACCCGTCTTGACTGTGCTATTGATTCACTTCTCTCGGGCTCCTCTGCTGGTATCCTTTCCCATGAGGACCAGGAGTCCTTCGCTCTTCTTAAATCGGAAAAGAAGAAGATTCTGGAGCACTATCTACTAACTTGGAAACTTAAAAGCAGAACCAAATGGGCACATTTGGGTGATTTGAACACCAAATATTTCCACATGTTGGCTTCGAGGAGGAGGAACCAGAACACGATATGGTCTTTGTGTGATGAAAATGGTGTTGTCTTTGAAGATGAGTCTGCCCTTAAGGAGTTGGGATAGAAATATTTTTCCCATATTTTTCATGATGATAAAAAAACCTACTTATTGGAACAACTCAAGGTAGTGATGCTTTACCCTAACATGATCTCCAATGAAGGTGCCCACTGTCTCTCTTGCCCTGTTTCTCTAAAAGAAATTGAGTCAGCTCTGAAATCATTCAAAAAAGACAGGAACCTCGGCTCGGATGGATGGCCTGTTGAGTTCTACCTGCAATTTTTTGATCTTATGGGACATGATTTATTGACTGCAGTAGATTCAGTTAGGATTAAAAGCTTTATTTCTCCCTCCCTGGATTCTACCTTCCTTGTGTTGATCCCCAAAAAAGACAATCCTTCCTCTTTTGCTGAATTTAGGCCCATTTCCTTATGTAATCTGCTGTATAAATTGATCTCCAAATTCATTGCTGTCCAGATCAAGCCTTCTATGGATTCCTATATCTCTATGGATTCCTATATCTCTCAGGAACAATATGGCTTTCTTAAGAACTGACAGATTCTTGAGCCTATTGGTATAGTACAGGAGACTCTCCATTATGTAAAGAATAAGAACATATGTTCCTTCATTCTCAAGTTGGATTTGATTAAGGCGTTTGATCATGTGAATTGGTCTTTTATCCGTCTCAATTTGATACAGATTAGGGTTCCACTCCTGGTTGTTAATTGGATCATGGGATGCCTCACCTCTGCAAATTTTGTTGTCCTTGTCAATGGCACCCCTTCAAAGTTTTTCTCTGCTTCTCGAGGCATCAGGCATGGCTGGGCTCTATCCCCATTGCTCTTTATCATTGTTATTGAAGGGCTCAACCTCTTAATATCTGATGCAAGGGACCATGGCCTCATCCGAGGTATTAAGATCACTTGCTCACTCACTCTTACCCACCTCCTTTTTGTGGACAATGTAATCTTAATGGGTACGGGTACTTTACAGGAATGGATTTCCTTTGATGTTATACTATGTACCTTCTGCAAGGCCTCTGGGATGTGTATAAGTCTGGATAAATCATCCTTTATGTACAATAATATTGAAGATGATACATTCCAGGACATTGCTAGTGTCCTTCCATATCAAATGGATCCTATTGTATCGGGGTCTAAATATCTTAGTTATTTCTTGAAACCATTGGGATACAGGGTAAGTGATTGGAATTGGCTGGTTCAGAAATTTGAGAAAAGTATTTGTCACTGGACCCATAAGTTACTCTCTCTGGGAGGCCGTCTGATATTGGTACAAGTTGTGCTCTCCAATATTTCGGTGTATTGGTTGGGATTAGCGCCCATCCCAGGGTCCATACTATATAAGCTAAGAAGCACAATGTTTTCCTTTTTATGGGGCTCAACTAGAAATAACTGTAACTATCATCTGATTAATTGGCAGAGTCTCTCATGGCCGAAAGAGAATGAGGGCTGCAGTATTAAAAATCTGCACTGGTTTAGAACTACTCTACGTCTTAAGAACCTATGGATGGTATTTATGAACAATGGTCTTTGGAATCGTGTTCTTACCAACAAATATTAAAATATCTCTTGGTGGTAGCTTGGCTTAGAAGGAAAAAATTTGGCTCATGAGGGGTCTCTATCATCTGGAAGGGATTTCTTCAGACTCTTCCTTGGCTAGGTTGTAATCTTGCATGGTAGGTGGGGAATCGTACAGATGTACTTATCGGTATTGATCCTGTCATTGGTGTCCCCTCTTCCTGCTCGCTCCCAGATGGGTTAAGAACCTTCCTTGAGGATTTGAATATTACTACCCTTCCGGCACGTAATACTTTACCTGTCTCTCAACAATACTGGTACTCAGCTAAGGAATTATGTATTGATGTTGCTTGGAAAGATGGTTGGGATACATTTATGCGGGGTCTAGAACTTTGTGGCATTCGTCTCTCTTCTCAGTCCGATACTCTATTATGGGCTTTTAACAAACATGACAATTCCATCTCGGGCTAATTAGTTTATGAATGCATTGTGAATTCGTTGCTCCCTCCTTCTGGTAGTAGGATACATACATTCTTATGGTCTGGCACGCTGCCAAAGAAAATTGGATGCTTTATCTAGCTTGTCTTGAGGAAAAAAATACTTACCTGGGATAACCTATAGAAACGTGGTTGGTATGGACCAGGTATTTGTGCTCTCTTCTATAATGATGAAGAGTCAGTTCTGCATATTTTCTCCCACTGCACTTTCTGGAAGAATGTTTTGCCCACATATGTGATCAGTTCCATATTTCACCTCCTCCACGAGCTGCTACTCTCGGCATGTTCATTGAACAATGGATTACTAGATTCATGAGGTACTCTACTCACTGTTCTATCCCCTTCCACATGATGTGGGCCATTTGGAAAGATCAGAACTTAATTATATTTTAGGGGAAGAAAATGTATGTCTTGAACATTTTGCACCAGATCAAATATTCCATGCAATTGTACATTCCTCCAGCTGTCCAAAGAAAAAGGATCAGAGAGATTGGGCCTTCTCCATGCATGGTCTTTCCCTGTGGATTTTTTGATGGGATTTCTGCAAATAATATGGGTGGTGTTGGATACAGCCTATACCTGAATGAGTCACACTTCTATGAGTTTGCGCTGGGGGTGGGAGATAGAACCAACACCAAAGCTGAACTACTCAGCTTCTGGGCTCTTCTACATACATCCCATATGATGGGGATTCCCTTATTCCACATTTTTTGTGACTCTTTAGTCATCATCAACTGGGAAAAGGGATCCACTGCTCTCTCCCCACCTGAACTTTTCCACTGGTGCGGAAAAACTAGAAAGCTCATTTCTTTCTTTCTTGATTTGTCATTGAGTCATATCTACTGTGAGAACAATCATATTGCAGACCGCCTCTCTAAAACTGCTCTTTTCTTGGTTCCAAGTTCTGGCTGCTTCTCTGAATTTACTAAGGACTACTTGGTCACTCATGGGACTTTTCATCTATTTTGATGCTTGTTTGGGGAGCTTACTCCCTTTATTTTTTATTATTAGAGGCCCTTAGAATGAGCTCTTCTAGTTTGCTGCTCTGATCTCTTTGGCCCACGGTAGATATGGTTTACCTGAAAGATCTGCTATATGATGAGTCAGTTTACTGATGGGAACTCTTTCTCTATTTATCAGCTATAGTCCCCCCGGCTGCTACTGATAGTGAGGTGACTTTTCATGTATAAGTTGTATACTTCTCCTAGATGTAACCCATTCTTGGGTAGGCACTATATATGCCCTTTGATTCTTAATAGAATATCAAGGACATGCCTTTTTCTTCCTAAAAAAAAATGAGAGACAAAGAAAGAAAAGGAATGACATTGAATAGACTTTTAGTGTTAGAAGGAATGTGGTCAACTAATAAAATAAATGTCAGCTTGAAAAAAATATGGTTGATGAACATATTTTTGTCTCATTTGGATAAGTTGCATATTAATTTGAAATATGTACTTGATAAGGCCCAAGACCCCTGTGAACAACATCACCTTCCTTGTTCTTTTGTAAATATAAATGTTTACCAGGCTTGGAGAGTATGCATAGGAGATGGGATATATTTGAATATATAATATGAAGACATAAGAAAACAAACTATTTTACGTCCCCTTTCTCTTAATTGAGCATAAATATGTGGATGTAATGCGGAAATATATTTTCTATTCACTATGTAAGATATCTTCACATTAATTGGGACCCTTATTAGCCAAATTGTTTAGAGAATTCCATTGTTATTCTGATTAGTCACTAAACTTTATTTTTGTTCATGGTGCTCCAGAAGTCTATAAGGATAGATATTTTTATTGTATAATATTTTCATGCATATAATATATGCTATTTATTTATCTTATCTTTTTTTGTTGGAAAATTATTGTAGAACATAAGTTTTTGGAAATCACGGAGGCTATCCCAAATTCTTACATTAATTATCCAAATATTTAATAAATATACATTTATATCAACTGTATCACTACATCATGTGTTCTTCTTGTTTCATCTCTTTCAGTTCTTTAATACTCTTGGAGAAGATATTTATTTTAGATTAGTTGTAGAATAACTACATTGTGCATTTGCATTAAAATTGCATTTAGAGTTTGGGGAGGCAGGCACGTGCATGGTGGGGTGCTCTATGACCCAAAGGAAATAAAGTCTTATCCTGTGAATGGGATATTGGAAGTTCTTCTAACAAATATAGATCATATCTCTTTGGAAAGGATGACAAAAAGCTATTGAATCTCAAATCTAAAATCTAACTGTCATTAGAGATTCCCTAGCCATCATTCGATTCGTTAAGAAAAAGAGTAATCCCGGATATTCCTACTTGACAAGGATAATGTGTAGGATTCAAAACATCAGTCAAATATTGCAACATGTCACTTCCTACCATGTGCTAAGGGATCTCAAAAAATCAACAGTTGTTTTGGTAACAAAAGGAAGTTTCTTTGAAGGTAGGAGAACTTAAGGAAAATGGAGGGAGCATTAGAATTTATCACATCCTCTAAGTCATTAGTAGCATTTTTCTTCATGGGAAATGAAACACATTAACAATAAATGGAGGGTGTAGGATCGTATCCACACAGCCCGATATCGGACCCACCTTCCCATTTATCATGATTTAAATAGTGATGTACATTTATTCCTTGGCACATGTGGTTTCCTCTCCATCATTAAGGAAGGCATGAAGAGTAATGATTCAAAATTTGGCAAAGATGACAATAGGAGAAAGGTCTGAAACATGAACGTGGTCATTCTAATCTAGGTGAGATGAGAGAGTATCACCCTGATAATTTACCCTTTCACCTTTAGGTATATTATCTTGTGTTATTGGCATTTTCTTGTTGAAAAAAATGTTGGAGGTTCGAGCTAGCTCACTGACAGTGGAGGACTCTCAATAGTGCTAGGTTGACAGAGCATGGAACCTCTCTATATAGTGCGAGGTAAGCTAGGAGAGTAGAGAAATAACAATAGTGTCAAGATCCAAGTCACCTCCATGGATGTAACAAGATTTTTTCTTTCTTCCCCTCTCATCTTTCTTATCATCCCTAGCATTGTTTTTTTCTTTTCCATGTTTCATTTTTTCATATGGATTATGTTACACTTTTTTGGGATGGGTAATTACACTATATTTATCAATATTGGTAAGGATTTGGGTGGGATATTACTTTATAGGACTACTTTTTCCCACTATGATGAAATCCTTGGTGTAAATTCTGTCACCACTATCGTTAGTTCATCAAACCTTATAGATATCGTAGTTGATCAAAACATTTTGTTGTCTTTTGGGTATTCCCTCGCCTTGTCCATGTCTTTTTCTCATATGAACATGAGATAGAATTTACATTTTAAATGTATTTCCATTTTGACCATGGTCCCTATCACTATCAAACTTAGGTCACTCAATTACAGTCATTTCTTAGGCCCTTGGGTCTCATTATTTCAAGAATAGATTCTCCCACAAGCAACAACGGGCACTTTCAAAACTTCAACCCTCTTTTTGTCATGGCCTAAGGAAGGAGTGAGCTCCATAAAGTCAAAGCCTCATTCTCAAAAGGAGATTTAGAATCCATTTTATAACATTATGCAAACAATTTTAGATAAATCAGTTTGATGTTCTTTAAAGCAATTTTATCTTTGGGAGTTTTATCAAAGTAATAGGGAGTATTTAAAAAAAAACAATTATGTAGTGATATAGATATAAGCAAGAGACTCCAAGGGATTTTAAAAACAATGTGTATTATTTTTGTAATTGATTTTTAAATACAATGGGGATTGTAAATCTTCCAACCTTCAGTCATTTAACATCTTTCACCTTTTGTGTCGCACAATAATTTCTCATAACCAAGTCTAGAGTGTTTGCTTATCTATCCACCAGTGTTCAAGCCAAATAATTCATGCGACTTTGGAGAAATTTGTGAAGGGAAAAGCATGCATTTAACGTGAAGAAAATACTTTAAGAGGTATGCATTCAAAATTCTCTATAATACCCATTTTTTCTTCTCAAACTTTTTTCACTCTGGAACTTCCAAGGTTTGCATAAATTCCTTTTAAAATGAAAATATTGATAACATGAAGGAATTATAGTGCAATTATTTTTCCATTTTCTAATTTTTCTAATTTGTTTTCTAATATGTCCCTGGGTGAAGATTATTATTTACCGAGAAATATAATTTAAATTGAGTTTCAAAACTTCATGGCATATGACCACATAAATGCAGGTCGGTTTCATGGTTCAACCTTGTAACTGGTCCAAATAGAATGGGAAAATATCTCTAGTATGTGTGATTGCAATAGGTCTTTTTTTATGAGGCTTACCTCAGAGAATATCTACACCCCAGCCTTGAACCACATAGATTCACCAAATTTCACCCAATTTTTGGCCAGCAGTTACGGGAAAACGTAGCCTAGCACTCCCAACATGCAGGCCCATCTGCAGTGGATCACTTCCAGCTCTTTGTTTTTGGTGAAGGTTTCTGAATCTTTCGAAATCCCAACCGTGTGCCACCCATATTCATTAGGGAATTATCTGGTGAGATATGATGGCGTATGTTTGGAGAATGGGCCATGTACTTGGGGCAGTTAGGTCTATACATACGAAAACCGACATATGGACGGTCACGTAATTTAAAACAACAAAAAAGAAGATGAAATAATATTAAAGTCCATAGTGGTTTAACAAATGCTCCCAAGGGCACTCCTGATGGTTCTTTGAATGGTGATTTGAGCTTGTGATGTGCACCCTTTCCTAACAAACTCATTCTACTGCAACCTTAGGGGGGTCTGGCCTGCCAAGCTTGAGCTTTGGATGAATGAGCTAATATAGTAATTGACCATAAAAAATGAGTATTTGCAATGAAATCACTAAGTAGATGTCCCCGGTCCGAGTGATTTAAGGTTTATATTGTGATTGACGGTAAAGTATTTGTAATGAAAATCATGAAATAGATGTCCCTTGCCCAAGTGATTTATGATTTGTGACTCACAGAAAAAAAATTATACAGTAATGTTGTGAGCAGTTATAAAGATTCAATATTACAAAGCAATGGGAGAGTCAAATAGTTTATTCAATTTCTTATAATTGAATTTGTTAGTTGTCCAAGCAGCATGCAAAAGGTCTACCTGATTTGTAGTAGATTTTTTAATCCAAATTCTCAACTCGGTATCTTTTCTCAGTTCCCTCTATTGTATTCAGCATTGCTTCATGTTTTGGACGGGCTATTAATAGAGCCATCAATTCTAATTTTATCACCCTAGGGACTATTTGTAAGAAGAAATAAGAACCCATGAATCAAATCAATATTTCTCATCCTACTAGTAGTATTGTAGTGCTACTTTAGGTGGTACGCATCCATACAGGGTCATATGCATTCTTGGTTTGTGTCTTTCTACTGAACATAGATCAGGGTCCCAGGAATGGCTTCGAGACAAGATAGAGGTGGAGAAGAATAAGATTATCTCATAAAATTGCTATTCATAGGGGACAAAGGTATGTTTCTAAAAAAAATTCTCTACATGCATCTTTGATTTACTGAAATTAGCGCATCTCTGCAAAAAATTTCAAACACCCCTCATTATTCCTGCAATAAGGGTTTTAAATCATATTTCTTCCACTAAAGATAGACTAAATATAGGATAAATTCTCTTAATAATGCAAATTTAACTTAAATAAATAGTGTTTCAAGTCATAGTTAATGTCAAGAACATCCCATTATAATTATAATTTATCTCTTTTTGCAGTTGGGGAGTAAACAAATGAAGCAATTCAATGCAGATGTAAAGTCATGCTGCTAATGCAATGCAACAATTCTATACTATGCAAACAAATGATGGTATGTTGTCCAAACAAACGATGGACAGCGAGAGCAAGGTTTTTGGATTTTGAAACAGTTGAAAAATAAAAAATTTATAGGAGCAAGTTTTTAGGATTTTGAAACAATTGAAAAGTGAAAATTTACAATGAATGGACTTACAGTTGAAACCACCATGTTTTGTTCTTGCACATTCATTTTCCTTCTGTGCACAAAGCATATAGCACTAGCAAAATCAACAAGAAAATAGAGGGCATACCATGTGGTGTTCCTGCACATTCATTTTTCTTCTGCGCACATGCTAGCAAAATTAACAAGACAATAGAGTGCATTGTGGTGGCTTATAAAGAACAAGATTATTGCCAACATTCGTAGATGAGAAGGCGGTGGATGGGATAAGGTGGTGTAGGCAATCTCTATTATACGAGGGAAAATTAATACATGTGCTAAGGTAATTTAATGTTAACTAAATTTTCGTTGTTCAAATGGAGGATGTGGTCCTCACCCAGGATAGAATCATAGGGGCCTAGTGGTGGAGAAGCCCGTTGATGCGAAGCGTGTTATAATTTTATCATTCAAGCTAGCATTATGTTAGGATCTTTAACTGAGAGAATAACAAGTACATAAATCAAACATGAGATACAATGAACACAATGTTTTTCCTCAGGGAAACCATAAATGGAGAAAACCCCGCAACTTCCTTAGAGATAGAATCAACACCAAAAGTAAAACCCCAAAATAGTAAGATGATCTCTCGACAACAGTAGTCTCTTTGTTCCTAGGCCCAACAACTTCTCCCTTAGCTATGCGCTGCAACTGAGTGTGAGTGATTGTGTGATAAATAGAGACGCTCACTCTCTATTTACACTAATTCCCAACTTGACAATAACTCACTAGGGCCGGCTTCACTACGAGAGTCTAATAACCCTAGGGCCCTGGAACTATGGGTATTTTAACCCTTGATCAATAGGAGGGTTAACCACAATGACTTGACATGACTTGCTTACATTATAGAAACTCCCGATCGGAACATCGGGGCATGACATGACTTGATTACATTACAAACACATCCAAGAATAAGGATCGAGGAACAATACATAAGATATACAAGTGAATACATTCTGAAGTTACAATTACATCAACACCCCCTCTTAACTAGGAAGGTATTCTCTCGACACAATTTATCAGCACAAGTAATCTTCTCTATATCATCTAGATCATCATTGAGTTCTCGTCATATTCAAGTCATCTTCATCTTCATGTCATCTTCATCTTCAAGCCATCTTCATCTTCAGGTCATCTTCATCGTCAAGTCATCTTCATCTGGATCTAGATCATCACTCGATTTGGATCATCATCAATGGATCTAGATCATCACTCGATCTGGATCATCTCTGTTGGATCAAAATCACTGGATTTGGATCATCCCTGCTGGATCATCATCAATGTATCTAGATCATCACTCGATCTGGATCATCACTCGATCTGGATCATTACTCGATCTAGATCATCACTCGGTCAACATCACTTGTGCTATCTCATGATTCTTCTCGTCATAGGAAGTTTTATAGAGCCAGCCCTTTTTCATGTTGGTTGTAGGCCTAGCCTCAATGTAGGTCTTTTTCAGCGCTTATATCTAACCCTAAGTCAGAATGGCCTGCCCAACACTTACATATGACCTTGACTCGTCAGAAAGGCATGCCCAACACTCACATCTAACCATGAGAGGAACACATCCACCATCATGTCAGACTGGCTGAGCCCTCACATCTGACCATGGAAGGAACTTAATCGTCTCACCATGTCAGAATGGCCCGGCCCTTACATATGACCCTGGAAGGAACTTCATCCTCTCACCATGTTAGAATGGCACAACCCTTACATCTGACCATGGAAAGAACTTATTCCTCTCACCATGCCAGAATGGTACAACCCTTACATTTGACCTTGACTCATCAGAAAGGCTCTCAGACCCAAACTGAGGGTTCCTAGTAACTGACCAGGTGCCTCCATTTAGAGAACGGAAACAACCCTTATATCTGATCAAGTGGGAGCATATCCCTCAATCACATCAGAATGGCCCTGTACTTATATATGATCATGTGAGACTACATCCCACAGTCATATCAGAATGGTCCTTAGTCTTAGACTGAGTATTCCTGGTAACTGACCAGGTACCTCCATTCAGAGAATGGTAATAGCCCTTATATCTGATCATGTAGGAACCAATCCTATATTCATATCATAATGGATGAACAATCATATATGACATGGAAGGAACCAATCCTCTCACCATGACAGAATGGCTCAGCCCTTATATCTAACCATGGAAGGAACCTAATCCTCTCACCATGTTATAATGGCTCATGGACTCATCACTTCCCCTTGGAGGGAACCTCGATCTGGAGAACACCAAGCTTCTCCTTGAAGTACTCAAACTTCACTCTGGCCAATGGTTTCATCAACACATCAGCTATCTGTTCGTCCATCACAACATATTGGAGCTTCACTGCTCCTCTCTGCACCATGTCCCTGATATAGTGATACTTGATCTCGATATGCTTCAACTTGTCATGGAACATCATGTTCTCCATCAACTTCACACAACTCTGGTTGTCACAGTACATACAAGTAGCATCTAACTAGAGATCAAATAAATCAGACAATAGCTTCCTCAGCCATACTACCTCACAACTAGCTGAACAAGCTGCGACATACTTTGCTTCAGTTGTACTCAATTCCACACAAGATTGTTTCTTGCTAAACCAAGAGATCACACCTGATCCCATACTAAAGGAATACCCTGAAGTGATCTTCCTATCGATGGCACTACCTCCCCAATCTGAATCAACATAACCCTCCAGGTTAATCTTCTTATTCACCTCATACTTAAGCCCATAATCAACTGTACCATTCAGGTACCTCAGAATATGATTCGCATCAATCAATTGAACATGTCTCGGATCTATCGGGAACTAGCTCAAGGTGTTCACAACAAAGCAAATATCTAGTCTCATGTTCATCAGGTACATCAAGGACCCAATCATCTGATGATACATCATAGCATCAACCGCTTCTAATGAAGCATCAAATAGCTTTAGGTTTGATGCCATAGGTGTGGTCATGGCCTTGCAGTCCATCATCCCAAATCTCTTGAGGATCTCTACCATATATTTCCCTTGCCCCAGGGAAATTCCATTTGCATTCTGCCACACCTCCATGCCTAGAAAATAATGCATCATACCCAAGTCCTTCATTTCAAACTCGACAGCAAGCTTCCTCTTCGTATTAGCAATCAACCCATCCATACCTGTTACAAAAAAATCATCTACATACAGTAGGAGCATCACTAGGTTGCCATCTTCAACCTTGTAGCAAAGGATGGAATCCGCTTTACTCTTGGTAAAGACCAAACTAGATAGAAAGCTATCAATTTTGTCATACCATGTCCTAGGTGCCTGTTTCAAACTGAACAATGCTTTCTTCAATCTACACACATGAGACTCCCTATCATGTGTCTCAAAACCGAGTGGCTGCTCCACATATACTTCCTCTTCCACTACACCATTCAAGAAAGAAGTATTGACATCCATTTGGTGTATCTTCCATTTCATCACTGCAGCCAGAGCAAGTACTGATCTGATGGAAGTGTATCTGGATACGGGTGCAAACGTTTCTTCATAATCTATTCCTCCTTTCTGGGAGAATCCATGAGCCACAAATATTGCTTTATATTTTTTTATGCTGATGTCTGCAGCATGCTTGATCTTATAAATCCATATGGAAGTTACAATAGACTTCCCTTCTTGTCTTGGGACAACATCCCAAACATCATTCTTCATGATCGATTGATACTCTTCGATCATAGAATCCTTCCATTCTTTCCTTTCTGCCGCTTCCTCGTAGTTGGAAGGTTCTTTATCAATGAAATCACATAATAAGGCTACATACCCTGAGCAAGATATGGTCCTCTTTCTTTCTTTGTGATTCTCTTCTGGAGTCCCATATCTTTTTGCACCTTGGATAGCTTCTCGTACCCAAGTAGGGTTCCTCTTATGAGGATTCTTCTCCTGAGGTGGATCTACATGTTCTTGAGATTCTTCTAATTCTTGATCTTCTACTTGAATTTCTTCGTTCATGGTATTGTCAGGAATTCTGGGTGCTTGTGTTTCTTCAGGTTCTTTAGTAGGCCTCTTTTTGGATTTGTTGTAAGCTGAGTCTTTGTGAAATGTTACGTCCTTGCTGATGTTGATATTCTTGAATCCTGGGAATTATATTCTGTAAGCCTTCGAGCTTTCAGAGTATCCCAGAAATATACCCTTCTTTCTTGAAGGATATAACTTTCTCCTCTTTTCTTTTGTAATGTATATATACACTAGACAGTCGAATATTCTGAGATGGCTGACTTCTGGTTTCTTGCTGGAAAATACTTCTTCAGGTGTCTTGTTCTCGAGTACTCTGTGTGGAGTATGGTTCTGTACATACACCACTATTTTGGCAGCTTCTGCCCATAGATGCATGGGAAGATATTGATCATGAAGCATAGCACTTATAGCTTCCATGATCGTTCTATTCTTCCTTTCTATAATGCCATCATGTTCTGGATTATATGGGGTGGTTAACTCCCTCTTAATCCTTGAATCTTTTCATAACTCTTTAAATTCATTAGATGTGAATTCCTTTCCATTATCTAATCAAAAATTCTTGATCTTATTTTCAGTGTGGTTCTCAATCAAGGATTTGAATTCCTTGAACTTTCTAAATACTTCATCTTTGTTCTTCATGAAGTAAATCCATGTCTTCCTAGAAAAATCATCAATAAAAGAAACATAGTATACATACCAGCTTAATCAACTTGATGAAATTGGACCACATACATCGGAGTGAATGATTTCCAAGATTCCTTTTGCCTTGCTCTCGCTACTTGGAAATGTCTTCTTTGTGTTCTTTCCTTGTGCACATCCTTTGTAGACTCCATCATGTTTTTCCTAAATTTCTGAAAGACCTTCAACAACTTTGCTTGCAAGTGGTTGTGCTCTGTAGTGCACATGTGCAAGCCTTCTATGCCAAATTTCATTTGTCTCTACTGTGTCATGGACCAAATCTTGTTCTAAATGACCCTTCAATTTGTATAGGCCTCCCTCTTGTTCCCCAATCACTACTGCATCATCAAAAGTCTTTCCCTTTGGCCACATGACGACTTGGCCATCTACAGATGCCACCCTCATGCCTTTTGCATCTAATACATATATGGAGAGGAGCTTCTTCTTAAGTCCTCATACAAGCAATACATCCTTCATCTTCATAGACTTTCCAGAGTCTAGCTTATAAGAGGATTCCCCACTACCTTTTATTGGATACTGGTAGTCATCTCCGATTGTCACCTTGTCGAGTGATTCATTTTCTGATAGTATTACAAAAGACTCTTTGAATCCTGTCATATATTTGGAAGCCCCACTATCTATAAGCCAATAATTGCTTCCATGTGTGATGCTTCCCATGAGAGAAGAAATCAAAACATATTATTCATAACTTGAAGAATCATCACTTTCTTTCTTGTTTCTCTTTGTGGAAGGTTTATCATCTTCTGCAGCATGAGCATGATGTATTCTCTTTTTGTTTTTATTCCTGTGAGAGTTTCTTTTGTTTCTAGGACAATATTTGGCATAGTGTCCTGTTTCATCACAAGTATAACATCTGAGTTGAGTTTTCTTAGAGGAAGAGTGCTTACCTTTAGAACAATGATGATGGTCCCTTCTGTTTTTCTTGGATTGAACTGTGAGAGCTTGATCTTCACTTCCCATCTTTTCTTCTCGAGCTGCTATCCGAGCTTCTTCTTGTGAGCATTCTTCCCATAGTCTGCTAAACTTGAGTAACTTCTTTCTGGCACAGATCCCTTGAATGAAAGAGTCCCATGTCCTAGGGAGACCATTCAAGGTGGTCATTACAATATCTGCATTCTCCACTTCTTCGTCCACTACTTCAAGTTGTTCTTTAATTTGGGAGACCCTTATGAAGTATGACTATATGGTCTCCGCATTCTGAATCTTCACATTCTTCAATTGGTTCCTCAAAGTCATTTTTTGGTTTGGGTGATTCCACGAACCTGGGTAACACTTTTTGGCAAGCGCATCTTTCCAAAAACAAAAAAACGTACCTCGGTCGAGGGCTTGTTAAACCCTCGACCGAGGTATTAATACCTCGACCGAGGTTTTATGAAGCCCTCGACCGAGGTTTTTTTCAGCCCTCGGTCGAGGTATTTATTAACCCTCAGTTGAGGTATTGAAACCTCGACCGAGGTATTAACTCGGTCGAGGTATGGACCTCGATCGAGGTACATACCTCGACCGAGGTGCTTCTTTCAAAAAAAATTATAAAAAGGGGCCGTAGGGCCCCCGACTGTCATTTTCAATCGCTCGACCGAGGAACAGCGACCGTCGCCTCAAAGCAACCCAAGCACCTCCAAGTAACCCAACCTCGTCACAATGTCGGAGCCAAGAGGTAACAGTTTAAATTGTTTTTCAATTTAAATGGAATTTATTTTTTTTTTTTATAAATTTATAAAATTTGTTTTAAAATTTGGTGAATGTATGTTTTTATAATTTTGTTTTCAAATTTAGTAGA
>LPNX010479261.1:0-12947 GCA_001517045.1 Pseudotsuga menziesii | reverse complement strand
GAACCAAAAAAGGCTATTCCACACAAATCAAAAGGATCTTAAATTAACTATATCATGCCTTCCTCAATGATTTTATGAAACCAAGGGGATGGAAAAATGGCAACAAAACATCAAATATCACTCACACCAAGGAATAATTCTCAAGCTAACCAACTGTCTAAACCACAAAGGTAATATTATCGTGTTAATTGTAAGAGGGGAAAAAAATAAGACACGGTGAAAATTGACATAAAATGTTCAAATAAAAAATGGAAGACATCAAAATACCTAGTACTTGCTTCAAGACCCAAAGCATAAACCATAAGATTCATGATTGTCCATTAATGGCTAAGTATTACCTAACCCAATTTCCAGTGAACTAATCACCTCATGCTCGAATCATGATATTGGTCCAATTTTATTATAAATTCCAAGAGGCAACTGATAGGCCAACCAAACATGCACTCTACAGGCTCAACAAGAACTATAATCATTCAAGTGAAGGATGTACGCAGACTGCTGCAGACATTATATCTCTACTCATTCAATTTCCTACAAAGTGTTATAGCTTGCTTAGTGCTCCTCTTTGTTTATCATTTACGTTCAACTTCACGGTGAAATCAATAAGTCCATGTAACATCCCTGACCCTCTGACCGACAAAGAGGACAATAGCAAAACATCAAAAACCTTCGAGAAAACAGCCCCAAATAGCCCCATGAACATGAACATGCGTATAAACTAAAACAAAATTCTCAAAAATAAAACATAACAAGATATCTGGTCATTCATATGCACAGCGGAAAAAATATGCATTCATTTAGGCATCAACATGTTCATCATGATTCATTAGACAATAGATGGTAAATGTGAATGTAGAAGCAAAATAGACAAGAATGCTTATCTTAGAAATATCTCGTCCCGTAACTAGCTACGTTGCTGCAACATTCCACCGAACGATAAGCCAGCATGCTCATCAATCTCTCAGCAACACTACCACCCCCGAGATAGGAATGATTCCCCAAGGAATAAGGGTCAAAGCAGGCTTACACATAGCCAAGGTTTACACAAAACAGCTAAGTCAACACAGTTGGGTTTATAAGGCCATCAAGGAGCTACGAAAGGCTAAATGCTAAGATGGTGGTCTCAATGGAGAGCTAAGGATGCCTACACTAGAGCTAGCCTGAATTCTAAGACATCGACACACCCAACACCAAAAATTAGTCCTTTCTCTGCTTCACACTCCCTCAGGACTTGACTTCCCTTTCCAATGCTCTTCAAGGGTTGTGGAGAAGAAAGCCAGTAGTCTAACTCTGTTTGAGTGGCTCCCAACACCAAGTTTCTCAAGCATACCCAGCCTCCAATCCTACTCTAAACAGTCTGAAGACCAGCCACTACATGCCCACAGTGAAACAAGCAATTCACAGCTCTATGATTAAAATAAAGACAACAGGGTTACAACACAAATGAAATGGTGAACACAGCTCAATTCAAACAAGATGATTCAGAGTTGTTCTTGGCCCTAGCATGGCCAAAAAAACTCACCAACAATCCTGAAATATGTTTGCACATGCAGGAACCCAAAACTAGGGTAAGAACAATAGCCACGCTTTTACCACTGCAGCAACGGGAGAAACAGAAACTCACAGCAAACCCCCAATGGAGGTGAAGGTCTGATTCTCAACCTAGATAGGGGAAACACATACACAGAACCCCAGATTAGTATGGAGATAGATATACACAC
Organism: Pseudotsuga menziesii; assembly: GCA_001517045.1. Classification (NCBI taxonomy): domain Eukaryota; kingdom Viridiplantae; phylum Streptophyta; class Pinopsida; order Pinales; family Pinaceae; genus Pseudotsuga; species Pseudotsuga menziesii. The sequence goes on along the minus strand of LPNX010479261.1, from coordinate 11,226 downwards.
CACCAGAATGCGAAGGCTCATTCAGAGGAAAATCATGGGTGGTAGAACATGCTTCCCAATTCACTACGTGATTCCAAAACAAAAGGGAACCTTGTGCATGAGGAGGACATTGCCCCTTTTCCCATTGGTGCATAGGGAGTGTGAATAGGATGACTCTCTCTGTGGGAGGAAGAACAAGAACTGCCCTACGTGAGAGTGAGCAATACCAAATGGAAGAACTCCCTCGTGGGAGAGTGGAGAGAATCTTTCTTCTTCCCCATACAACATGAAGATGAAGAGTCCGCTGGTGGAGTGGGCACGTGGGAAAGGACTGGCAGTCCTACCACACCCACCACTACTCAGTAATAAATGATCCCAGGTAGTAGAAGTTTAAATGGGTGGTTGACATATGGCAATCTACTAATGGACCTCATGGGTTAGACAATCCCCCCTTGTTAACATTAGGAATCATGCCCTTTTCATTAACATTGGACCATCGCAGCTGACTGTAGGTTCATTTTAATTAATGTGCATATTTACATTATGCCAAAACTATAATGTGTCGGATAGCACAATATACCATCGGCAACGATCCTCAATGATTACCTTTAATGCAACCGGGGTCAAAACTGGGGTTATTACAATCCCTCCCCCTTCGAATAACATCGTCCTCAGTGTTCCAATACATAGGAATATGTATACAATTTGCACATCCAAAATTTTAAAATTTTGTAGATCTATCCCACGATCAATTATCTACTTAAACTTTTAGGACCAAGCCCCTCGGCTTCCATGAGCTTCTCTTGTTGGTTCTCAGCTTTCGGCTCATTCCCAAGTCTAGAAACTTTGTGGCTGCTACCCTCTTTATGTTCCCTCGTTGGGTAGTCTCGGTGGTAATGATGTCCTTCGCATTTCCAACATTTCGCTGGCTGCTTCATCTTTACTTGCTCAATTTCCTTTGAGTCTTCATGCCTGGAATGTTTCTTAACGGGTCGCTTGGATGAATTTCCCATCATTGATCCACTTGCCTTTCCTTTATGGATTGCTCCCAGAAGGATTTTTACCTCCTTTTGCAAACCAATAGAGTCTTGCAAAATCTAGTGGTTCATCTCATTCTTCCTTTTCTGTATCTTGAGGATCTCTCCAAGATTCTCTTGAGTCTTGGCAATGGTTTGAAGGAGACTTCCATCCAAGTCCAACATCTTTTGGTCTACTGCCATGATCAATGTGCACTACTAGATTTCACTTTTCTCACCTGTGAAATGCATCATTGAAATTTTGTTAGACCAAGCATAATATAGGCATTAAAATCAGTCAATTAATTGCCCAATTGGCATGATAGTCCAAGTCTCATCAAGGAAAAATTCATATTTTTCATGCCTTCCGAGCAGGCACATGAGCTCATTCATGTCCATTCTTAGGCAGGGAATTAACTATTCCAGCATTCACAATTTACTTTAGGAAAATACACACATTCTATTTTGAGTCATAGATGCATTCAACAATCTTTTGTTTTCACAATGCATAAGTGTATATATATATATATATAATCAAAAAAGGAAAGAGAGAGCAACAAGATTTTTTCCCCTCTTTGTCTTGTTCCATCGTGGAACCCACACTACCGCTATGGTTTTCATGCTCTCAGCCTCTTTCACTTCACCGTGAATGCTGGACCAATCCCTCTTAGTCATGACACTTAGTTTCTCCAGTCTATTTCAGACCTCTCAACCATGGAGCCTCCCCACATGGTTTGTCTCGGCTGCTAGGACCTTCACAGTCTCACTAGTACCTTTTTCATTACATTCACATGTCCAGATGCACCGCTAGGATGCTTTCATAGTCCTCACTCCCAGTGACACCTATATTCAAACATTGAATAGATCCACATGTTTAGTTTATTCTGAATGGTTTTTATCTCTTAAACAAGAGCTTAGAATATCATATCCAAATCATATACACATGTATATTGATAAGCAAGAAATTGCAAAATAATCTAATACTCATCTGTATTGTGCGTTTCCTCTTTGGCCCACAGGATCCTGCTTCGCTTTGCAAGCCTTTGGATTTCCTATGGACTTGGATGTTAGGTTAGCACCCAGGATGCTCCACATCATCCTTCTACACATATCGAGCACAGTCAGGCCAACCTACAGTTGGGTTTATCAGACTGTCCAGCCAAGCCAATAAACAATTGGGTTTATCAGGCTGTAGCCAATCAAGCCAATACACTTACTGGGTTTATTAGGCTACTCAGCCAATCAAGCCAATACACTTACTGGGTTTATCAAGCTACTCAGCCAATCCAGCTAACAGATGGGTTTATAAGACTATAGGTAGTTAAGCCAGCATTGTAACATTCCCACAATTTCCACAATGTCAAATAATTACACAGTCAAGCCAACCTATAGTTGGGTTTATCAGATCGTTCAGCCAGTACACCTTCACACCGACTGGGCTTGGAAATTTACCATGACCATTTCTAGATTTAGTTTCCAGCAATGAGATCTAATTCCACTACCCCATACTAGACAAGAAACCATTCCCTTCTCTGCACTTTAGTCCCCCGTGAAAGTCTCCTTCTCTGTACTCTTCAGTAGAAGGTAGGATGAGCCCAAGCCATTGTCCATTTAGTGTGCAAAACCAAAATGCATCTGTTTAGCCCGACAACACAAGCAATATAGGAAAAATCATTAGCGTTATTGCTCTAAAACTATAATCATATTTCACATCATTCACTACCAACTATTGAGACATGAGGAGTGCATCCACTCCCAAGGGTGTAATCAATATTGAAAACCCTTTCATGATACGACATCAAGAAAGTGTGCACCCCTTTCCAATTTCTTCCATGTAGGCCCTATTCATACTCAAGCAATCTCCCATAATGGAAATAAAATCAAAACATGCTCTGCATATTGAATTTAACAATTCTTAGCTAAGGTAATAGAACACTTATCCATTTGCCGAGGAAGTATTCCTTCGTTAAGGAGGAATGGGGGCTCCCTTCTTTGAGTTGATAGTCCTTTGATTTTCCATCCCAACTCCATTTTACATTTCATATCCACACATGTATTACTGACATAACCTATACCATCTCACTCATGTTTCTTAACAAACATGTAGTGCAGATGAGACATTTCCAAAATGTCCAATGGAGTTTCACCCAAAACCCATCTCCAAGATAAGGGAAAAACCTCCCAATGAATTTTGGCTCCTGTAGGCCATCACACATGATCTTCCTGCAATGTGTACCCCTAGCACATTCATAAAGTAGCCAAACAGTCAATCATTATCTGATAATACAATCCAAATTTGATTGTTCCGTAACCAAACAATGAAATTAATAATTCAATTCAATAGGAATTTGCAACTCTGTCTACGATAGAAATTGATTTTCTTAGCAATGAGGTGGGCCTCATTTGTTGGCCTCTTGTAAGCAGCACCACTATTCCCATTATAATTTATGCTTACTAGCATCACATGAGCATCCACTTACAATGCGTCCTCCTGACACAATTAAACTATTTTAACAGCCATGAGACTCTTCTCATAAGGTTTGGCTCTTTCACATGGTAGATTCTGGCCTTTGTCATGGTCTTATTCTCATTGCCATGATCCAAACAATCTACCTAAAACCTGAACTTCAATCAGCCAAACACTTGGTAAGTCTTGATGCATATAACCTTTTCATTGCTGCAACAATCACTGAAGCATTTTCAAAATTTATAAAATTCAAATACTTCCAACTGTTAATCACATCAATATTACCAAAACTTATTTACTTCACGCAATCATTATCATACTTTAAATTACAAGGTACAAGCTCCTCATTTGTGTATTTTAAATGAAATGTTTATATACTTCTTACTTCACAAGCATATCATTTGTACCACCTTGCCCTTCCATAGAGCATTTCCAGCAGCCAATTGATTATGACTACCCTCTTCATGCACTTACTATCCTACATTCATAATAGCTCTTGAAATGGTTCTATAATTATCATCAATTCATCATTTCAGCCATTGGTTATTCATAATAACATATGCACTACCTCGATGCATTCATGCAATGCATCACAACATTTGCACCCATACTAATGTATGCATATCTACAACATTTACTTATACTTTTCACATGCATCCATTCAATGCATAACTACAATATTTATAAAACATTTTAATGCATCTCCACTCAACGCTACCTTGCATTCATTCATGAATACTATTCATTTAAACATACTATGGCTTAACCATGGCTACCTCATATAGGATGCCCTACCGTAATCAAGACCATCAGTACTCACTTTCTTTGAGTTAATATGTTCATAACAACATATATAGGCATGACACATTTCTATGTGAATGTAGTATAAATTTCCAATACCCACATGGTATGAGATCTCTTGCTTTTACCACTCCATGCAATTCTCGTAATTAAACCCTTGACTTCATGGGTCCTACTTACACCCTTGACATTACTAGTTTGGTTGGTCCTTTGCAAGATATTGGAGAATTTTCTCGCCAATCTTTGATTCTGGACTTGTTTCCTTATCCCTTTCTCCATAGGGTTGTTGGTCACATTCGTCAGCATCAACAACATATTCAGCCATGTCCATGTTGGTGTTGGTTTTTACACTAATGCCAACACCAATGCAATAATTACCATTAGTGGTTCATTATAAATGTATAATTCACCAACATGTAATATCCTATGCATGTAAGGAATATCCTCAAACATTTTATGTACAAGACTTATAAAATGTAATTACAATTAGCAAGATAGGGTTTAAGAAAATTTCCCTTTTCAAGTCCCTCATCTTTACATGGAACTCCTCTTCCACACAACAGATGGTTTGACTTCATAGTCCTTGCTACCTCTAGGCATGCAATTATTGGATTTGTCCACATTGACAGCAACACATTTCTTTTTCAAGCAATCACTAGTACTTTTCTGCTCTGCATTCGAATTCTAGTGGCTCTCCCCTGTTCCCTGTTGGATAAGCTTCCAATTCCTATCCACATGCTTCATTTTTTCTTTGGGTGTGAAAACCACACCACTTATAAAATGATGACAACTGTATTTTTCTCTAGAATGCTAGCTTCAGCCACTTAGAATTTTGTTCCTTTTCATCCTTGAAACTTCTGAAAAATCTAATAAAAAGTTCACTGAAAAATTTACTGAGCACTAGCTGAGATTTGTTGAAAATTCCCAAAATTTTCCTTTGTCAAAATCGGGTCTCATCCCAACTAATTTTTCGACACTTTGGAAATCAAATGAAAAATTTTCTACCGTGCTTATCGACTTCCCTAACAACTAACCTCTTCCGTGGTGTCAATGGCTCAAACAACTAAGGTTTTTTGCAGTATAGGTGGCTCCAACAACTACAGTTTTCCACAGTATCGACGGCTCCAACAATTGCAATTTTTCACCGTATTGGATCCTTAGTTGTCTTGGCTTCCAGTCTTTATCATTTATTGGCAATGCCAAAACTAATATGTGTCGGTGATCAGGAATTTTAACCACTACATCGTCGGTGAGGAACCCCACTTCCACAGTGCAGTATCGACGACCTCAACAACTGATTTTTTTCGATGTGTCGATGATTGAAACATTACCTTCCGCGGCATCGACGATCAGAAGCACTATCCATCGGGTGGATAGTTCCTTAGGAAACTTCAATGGCGGAAATCCAACCAATTATGGGTTCTGCAGCCATGCACCCTGTTGGAGGTCGGAACAACTAATCACTATGTGTCATAGATTTAGAACTGAACGTTCCCACTGTGTCAGCGATCAGAGCATTGATGGTTAAAACCTCTAACCATTGAGAGGATAGTTCACACGATAGCCGCAACGGTGGATGCATAAACAACTAAATCCTTCCCATCATGTTCATCAATGGTCTGATCTTCTAACATTTTTCGATGTTTTCTTCACTTAGGCAAAATTTCAGAAAATTCTCCTTCTTTGCATCAGCTCCCCGAGGAACTATGTTTTGCCGATGTTTCGACAGTGTTCGAAAGATATCCACAAAAACTCTGGCTCTTCCTTCAACTAATAATCATCGATCCATCATCAAACCTTTACTGACGGTCTCAGCAAAAGAATATGTTGTCTCTTCCTTCCTTTAATCTCCACCGATGTTTCGACGTTTTCCTTGTCTAACTTCTATCGACGCATCATCAACACTTTCAACGTCTAATCATCGATGATCAAAACAACTAATCTTTGCCAATCACCGATGGTCTCAACCCTTAAGTGAATTTTCGGGGAATTCCTTTTCTTTCCTCCGCCATATCGGCGCTCGAATCTTCTAATTTTTTCCGACATTGTGGCATCTCTATCATCTATTTTCTGCCGACGTATCGATGATGTTGTTGTCTATCCTTTGCCAATGTTTCTGCCACATCAGTGACCCAAAAAACTAAGTTTCGTCGAAGTATCGACTGTTCGGACAACTAAAATTTGCCGATATTTCTGGTACTTAGACAAAATTTCCAAAAAAATTCTTCTTGTCTCTTCATTTCCACTGTTGTGTCAGCTATTCAATCAACTAATTCTTGCTGACATTTTAGCACTTTCATCGTATTCCTTCCACTAGCACCATCGAAAACCCTTCCACCTAAATGCGCCTACGTTTCGGTGATCATCAGTAGATCGCTTCCGACGATTTTTCACACCTTTTTCCGTCCCCTAGTGGCCTCTATCGGAGCGCCTTCTGACTAAAACTTCTGCTGCATTGGAGGTCTGTTCCACTAAGTTTTTTGATGGCCGATAGCTTGGACACTTAGAAAAATTTCTGATTTTTTTTTTAATTCTGTGGTTCCCGTCGGGCGGCCTTCTGCTTAGGTGATCCAATGCATCGGCAGGACTTTGGACTAAGTCTTCCGATGATCCGATGATCCCAATACTTAGAGAAATTTTTCAAAATTCTCTTGTCATGCACAGATTTCTTCTGATTTCTACTGGACAGAAGGAAACCTACCTCTGCTAGCTGACCTTTGATGGCCCATTTAAAACCATACTGTAACCTTTGCTCTGACACCACATTATAACATCCCTGACCCTCCGACCGGTGAAGAGGACTCTACCAAAACATCAAAAACCTCTGGGAAAATAGCCCCAAACAGCCCCATGAACATGAACATGCATATAAACTTAAATAAAATGCTCAAACATAAAACATACCAATATATCTGGTCATTCATATGCACAGTGGAAACAACATGCATTCATTTAGGCATCAACATGTTCATCATCATTCATTAGATAATAGACAGTAAATGTGAATGTAGAAGCAAAATGGAAAAGAATGCTTATCTTATAAATATCTCGTCCTACAACCAGCTACATCGTTGCAATGTTCCACCCAACCATAGGCCAGCGTGTTCATCAACTCTCAGCAACACTACCACCGCCGAGCTGGGCATGATTCTCCAAGGAATAAGGGTCAAAGCAAGCTTACACATAGCCAAGTTTTACATAAAACAACTAATTCAACACAGTTGGGCTTTTCAGGCCGTGAAGGAGCTAAGAAAGGCTAAATGCTAAGCTGGTGATCTCAATGGAGAGCTAAGGATGCCTACACCGGAGCTAGCCTAAATTCTAAGACATCCACACACCCAACACCAAAAATTAGTCCTTTCTCTGCTTCACAGTCCCTCATGCCCTGACTTCCCTTTCCAATGCTCTTCAAGGGTTGCAGAGAAGCAAGCCAACAGTCTAACTCTGTCTGAGTGGCTCCCAACACTAGGTTTCTCAAGCATACCTAGCCTCCAATCCTACTCTAAACAGTTTGAATACCAACCACTACATACCCAGAGTGAAAGAAGTAGTTCACAGCTCTGTGACGAAAATAAAGACAACAGGGTGATAGCCGAAATGAAATGGTGAACACAGCTCAAGTCAAACAAGATGATTCAGAGTTGTTCTTGGCCCTAGTGTGGCCAAAACAACTCAGCAACAATCCCAAAAGATATTTGCACATGTAGAAACCCAAAACCAGGGGAAAAACAAGAACCACTCTTTTACCACTGCAGCAATGGGAGAAGCACAAACTCACAACAAACCCCCAATGGAGGTGAAGGTCTGATTCTCATCTTGGATAGGGGAAACACATACACAGAATTCCAAATCGGTATGGAGACAGACATACACACCACCAGAATGCGAAGGCTCATTCACAAGAAAATTATGGGTGACAAAACATGCTTCCCAACTTGCTAGATGAGTCCGAAACAAAAGGGAACCTTGTGCGTGAAGAGGACAATGCCTCTTTTCCCACCGGTGTGTAGGGAGAGTGAACAGGAAAACTCTCTCTATGGGAGGAAGAACAAGAACTACCCTGCATGAGAGTGAGAAATACCAAACGAAAGAACACCCTCATGGGAGAGTGGAGAGAATATTTCTTCTGCCCCACGTGATGTGAAGAGGAAGAGTCCCCTGGTGGAGTGGGCACGTGGGCAAGGACTGACAGTCCTACCACACCCACCACTACTCAGCAATAACTTCTCCCAGACAGCAAGAGTTTAAATGGGCGGTCGACACATGGAAATCTCCCAATGGCCCTCACGGGTTAGACACTCCCCCCCCCTTAACCTTAGGAATCATGCTCTTTTCATTAACATTGCAGCATCATAGCTGGTTATAGGTTCATTTTAATTAATGTGCATATTTACATGATGCCAAAACTATTATGTGTCGGATAGCACGATATACCATTGGCAACGATCCCCATTGCCGAAACATAACACAACCAAATCAATGGTGGTTCTTTTTCCTTTAGCTCCACACCACTATTAATTACAATACATACATCCTATACCTTTTAATGCAACCAGGGTCAAAATCGGGGGTATTACAGTCCAGGCAAATCTTCTAGTACATTGCCTTTATAGTAATGGACAAATAACGATGTTGAGTTCTTGGAGATCCTATAGAGTGGATGTTTTAACCTCTTCAGTGCTACTATGTAGTGCATAACCCAACACTTCAGAGGCATATTTCCGAGTGGTAACCTACAACAATCACATCTATATATATCTAATCCATGGTAGTGAAGAGAGGACATTTCCAGATCTGCTACTTGGCACATTCAGGATGAAAAGAATGTTTTAAATACATTTATATCTATCCGTAATATTTTATGATTTATTCCTTTCAACTTGTCATGATGATGCTTGTTTTCCCATATTAATTTTCAACCCTAAGGCAACACTAACTTGTTTTCCCATACTAATTTTCAACCCTAAGGCAACCCTAAGGAAATCCCATAGTAGAAAGAACCAAAAAAGACTATTCTGCACAAATCAAAACCCTCTTAAATTAACTATATCATGCCTTCCTCAATGATTTGATGAAACTAAGGGGATGGAAAGAGGGCAAGGAAAACTCAAATATCACTCACACCAGGGAACAATTCTAAAGCTAACCAACTATATAAACCACAAAGGTCATCTTATCATGTTAATTGCAAGAGGGGAAAAAAAATCAGACACGTTAAAAATTGATATAAAATGTTCAAATAAAAAATGGAGGACATCAAAATACCTAGTACTTGCTTCAAGACCCAAAGTATAAACCATAAGATTCATGATTGTCCATTAATGGCCTAGTATTACCTAACCCAATTTATACTGAACTTAGCACCTCATAGTCGAATCATGATATTGGCCGAAGTTTATTATAAATTCCAAGAAGCAACCAATAGAGCAACCAAACCTCGACTCTACAGGATCGCCAAGAACTAACATCATTCAAGTGAAGGATGTATGCAGAATGTTGCAGACATTATATCTCTACTCATTCGATTTCCTAACAAGTGTTGTAGCTTGCTTAGTGCTCCTCTTTGTTTATCATTTACATTCAACTTCACCGTGAAATCAACAAGTCTAGGCAAATCTTCTAGTACATTGCCTTTACAGTAATGGACAAATAACAATCTTGAGTTCTTGGAGATCCTGTAGAGTGGATGTTTTAACCTCTTCAATGCTACTTTGTAGTGCATAACCCTGCACGTCAGAGGCATATTTCCTAGTGGTAACCTATAGCAATCACATATATATATATATATATATATATATATATATAATCCATGGTGGTGAAGAGCAGACATTTCCAGATCTTCTACTTGGCACATTTAGGAATGAAAAGAATGTTCTAAATACATTTATATCAGTCTGTAATATTTGTTGATTTATCCCTTTTAGCTTGTCATGATGATGCTTGTTTTCCCATATTAGTTTTCAACCCTAATGCAATGCTAACTTGTTTTCCCATACTAATTTTCAACCCTAAGGAAATCCCATAGTATAAAAAACCAAAAAATACTATTCCATAAAAATCAATAGGCTCTTAAATTAACTATATCATGCCTTCCTCAATGATTTGATGAAACCAAGGGAATGGAAAATGGGCAAGGAAACATCAAATATCACTCACACCATGGAATAACTCTAAAGCTAATGTACAAAGCACCTTATGTCTCCTACCCCATCCCTTTGATGCCTACATCTTGTTGCTCTCACCTTGCACCAAGCGAATGTACAAAGCACACTCGCCAACATCTCTTCAAACTACAGTAGAATGGAGGCACACCATACATGATCATGTTGCACCTCCACATATCATTTTGGAATCCCTCTTCACACCTTGATCATGGTCAGCATAAACACCAATATACAAGCTATCGGCAGCACTATATGGTTTTTCCAACTAATAGTTGCATGTAATAATTAATCTAAGGGATAATCTATAGACAATTGCACTTAAACTAAAAGTCATGATTGGAATTCACATTAACATTAAGTTGTATTATCAGTGGAAATAGGATCACAGGTGTATCTATTAATCTAATAGTTGAAGTTGAATTTCAATTATTCAAACTATGATTAATTTGCACACTTGATAACATAGCAGGAAAATGTTCTAAAAGATCAGTAAGCCACTTCTATACATAAAATCTAGGATCTACTAATAGATCATCGGTTTGAGCACATAACCAGATCGTGGAGATGGAGTGAAAGATCTACAAAGGAATCCGAGAGACTATGAGGAAGGAAAGGGATCTGAATTCTTTCCTCAAGATCTGGAATTCTTCAGCATGGTGAGTAGATCCAATAATTCAGACATTTATGTCAGAAAATTTTCCTGAATTTACTTATAGCCGTTGGGAAAAAATAGGCATTGATATACAGAGCCAAAGCCATAGCAGTAAATGTATCATAAGTCACTACATGTAATGTAAAA
>LPNX010479250.1:224817-283481 GCA_001517045.1 Pseudotsuga menziesii | reverse complement strand
GGCCCACTTTTATTACAAAATCAAATTTTCCAATTAAACTATTAAAAAATAGCCTAAGTTTTGGAAAAATTAAATTTTAATAAAAAACACTGAAAAAACCAAAAAGTTGAAAAAGTTGAAAAACCCTAGGGGGACTTAGACATGTTCATATGACTCAACCATGATGTCTATCATGTTTATACATTGACACATAGACTCTAATAACCTCAATAGGCCTAAATGCCAAGCCAACCACCCCAACTTTGGAGGTATGGAGTGAAAAACTCAGAAATTATCAGTCGTTTATTCAACAACCAATAATAACCAAGGGAAAAAACACCCTGGGCTATCGGATTGACAAATAAAGTCTAAGAGACCGAGTCTTTTACAGACACTATCATGCTAGAACATTTATTACAATTCCCCCATGGGGTATGAACATGTGATATAGTACAACAAGCACTTCCTAGAAGTACTTCCAAAGGTCTTCTGAAGTCCGAACAAGTTATCCTTGTCCGGTTCACCAGGCTCACTTGATAAAAAACCACTAAGTACAACTTAGGTGGTAACACTATGACATGTGTTTGATCTCTTTCAGTTGAGATTCAGTCATTTATTGCACTTCGACTTTAGTTAGGGTTTGGTAAGTCAATTAGGGTTTTGGTCAAGTAGTTAACTGAGTGTGAACCAATGGCTTAGAGTCAGTTAAGCTAGACTCGCTCATTGAATTAGAATGACCTCCTTAGGTAATCGAATTCCTCATTGATTCAAGTTATTGTTTGACATTGTAATTGTAACTATTCATTGTTTATTGAATATACAGAGAGGAAACCATTCTGGTTCCGATTAACACCATTTATGAGTTATTTGTTGATTATTTCTTGACGAGATTGATTATTTGTTCCTAGATCAATGTGCAAGATTAATAGTCAATTGACTGATACATTTTCAAATCTTCTCAAAATGATCCAGAATTTTGAAGTTAGATGAGCCATCAATTGATATTTGATGGTTTGTCTATTTAGTTGTGTATCTCATTTAACACTCGCAATTTCTTTTTCTGTTAACAAATGCTCTTGACATTTCTACTATTGTATTCAATGATATGGTTGATTAGTTCAAGGCTAGAAGACTACTGGTTGGAGGATTAATGTGTTTGATGCCTTTGGATGAAGAAGCCACATATGGTTTTTTAGCTAATTCCCATATTGTAATGATTAGCATTTCCAGATGTACTGCTGGCATTTTAAGTTACTCCTTCATTGATTCACAGATAGTGACAATCGGTCCTATGCAGACGAACATGCATTCCAATCTATGTAGTTTCTAATGATGCTACTTATTGTTTTATCTCAACCTGTAAATGTAGCATGCCTTTTTCTATGAAGAACTTTGAAGTAAGCATTTTCTAGCTTTAGACTTTTAACAATTATTTTGGTGCATTGGTGTAATTTTAGGTTCATGAATTTTGTTTTATTAGTTGCTTAAGTGAAGTATAAACTATTAAGAAATAGCTCCAGTGAACAGCCATACACTTCTACATACCTGAACAGTTACAGTGAGAGCCATACACTTTTCAGGATCTATCTAAATTTTAATAATCAATTTTCTGTTCAACTACCCTTCCCTTGTAGAACGCTTACTACCAGAGATATGTGATTGCTTGTTTGGAATATTAAGGCTGCAGCCATATATGCCCTCATTGTAAAGGAAGTCATGGTCATTTTGATTGGCTTCTGTGGATGGTCTCATCTTCCTGAAGAACTAGTGCAGAGAGAGGTATTTTGAAGGTGTTTCTCAGCATTGCCAATATTACTGCTAGTTATGTAGGATGCACTGATTTGTCAAGTGAAGTTGAAGTGAAATTATTGCAAGACGTCAATTGAGTGGTACATTTTCAGATCTTCTCAAAATGATCTATAATTTTGAAGTTAGATGAGCCATCAATTGAGATTTGATGGTTTGTCAATTTAGTTGTGTATCGCATTTAACACTTGCAATTTTTTTTTTCTGTTAACAAATGCTCTTGACATTTCTACTTTGTTGTATTCAATGATGTGGTTGATTAGTTCAGGGCTGGAAGACTGATGGCTGAAGGATTACTGTGTTTGATGCCTTTGGATGAAGAAGCCACAAATCATTCAGGGAGTCAATATGTAGCACTACTAGTTCTACTAATAGGTAGCACTAATAAGTAGCACTATTGTCAATCTGTAGCACTACTAGTTCTAAGAATATCTAGCATAAGTAGCACTACTAGTTCTACTAAGAGGATCGGGAGTTAAGGAACGAGCTGGGAGCCTGGTGTGGTTCCACTAGTAAAACTGTGAAAGATAGGTAAGGTTTTGTGGTTGTTTCCTTCTCTAAGAGGTTTAGTAAGAGATAAAGCAATATATAATGGAAAAAAACAATTATAAATTGGGAAATTTATACTAGAGTTTAAGCCTAAATGAGTAATATAGGAGTAAAGTATAAGTTCAGAGGAAGTGTAGTTGTAGTTATCCGTGTTTAGTAATACTTAGTGAAGTGTAGTAATGGTTATATAAGTTTAGTATCAGTAGCAGTATAGTATAAAAGATAGAATTTTAAAAGTATCATAAGTAAAATACCATCACCAACAATACTAAGGTCTTTCTTATTATTATCGTTCCCCTTTGGCTTCACTACTATAAATTGTAGGTCACCTAACAAGCCTTTCAAATCTATCTTAAGATGATTGATGTTAATAGAACGTATTCGAGAGCCAATACTCATAAATTTTTTGATTTGATACATGGAAACTCATAAACCAAAGTTTTGATAAACCATCATGCAATAACAACCCTAGAATCCATCATAAACCATCATAAGCTTGAAGCCATTTTTTTGACAATTCTTCAAGCTGGATTCGTTGAAAGTTGTTATAACAAGATGTGCCTCAAACTTCCTCCTGTTGCATTGCTTTGTACAGGTGAAATTTTCATTATTGTATATGGTGAGTGAGATTTATTCTTTTTGGAGACAGTTAAATTCAGAGAGGAGTACTGTGTAGAATGGTGATTGATGGGAAGTGGTGGATCAAGATTGACTTCTGCTGAAATTCACAACGCCAACATTTGAGCTTCTTTGAAATGCAGACACTTCAAACCATTTTGGGGAGAGATTTATGATGGCATAGATACCATGGATGAGAAATCTATGGAAACCATTTTACAGGAGGGTTCCTGTGCTTTTATTTTTTGATGTATATTTTGTAGAGGTTGTGTTGACAATCATTGATATAGATTTTGCATTGTGGTGACAATCATTGTTGACATTTGGAACCAATTCAACGCCCCCTTGCACACTTTATCCCATGCTTTGAATCCTAGATTTATGTGACAATGACCTTATTGCTTGAAGCAATGGGAAGAGGAAGGCCCCAAATGGAAGGGGTTGGCTGATGTAGTGAAGAAAGCCTTCAAGAGATCATTTGGGGAAAAAATTTGTAAAATTTGTTGGAGGAAATTGGAATGGACAAATTTTCACATCAGCCTTGGCTACTTGGTATATCTATACACTAGTTTTGGGATGTAATATTTATTGTATTGTTGCCCTAGTTATCTCTTTTAGTTCATTTTGAAATATTCGACATAATATTCTTATTAATATATTTATATTAATTTAGAAAGTTTTCTTTATTGGGCTAAATTGTTTTTAAAAATATTTCACATTTAGCTTTTATGATTTTTTATTTTCTTTGTCCTATTTTTCTAGCAGCAAAACTCAGAAGTTTTGTGATGTTACAAATCCTTCACAGCAACACTAGGGACTTTGTTTACCTCCAC
This sequence comes from Pseudotsuga menziesii, assembly GCA_001517045.1. Lineage (NCBI taxonomy): Eukaryota > Viridiplantae > Streptophyta > Pinopsida > Pinales > Pinaceae > Pseudotsuga > Pseudotsuga menziesii. The sequence goes on along the minus strand of LPNX010479250.1, from coordinate 279,696 downwards.
CAGTGGCAGAGGTTTCCTTGCTTGGATCAGCTTCTTCAAGTAAATTGAGCAAATCACTGGCTCTTGTAAGTGACTTTAGGATTTTAATATATTGTACTTCCATCCAATTATCTTTAGCATTTGTTATTGATATCTGTGGAGACAAATTTTTCTATGCTTCTATATTAGATTATTTAATAGCTTATGATTCAGTCCTAAATAATCATTAGTATAGAAGATAATGTGTATTTTCTTTAGATAGCTTATGTTTTACTTCAGTGATTGTCTTCTAGATTCTTTATACATGGATTCATTTTCATTTCCTAATAATATATACCTGTTCATATTTCCATGTGAAACTAGAACACAGGAGGTAATGCTGAGACTTCCCTTGCTAGTGGAGCTGCTGGAAGATCAGTTGTATTGCTAGCTAGTGCATCTTGGTATGAAATCAATTTCTTGTCATGGAATATTTGTTTAGTTTTCCAAAACCCCCCTAGATTGGTGCAGAGTAACATTACACATTAAGTTTAGTGAACATAAGCTTCCATATGATTTAGGAGTTTGTGGTGGAATATTACATATCTTACTGAATATTGAGACAATAATGGTTATTGTAGGGGCTCCCATGCTGCATAGGAAAAATCATTTAGTATGAGGATCCTAGCTGTTCAGGGCTCCTCTAATCCCTCATTCACTTTCAGTGTCTCCAACATTAAATATCCCTGCCTTGGTGGTGGAAGCTGCGGCATTAGGTCTGAGTTCTGATCATGGTAAGTTGTTGGTCAATAAGGGTGGGCAGTCATCAACGTTTATATCTAAAAAACATATTGATTCCAAACCTAATGCAATGAGTGGAACATATATAAAATTAAATTCATGTGTAAATACTACTGGGGAAGCTTTCCATGGAAAGAATGCTAGTTTAGTTGATCCTGCTATGAAATGTAGGACTCATGAAGGTTTTAAAAGTCTATTGAAGAATTTGTCCTCTGACACACACAAGGGTTCATCTGAGCTGGGAAGTGGGCACAGTGAAATAGAAAGAAGTGAAAGAACAAATGCAACTTCAGTGTCATCCAGTATTGTCTATGTTGGAATTTCTAAAGATAGCTTTCCAATCTCTGTCCCTCAAAGCAACTCTGTTGTTCAAAGCAACAGTGAAGTGAATGTTGTTTCTCTAAATAAAAGCAGCATAATGCTTTCAGGAAACCATGTTGAGAATTGTCTACAAAGGTCTCCATTTGATGATAGGTATCAAAAAAATTGTGAAGAACACTTTGCAGAACCATATGGTGAAGGTTTCTCTAAAGCTATTTCTTCAAAAGCAAAGGTGCCTCCATTTATGGAAAGAGTCCAATTTTCAGTGGATGATTATAGTTCTAAAGATTGTTCTCTTCATCAAAATTATGTAAATACTTGCACCCTTAATGGTGACGGTGATAGCTTTGGAGTTATTGATCATAAAGCAGAGGAAAGATTACTTTCAACTGTTGAAAAGACTAGTGTAGGTTCTATCGAAAATTGTGAAAATGAGCCTATGTTAGAGGAAATATCACTTTCAAAAGCTGGAAATACTAGTACAAGCTCTATCCAAAATTTTGAAAATGACTCTATGTTAGATGCAACCGATAGAAGTACAAGTATTGGTTTTCAAATTCCTGAGAAAGTACAAATTTCTAGAGATTCTAATGCTAGTTCTGGAAAGCTAGAATTCTTGGAGAATCTGGTGTGTAATATCCTTCCAGAAGTTTATATGAATGGCTCAGATGTTGGAGAAAATAGTATAATTTCAAACATATTGTCTTTGAATTTTGATTCAGATGATAGTGTATTAAATAGTCCTCACAATTTAGAAAATTTGCTCCTTGTTGAGACTGATAAATGCAATGGGCTGTCAAAGGAAATATCAAGTTCATTGAAATATCAGAATAGAAAGCAGTTAAGATTTTTATTTTCAAGGACAGAAGGTTCTAGAGAAAGATTAAGCCATTATTCCACTCCCAATTTGGCATCGTCTAGGTAATTGCAGAGGGAGTGGGAAAATGGACAAGATATTTTGGAAAGCACAAATGGCCATGAACTATTGAATATTAATGGACTATCTAATAATGCTTCTGGCCCAAAGGTGCAAGGATTTTAGAGTACTTCAAAGGGAAGCACATTTTTGGTTCCTTCAGAGGCCAAGGGTGATTTTTGTCTTCTTTTATTCTTGGATATTAATAAAAATAAATAAATAAAAAAATTTTTAACTCTTGCTAATATGGCATTTACAGCTTTTGTTTCCTTTTATCCAGCCATTTTAAGCCTTTGTATTTTCCAAGTTTGTTATCTATGGATATAGACTTATTTTTATGGATCTAAATACAAGAGATAACCATTTTTAGATGAGCCTATATTTTAAGATCTAACACTGCACAGGGGATGTACCTAAGTTGCACCGGGACATTACCAATGTTGTGTAGGATTTTCAGATATCCCTTGGCCATCTTGGGGACTTCTAAGCATCACTTTCCAAAATCGGTGCCTAAGAGAAAATAAATATAAGGCCTTAGTGCTACACTCACTCACCAACACATTAACCCTTACTAAGAGACTATTCAATCTCTAATTCAGCCAAGATTTAGCTTTTTTTCTTTAAATTAGCTAGGTCAGACCCTCTCTTACTCTTACTGTCTGCTTTGCCCTGCCTCTATCCTCCCGTAGAAACATACCCTATGTTATAATGTTGTACTAATGGTAGGTTTTGAACAATTCTTCATGAACCTTGAACTTTGTACTTGTAAATATAACTCCACACCAAAATACAAGACCCAAGTCTTAGTGAGGCTCTTATATTCCATTGAAGAAGAAAAGCATCCCACGTGGGGAGTCAGAGTGGAAGGTGTAAACATGCCATAGGGCCTGAAGGGAATTGGAACTTAAAACTAATTCATAATCAGATAATCAGGGCAGGGCACTTTCACATTCCACTCAAGTAGGATTGACACATGCTTTATTACCCTTACGAAGAAATAGTTTCTTGTAGGTAGTTCAAATGGGGAATATGAACCTCATCATGATTTTCTCTATCCTTTGCTTCATCATAAATGTGCATTTCATGGTCAAGTAAATTCCTTCATTTTGAAAGTCATAAATCTTGATAAGAATATGCCTTTTATGCAACTGTACATTATAAGAACACTGTAGAATACGATTCTCTCCAACCTTTTCGATAGGTTTAGTCAATCTCAAAATCTTACTAGAATCTAGATTTTACTGTAGTCTTATTTTAGGTGACCGTACATTCTAAGGAAATTTCAGTTCTTATCAATAGTTATTTCTCTCTGTGAGCTGTTTTCCAATCATCATGGAAGCTGTTTCAGATCGTGTACATCTCAACACAGAGCTGATATATAATTTGTTATACCTAATAGTTTACAAGTTTTTCAAGTTTAATTCATGCTTAACCAGTTGTCCTTCCTTTCAAATAACTGGTATCATCACCTAGAAGCCAAATATACAACCCTTTAAATATTTCTCTAAAGACGCAATGTTGTAGGAGCAGGGTATTTTTCTTTATATTTGCAACATGACTCTTTAATTATTGAATCCACTATTAGGTTCCCTTATAGCCAAGGAATAATGATTCACAAAGCATAACTCCTCCATACAAAATGGTACCTTTGAAACAGTAAATGATTCAATGCTAAATACTTGCAATACTTGCAATTCCCCAAGTCAAAATACTTGCAATTCTTTGAATTCTAGGTCTAGAGATCATTTTTGCAAGACATTATGGTGCATAGGGAGTCAAGTCTCTAATTTTGCAAATGATAATCATTGAGTCTCCATTAGCAATAATTTTCTGAATCTGCCTGGCTCTTGGAATGTTTATCTCTTGATTTAAAGCTAAAATATGCTTCACAATAAGAGAAGAAACCTTTTGCAGTTTGATCACAACCATAGACCTGCTTATTATGCAACCTTCTCAAAGAAAAGGTGAATATACTTTGCATAATTTTAAGATTATTAATTATCAAAGCAATAGGTTGTGTTTTATTTTTGATAGCCCATGATGAGGAACATCTGAAACACCTTGAAGCTCATGTATTCTTAATATTGCAGTAGACAAGAGGGAAAGTTTTGTTTCTGACTCTTTGTTTTTGATGCAGTGATGGCATTGGGCTTCGAAATCCTTTCAGTAAGGACTCTTTTTTGGACTATGAGAATGATAGTGATGAAGAATGGGAAGAGGTACTCATCACTAAATCTCTTTGGTAAGAGTATTTGTAGTATTTTTATTAGCTTTAGTTACAGGGAAAATTGTACATAGCTTTCAGGAATTAGTTTATCATAAATACTAGTTACTGGTAAGTTGTAATAGTAATAATTATGTAGTTTGTAGGTTGATATCTATCATAAATTTGTTTGAATATCATCATTTTCAAGCAATAACAACTTCTTAAAGGGTGCTAGCTCAATGGTAGAGCGCCTGCCTAATTATAGGCAGGAGGTTGGTGGTTCAATTCCTCTGTGCCCTATCATAAATTTGTGACTACAAAAATGACTAAATTCACATATATACGACTATTAGTAGCTAATTTTGTGTATCTTAGTCGTATTTAGCTTAGTCATTAATATGTTAACATCTAGTAGTTTATTTAGTTGTAAATTTTGTCATTAATGGTTGCAATCAGTGACTAAATCAACGACTAAATCAGTGACTAAATCAGTGACTAAATCAATGACTAACTCAATGACTAAATCAATTACTAACTCCATGACTAAATCAATGACTAAATCATTAACTATCAATGACTAAAACAATGACTAAATCAATGAATAAATCATTGACTATCAATGACTAAAGCATTGTCTATCAATGACTAAATCAATGACTACTAAGTCAAGCTATTAATGACTAGTGAAATACGACTAGCTATAAGATAGTGAAAATTTGCTACTAATAGTCACCAACTCAAAAATAGTCATTTATAGATTGATTTTAGTCATTTTTTTAGTCATTAATTTCTCATTTTCTACTCATGAGAGGAGAGAAGGTCAGCTTGTTGCTTGAATGGAACAAGCTGAAAGGAGGCCCTTTTCTGGAGCGCTGAGGGACAGAGTCTTAAGCTTATTGGATAAGGAATGGCGTCAATATTGATCCACACATTCATCCAATCAGGAACCTGCAACTAAATAACACAATCCTGCACAACACCTCGTGAGATCTGGATATAGATGTATAAAGCAACAAAAATGAAAGATCATGCAAAAATGATCTTATTTAAGCATATAACTGAAATTCTTGAGCATACATAATATGGATAAACAAGAGAAAGTAATATAACTTTCCTAGTTTACACCCTTACTTGATTCAACCAAATACTTGAAGCTAGAAAACAAAAGCAGCACAGAAATTGGAAAGAAAATGCAGTTACCACATTAGCAGCATGATGTTGGGAATCCACACAAACACATGCACTACACGGTACAGCCTCCAAAGATTCTTTATTCACAATAAAAATATAGCATTATTACAATGGAAACATCTCCTCAATCCATCTCTAACTAGCTTGGAAGAGGTAATATGTGCTTTATTTATAGCAAAAACAGGAAATCTAGCCCACGGGGGTGCAATTCCCAAGGAGAGAGAGAGACTGCAACTACATGTGGAGTCAATATGGGCTTGATCTGTGTCTAAGTGAGCCTGATCTAAGTGTCACTAAGTGCAAATATCAATCAGAGAGATGATCTGACTGAAACCTCAACCTGCTAACTGAAGCATCCACCAAAACTCATCCAGATGAGCCCACACATATGGAGGAGAGAGAGAGGGCACAATTCCCAAGATTGCATGCAATAATGTACTCTTTGTTCATCCTAGATCAGCTCCTTCTATCAAGGAATCGTCAGATCCAGTCAATCCCAAGCCGATGAGACTGATTTCAGTCAAATTAGAGCGAATCCCAATGATTTAGGATTTTGAATTTTCTCCATTATTTAATTAATTTATTAATTAAAATAATCAATATTTGATTTTTAGGTATTTTTGACCTGAGTGATGGACAAATCACTCAAAACTTAGAAAAGGTGGGTCTATGGGTTTACATGGCGCTTTGAGCTTGAAAATGAGCGCCCCCATGACTAAAACTGATTTCTGAGCCCACTTTTATTACAAAACCAATTTTTCCAATTAGACTATTAAAAAAAAGACTAAATTTTGTGGAATAAATAAAATTAAAAAAACTTAAAAAATTAAAAAGAAATAAAACCTAGGGGAACTTAGACATGTTCATACAACTCGACCATGATTCCTAGCATGTTTATACATTGATACATAGACTCTAATAACCTCAATATGCCTAAATTTCAAGCCGACCACCCCAACTTTGGAGGTATTGAGTGAAAAACTCAGAAATTTTTAGTCATTTATTCAACAACCAATAATAACCAAGGGAAAAAACACCCCAGGATGATCGGATTAACAAATAAAGTCTAAGAAACTGAGTCTTTTACATACACTATCATGCTAGAACATGTTATTACAACTCCCCTATGGGGTATGAACATGTGATATAGTACAACAAGCACTTCCCAGAAGCACTTCTGAAGTCCAAACAAATCATCTTTGTTCGGTTCACCAGGCTCACTTGATAAAAAACCACTAAGTACAACTTAGGTGGTAACATCTAGCTCCAACTGGGGCACGTGTGCTTGATCTAGTCATAGGGCAAGGAGAGGATACGAGAACACAAGAATCTATGATTTATACACCCTGTAAAAACATCTCAACTTGACAAGAAAACCTCAGTAGCACAAGCTTTATAAGAAACCAAATGAACCATTAAGTTGATTTATTTGAACAAAATAAATGTAACTAACTAAATGAAAAAAAATAAATTATTATAGCTAAGTATGAAACATAAATGTGGAAAGTAAATGCCCTCTTTCAAGGAGCTTATTTTCCTACTCTAAGCATAAAAAAAGGTTATTTTTAATAAAAAAATCCAATGTAACGACTTATTAATTTTATTAACATAAAAAAAAGTTTCTTGTCTTTGGTTACCAACCAAAGTAAGGATACTTTATTTAGAGAATGCAAACCTACGTGATGTTCCAGAATGGGAAGTCTAGATGGGAAATCATAGGCATGAATAATGTCGTCAAACTTCCTCCCAAATTGGTAATTGCGTGCACATCCTGCTTCTCTCCGTGACTAGATTGGGTTGATGTACAAATCGGAATGATGAGGGAGATTGACTACACCATCATACTGATCATCAAGGCTTATCGGATGATAACTCACTGTATAAGCCCCAAGCGGCTCCAAATCATAAGGAAATTCCATATGTGAAGATGATAGTTGAGATTGATATTCTACTAACTGCATCAGATCTGTCTTTTCACAACACTGTTTCTCAATGTCTTCATTATTGATACCTTTGTGCGGCTCTGCAAGATATGACTCTAAATGATCATATAAGAGTTTTGAATGTTGCTTTTCCATACTAGGATTTTCCCAAGTCTCTAGATACATGCTTCCCTCTATGGAAGTATATTAGATTGGACTTCCACAAATTTCTGAATAGACACTCCCCTTGCTAGATATAGCATATATGGGATTCTCAATAATATATTCAAAAAAATTCCAATAGTCATCACTACCATCTATGTCAAATGTGATGGATTCCCCATTGCTGATATCAAGTCCTCTTTGTCTTCATTACTGATACTGAGATATGGCTCATACTGATCATATGGGTAAACTACATGCTCCTTTTCCATATCAAAATTTCCCAAGGCCACAAGGTCCATGCTCTCTCCTTTAGATACACCATAGACAGGAGAATCAACAAAACCATCAAAAGTTTCGGGTGCATTATCAACATCTTTGTCGGACATAAGGGAGTCTTCGTCACTTGTATCATGCTCTAAGTTATACTTGTCCTCATTTTCATACCCATCTTCTTCATAAAAAAGTTCACAAGGAAATAAACCTTCCAGACTGTCATCATTATATGGAGAACACATAGGAGTCCCATCATGCACATTACAGTTTTCATCATAAGTTTCACTATAAGATTTTGCAATGGTTTCATCCTTAGGTTTGTACTGTTTAGCTAGTGACAAAAAGTAGTCTTGGCCTACCATGTATACATGATTAGGCTCACTTGAAGTTGTTTCCTGACGACTGACCTCGGTAAGTCCATGTTCCATGACTTGATTTGCAACATAACAAGTGCTTTATTGGTGGAATTGTTCACAAGGTCTACACCATTGAAGTACTTCTTCTACCATGTTAGCTGATTCTAACTGGTTTGGAATCCTAGGATCTTACTGAGGGGATTTTTTCTGATACATCTAATTTTGCTTGGGCTGAAAGTTCCTAGGTCCATTATTCCTTTCCATTGTGATCAATATATTCTGCATGTGATTCAATTATGTAGTATGATTGGTCATCTATTGGTTTTTACTAGTAACCAAGTTTTTTATCATGTCTGCCACCTTTTCCATGGGATCTTCTGATTCAACAGCTTTACCCTTGGTCTCTTTGTTGCAGGAAGTGTTTCCCCTAGTGTAACCTCGAATGTTGGACTTTCCTGAAGATTGCATATTCTCTTCTATTTTCTTAGCCAATTCCTAGGTAGTTTTCAGATCGATCGGTTCTTTATCTCTCAACTGGCACCTTAAGTCACCGGTGAAGGATTCAATGTAGGATATGAGGATAGAGGCATGTTTTGGCTTGATGTCTCTAGGAATTTCTGCAACCACATGCCTGAATTTAGTGTTAAATTCATCCATGGTTTCATTCTCCATCTTCTTTATGCTATAAAGGGAAGCAAGCATATGTCTTGGTTTCTTCTTTTCTCCCCACTTCTTCCTAAAACCATCTTGGAATTCACTAAGAGTTTTATATGAATCATCATCGAGGTCGAGGTACCATTCTTCAACATCATCTTCTAAGGATAAAGCAAACAGCTTCATTTTCACATCATCATGGTCATGGGCAGCATCATTGCAATAACTGACCAGGTTCTTTTCAAACTTTTGAAGGTGAGACTTGGCAGTGATGGCATTTTTGCCCTGAAATATGGCGAGCTTCTTGATAACATCTTTTGGAATGGCATGGAGAGCACCTGCTATCTGAGAAAAGTCAAGGGGTTTGAAGAATTCTATCATTTCTTGAGATTGGTGAACATGACTCTCTACAAATATGTGATGGATATCTGAGAGGGATTGGTCTCCTAAATCTTCAAGGTTTTTACGAGAAGTCTGCCTATTCAATCTTTCTCTAATAAACCTTTCAGGATTAGGGAGAAGATTGAATAATTATCGATGGTTTCTTCGGGTAGAAATTCTTGAAGGGATGTTAGACAGTCGAGTCACTAGATGGATCGAGTTTTAATTTTTATTTTTTTTAAAGACAAGATCAATCAATTTTTTTATCTTTTAGTTGTTTACAAAAAGTTAAGCTAAGCCGTACTTGGGAATAAAAATATTTATCCCTGGCAACAGCGCCAAAAAGTGTTACCTCCTTTCACACACCTGGGGGGGGACGTGGTAGAAATATTCAAGCCACTAGGTGTGTCCTTGGGGGAAAGTCTCGAGTCAAGGATGTCACCTTGTTCTTGACTCCTCCGTTTAGGCTCAACTCCTAATGAGGCCAAGGGGGGTAGACCCTATTAAGTTACTAAGGAAAATTACTTTAGTATGATGATGTTAAATTGAGATAGTTTCGTAGGAGTTTGAAATTAACCATAAATAACCATATATGACAAGATGAAAAATAAGCACAATAAAGCACAATACTGAGACACAATATATATATCAAAATATTTAAACACAAAACTAGTTCCTTAAAAATGGAGTCATAAAATAATCAAATTACTTACATGTGCTTGGAGTGAATGTTTTGTGATTGCCTCTTGGTACGCTATAAGTTAATGTGAAATATGAGTGGATTAAAATTGGGCAAGGGGGGACTCCAGATATACCTGAGGGGTACTGGGAGTATGTCCAAAAATAAACCTTCACGGATACCCGCAAGGAATGTGTGGGATGAATGGAGTCTCTAAGACTGTGTTCATAATACTCATGAAGGTGTAACAGAGATCAGTGCCCCGAGGTCATTGTCCAGGAGTTCCCAATTCCTTTGGGTATTTTGCCACCGTTTACGATTTAATCGAGGCGTTGGATTTTCGCCTGATGCTGGTTAATTGGGGAAGGTGAAGACTAATTCATCTATTCACTCATGTTTCTTTTGATGCAGCTTGACTGATCATATGAACTGCATCCAAGTGCATAGCATACACACCGGAGTCTTGTCAATTTTAGTAAATTTTAAAGGATGAGTTTGTTAGAAAGAAAAACCTTCCAGGAACCTCTTTTGGTCCACGTGGAACTCAATCAGGGAATCAAGGAAGGGGTTTATTTTAAAATATTGTTTTCATAGATTAATAATAAGCAGCAAAAAGGAAGCAAACCACAAGTTTTCTAATTAGTCCTACCACACATCTCTTTCCCCTTTCGGGTCAATCAGGAAGTCATGGGGTAAGTATTAAAGTTACTTTGATATTGTAATATGGAATATATGATAAAGAAATCAAATCATGTTATTCTGCATCAATGAAACTAATCTAGAGCAAGAAAAAATAAGAAATTGCAAAAAACGACAAAAAAAGGCGTGAATCCCCTAAGGGGGGATGGGGAATGGGCTCAAAAGAGCCTATTCGGAGAAAATTTTCATTATTTTATGTTACAATATCAGTAAACCTATCTAAATAATCTTGTTTCTTATACAATATGAAACCAATATTTTACAAAATGTGCAAAATTAAAATTATAGTCAAAAGGGAGACCTTTGGGGGGATTCGAATGATCCAAAAGCCACTTTCAAACAGTAGCTTCTCCTCTTTCTGTTATACCTGATAAAATATAGTGATATTATTATAATGAAATATTCCTAAAATCACTTTGAAAGTAACTTTGGGTCAGCCTACTTTAAAACAAAAAAAAAAACTAAGTTAAAACTAGTTAAAATGGCAAAAAAGGAACCAAGGAAAGCAAGCTTTCCTTGGGATCTTGGCTTGCTGTTTGGGAAGCCAATGAGATGTGAACTTATTGCTGGATTTATATTTTATAACAGAAAATGGAAATCTAATGCATGCAAACTACAAATTTACTTTTAAATGCAATACAAAAAAAACGATTTCTTTATGCCAGTTCTATGATGCTTATGGGAAACTTTTGAAAAACAAAGATCTAGCTTTTTAAATGCTTATGTATGAGATCTAATGAGATATTTTGCATATGATAAATTAGAATTTCATGCATAAACAAGGTAACCAAAAAGATTTAATTTTTTAAAGAAAAGAGAAGAAGAGGAGACAAGGTCGACTCGTTGCTTGAAGGGAACAAGCTGAAAGGAGGCCCTTTTGTGGAGAGCTGAGGGACAGAGTCTTGACCTTATTGGATAAGAAATGGCATCAATATTGATCAACACATTTTTCCAATCAGGAACTTGAAACTAAATAAGACAAGCCTGCACAACACCTCATGAGATCTAGATATAGATGTATATGCAACAAAAATGAAAGATCATGCAAAAATAATCTTATTTAAGCATATAACTGAAATTCTTTAGCATACATAATATGGATAAACAAGAGAAAGTAATATAACTTTCCTATTTTACTCTCTTACTTGATTCAACTGAATCCTTGAAGCTAGAAAACAAAAGCAGCACGAAAATTGGAAATAAATTGCAGTTACCACATTTGCAGCATGACGCTAGGAATCCACACAAACACATGCACTACACGGTATAGCCTCCAAATATTCTTTATTCATAATAAAAATATTGTAGTATTACAATGGAAATATCTCCTCAATCCAACTCTAACTAGCTTGGAAGAGGTAATCTGTGCTTTATTTATAGCAAAAATAGTAAATCTAGCCTGGGGGGGGCGCAATTCCCAAGGAGAGAGAGACTGCAGTTGCATGTGGATTCAATCTGGGCTTGATCTGTGTCTAACTGAGCCTGATCTAAGTCTCACTGAGTGCAACTATCAATCAAATATCTGATCTAACTATCACCTCAACCTGCTAATTGAAGCATCCACCAAAACTTAGCAAGATGAGCCCACACATGTGGAGGAGAGAGAGAGGGCACAATTCCCAATATTGCATGCAATAATGTACTCTTTGTTCAGCCCATATCATCTCCTTCTATCAAGGAATGGTCAGATCCAGTTAATCCCAAGCCAATGAGACTGATTTCAGTCAAATTGGAGCAAATCCCAATGATTTAGGATTTTGAATGTTCTCCATTATTTAATTAATTTATTAATTAAAATAATCAATATTTGATTTTTAGGGATTTTTGACCTGAGTGATGGACAAATCACTCAAAACTTAGAAAAAGTGGGTCTATGGGTTTACATGGTGCTCTGATCTTGAAAATGAGTGCCCCCATGACTGAAACTGATTTTTGGGCCCACTTTTATTACAAAACCAATTTTTCCAATTAGACTATTAAAAATGGCCTAAGTTTTGTGGAAAAATTAGAATTAAAAAAAAATAAAACCTAGGGGGACTTAGACATGTTCATATGACTCAACCATGATGCCTAGCATGTTTGTACATTGACACATAGACTCTAATAACCTCAATAGGCCTAGATTCCAAGCCGACCACCCCAACTTTGGAGGTATTGAGTGAAAAACTTAGAAATTATCAGTCGTTTATTCAACAACCAATCATAACCAAGGGAAAAAACACCCTCGGCTGATCGGATTAACAAATAAAGTCTAAGAGACCGAGTATTTTACATACACTATCATGCTAGAACATTTTATTACAACTCCCCTATGGGGTATGAACATGTGATATAGTATAACAAGCACTTCCCAGAATCACTTCTGAAGGTCTTCTGAAGTCCGAACAAATCATTTTTGTCTGGTTCACTAGGCTCACTTGATAAAAAACCACGAAGTACAACTTAGGTGGTAACAAGCGCAAGATTGGAGAAAGGTCCAAACATATTGTTCCAAAATCTCTATCATCATCATTTATCTAGTCATTCTATCCTCATAAGACTCTTTACCAAGTCCAATACACACCTCATAGAGATCTTGTCTCTTGAGAAATTAAATTATCTTCAACCTCCATTCTGAGTATCCTGTGGATGGAGTAAGAAGAGGAATTGGTAATTTTGAATCCATATGATGTTATACCTACAATTACACAAAAAAACAAAAAGGAAGGTCAAGCCTACACTTTTGGATTTTGCATCACACCCAACTTAGCCAATCAAGCAAGCTTGATCAACAATTCCTTTTACGAGGAATTACATGGTAAACTCTCCACTTTTGGTGTATAGCTGGAATTTTTTTGATTTTTTTTTCCGAATTGCTTCATTGATCCAACATCAAAAATGTAGAAGAAGGATTTCCTTGTCCTGCCGAGGCTCTGAAACCATATAAAAATTGAGCTCATAGGAATCTTTGAACTAAGACAAAACTCGCAAATAGATCTCACAAACAATTTACTCAGTATTGACATGAAACCGTGCAAAAAATGGCTTTCAGTTGTGTAAGGATTTCATTAATCCAAAAAGTAAATGGGATACAATATGGATGATGTTTACAATGTAACACATTGGTATTAATAACCAGAAAATTCGAATACAAGAGAGGAAATTTGAATTGATTGACTCAGTCTAACTATTTGGATAACTAGACATGTCTAAATCACTATCGGACCCTAACTAGTTAGCTCCATTTGTCTAAATCAATGGCTCAATCAATTAGAATCAGTTAAACTAGTCTAACTAAATGTAACTGGATGTAACTGAATGTAACTGAATCATAACTAGGCTTGACTAGTCACCAGCTAAACTCAACTGAAGGAGTTTGGTGTCGGCACTCCCAATGGCTCCTAAATTGTAGGGATTGGTCTAGGAGGTTCCTAAACTGATGCATGCAAGTGTAGCCAATGGCATTTAGCCTCAATTAGTGTCCCCCGCACTCTAGTAACTGGTACATGTGGCCCAATTAGGACATGAGGACCCAATGGTACTAGTGACTCAATAATAACTAAAAAGAATCCTAATTTAGATATAATTGACCAATTTGGAAAAGGTGGGATTATAATCCTAACAAAAGGAACATCTTTCAGTCGAAGCATATTTTCATTCTGAGGATTTTCACTTTTTGACCTATTACTGCTGCTAGGAGAAACTAGGGCATTATATTTTTCAAGGTTGCATCCTTAGATTCCGGAAAAGCAAGGTGACAATATAGCTCGCCTTAGGGAGTCACATATTTTCCTCCTCTCAGATCTACAAGTGATCATAGCTGAAAAATTAGGGTTTTGAGTCAAACCCTAGGTCATCATGAAGCTCGTTCGAGAAAAGGTCCTCAAACTAGTAAGTATTATCTCTTATCTTTCAATTTGAGGTTCTCATTGATTAAAGATGAAAAACAATACCAATATAGATGAAATTATTGAGGGAGAAGATAATTTCAGAGCATGCAAGTATAGAATTATGCTCATCCTGGACTAGCATGACCTAGAGGGATACATCAAAGAAGAGGTTAAGGAAACATAGGGAGAAGAAGAGAAATCCAAGAAAAATAAGGATATGATCAAAGTTAAGAGGATCATAGATAACTCTATTAAGGATCACTTGATATCTCAAGTGTCCTCAAGGAATACTCCAAAGGAGGTGTTTGATGCACTAACCAATATGTTTGAAGATAAAAAAAATCAATAGGAGAATGACCTTGGGAAACCAAATCAAGGGTGTGATTATGAAAAAGGTAGAAATCATGCAGTCATACTTCTCCAGAGTATCTCAGATTAAAGAACAATTAGAAGCCATTGGTGACATGGTATAAGAAGTTGAATTTGTGATGACCACCCTAAATGGTCTTCCAAGACAATGGAATTCCTTAATCAGAGGAATATGTGCTAGAATAAAGTATGGAAATTGAACCTAGGTTTTAGAACAATTACACTCACAACAATTGCCAATTACACATGCAAATTACTCACAAAAGGAGACTGAATATGGAGCTGAACACTAATCTGTATTGAATAAGTGTACAATAGCCAACCCTGTGAAGTCATAGGCTACCAT
Organism: Pseudotsuga menziesii; assembly: GCA_001517045.1. Taxonomy (NCBI): domain Eukaryota; kingdom Viridiplantae; phylum Streptophyta; class Pinopsida; order Pinales; family Pinaceae; genus Pseudotsuga; species Pseudotsuga menziesii. The sequence goes on along the minus strand of LPNX010479250.1, from coordinate 264,590 downwards.
AATAAATAATTACATGATATATTTGAATGCATAAGGATGCCATTCGAATTTGGTCAAAAGAAGGCTTACTAAATCTAAGCAAATCCCCCATAGGTGCATAAAGCAGTTTCCAAAACTGTCTAGGAGCTCACGAATTGGAAAAATAAATTAGGCAAGATAATATATGGTGGAAGGAAAACTCATACATGCTTTTCATAGGAGAAAAGAGTGGAGGATGATGAGGACAAAAAACAAGTTAACTTCACCTAGTCAAACTTTCCCAATTGCCTTAAAACTCAGAAAAAGCAGGCAATAAAGTAGAAAAAGAAGACATGCGCTAGGGAGGCCAAGAATAAAGCATATTTGATTCCAATAGGTTTCCCAAGAACTCCATGACTCAAATTTAGCAAGTTTGACCACTATGTATGTGTGGAGGACAACTTGCATAAGGTGAAATATGGAAACTAGGCAAATAAGACAATAATTGGATAAATTAATGTCTAAGGTAGCTAACTATGGGTTGATTATTCTAACACCCCCCCTTAAGCCTGACTTATGAGTAAAATATCAGAAAATTATAGCGCCTGTAAATAATGCTTAGTCACCCTTTACATACTGCATGTCCATTTAACCAAGGAAAGAGGCAAAAACCCAGTGGGAAAAATCCTCCCTTAAACATGGACGGTAAAACAAAATTTGGAAATCTTGTCATCGCTCATGCTTCACAGCATGATCAGAAATCCCCATCAGTGATTTGATATTGATGAATGTCTTCTCACAAAAAAAATTGGTGAATATATATCCTACTTGTTCTGAAGATGAACAAAAGAGTAGGTGAATGGTGCCATCATGCACAAGCTATCTGATGTAGTGCATATGGATCTCAATGTGTTTGGTTCTCTGCTTCTAAACTGAATCATTGTAGATTCAAATGGTACTCTAATTATCACAATATATAGTAGTTTATTATTATGATTCGAAGCCACACTCTCCAAGTAACCCCTGCAACCATAAACATTGAGTTGCTGCATTTACAACTCCTCTGTACTCTGCTTCTGTAGATGAGAGTGCAATGGCACTCTGTTTCTTGCTTGACCAGCTGATTGGCCCTTCTGCAAGCATGAACACATATCCTGATGTTAAATTTTGATCTTTGCTATCGCCTGACCAATCACTGTCAGTAAACCCAATCAAATCAAGATCAGATTTAGCTTTGTAGAAGATCCCATGAGTCCTTGTTCCTTGAACAAAGTTAAGGATCCTTTTGGCTGCTCTCCAATGGATCTCATGAGGCTGATCCATCTATCTTGAAGCCACACTTACTACATAATAAATATCAGGTCTATTATGTGTAAGATACAACAAACATCCAATAAATTGCCTATACAGTGTATTGTTTACCATAGGTGAAGAATCAGCTTCTTCAAGCTTAAATCCTGAAAGGAAAGGAGTCTTGCCTGGCTTGCAATCCTTCATATTGAATTTTTTCATCAAATACAAGGCATACTTGGACTGATGTACTTTTATTCCTTCTTTTGTTTGAGCAATCTCGAGCCCCAAGAATTGGCTCAATAAGCTCAAATCGGTCATTGAGAAGGCATGGTTCATTGCATCCTTCAAGGAGGCAATTTCATCCTTTGAGCTTCCTGTAATGAGAAGGTCATCAACATACAAAACAATGATCATTAATGAACCATGAATCAAATTCAAATAGACATTTGGATCTTACTTGCATCGAACAAAATTCAGTGATAGCAGAAAGCTATCAATCTTGGCATACCAAGCCATGGGGGCTTGCTTAAGCCCATACAATGACTTCTTTAGCCTACACACAAGAGATGGGTTAGTAGAAAATCCTTGAGGCTGCTGCATTTAAATCTCTTCTATGAGATCTCCATTCAGGAAATCACACTTCACATCCATGTGGTGTACCTCCCACTGCTTTGAAGCTGCAATGGCTAAGGCTAGCCTGATAGAGTCCATCTTTGCCACTGGTGCAAAGGTCTCATTGTAGTCTATGCCATGTACCTATGAGTAGAACTTGGCTACCAATCTATCCTTTTACTTTAGAGGTGAACCATCAGCAGCAAATTTGGTTTTTTTCACCCACTTACACTGAACTAGCTTCCTCCCTGGGGGGAGATCAACCAACTCCCAAGTGTTGCTCTTCTGGAGTGAGCTAAACTCCTCTTTCATAGCTGATTGCCATATTGGATAATTTTCTGCATCTTCATATGTTTGTGGGTCTAATTCAACCATCAGATAGCATTTCTCTACAAACATAGGATCTTTCATGCACAGAGCACTCTCAAACTAAGATCTAGTCCTCCTAGGATCATTATGATTTCTAGCTAGTTCTCCAGCTGCATGAATCGTCTTTGCTGCCCATTTTGGTCTTGTAGGAATTTTAGGATCTGCAATTAAATCATCATTATTATACATATCATAATCAACATGTTCAACTATCTCTTCACTTACATTCAGAGGTTCTACTGGTGAAGAGGATTCTCCAACTTCCACTGCTGCTAGGGGCTCTTCTTGAAACTAAACACACCTTTCAATGAAGGATTTGTTTGTGATCAAATTGATCAACTTGTACCCTTTTTAATATTCAGAGTACCCAACAAATAGACACTCTTGGATTTGGGGCTGCAAAGCCTTCCTCTTTTCTATTGGAATTCTAGCCCAAGCCCTTGAGCCAAAAATCATGAAATGCGTCACATCTGGCTTGTTCCCACTCCATTATTTGAAAGGAGTCATATAATCAAGCTATTTATGAGGAACCCTATTCTATATATAGGCTCCACATTTTATAGCTTCAGCCCAAAACTTTGGTGGCAAAGTCTTAGCCTCCATCATGCAGGTTGCCATCTCTTTCAGTGATCTGTTCTTCCTCTCAACAACACCATTCTGCTATGGTGTGTAAGGGATAGAATGTTGCATATGAATACCTGTATCTACACAATATTGAATGAACTCAAACTTGACATACTCACCACCATTGTCAGATCTGAGGACCTTGAGTTTCCTCCCAGACTGGTTTTCAACCAAAGCCTTAAATACTTTGAAGAGGCCAAAAACTTCAGACTTGTGTTTCAGGAAGTAAACCCAACAATACCTGGAAAATTCATCTATCAATGTCAATTCATATTTGGCCTGACTCATTGACATATGAGGAAATGGGCCAACAACATCATTGTGGATCAACTCAAGAGGTGCAGAGGTTCTCTCATGACTAGCTTTCTCAAATTTATCCTCTGGGTGTTTTCCTAAGATGCAACCTTGACATACTCCTTTGGAAAAATTAATATTTGGTAACCCTATGACCATTTCTTTTTCACTAAGATCAGAAATATACTTGTAATTAAGGTGGCCAAATATTTCATGCCGAAGCTTGCTTGCCTCATTAGCATGAATCAGAAGAGCAGGGGGGTTTGAGTAGGATAGGAAGTGTGAGAACATGTATACCTTTGAAGTGTGATTTGCAACTCCTTTTGCAATGACTTTACCACTTGAGATATCTGTGATCTAAAATTCATTAGGGGAGAATATGACCTTCTTTGGAGATCCTGTGTGGGTCATCTGATACACTGATAAGAGGTTAGAGGCAAGACCTGGAACATACAACACATTGCTGAACTCACCATGGTCAAGATCAATCCTCCCTTTGCCCAAACGTTCAGTGAGAGAGTCATCTCCCGGTACAATTGGTGGACCTTTCGACATGTCAAGTGAGGTGAATGCCTCCTTGGTCGAAACCATATGTCTTGAAGCTCCAGAATCAATGATGAAACTAGGTAAGCTTGATGTGCCAGCAACCAATGCATGAACTCTCTCTCTGTCTTCTGAATTTGATCCTCCTTCCCTCTTCTTTGAGCTATTTGGAAGGGAGATGCCATTCTTCTCCAGGAGATGGGTCAACATTTCTATTTGCTTCTTCATGCAGGAGCTTTCAGATTGATTTCCCTTACTGCAGTATGCGTACTTGCTCATTTCTCCTTTGTTCTTCTTCTTCTGGGGGTTCTTCTTGGAACCTTAAGGCTCCTCTTGAGACTTGTTCTTGTCTCTCTTTTGCTCAGGTGGATTTTTAGCTTTCTTCTTGATTTTTGAATCCACCCTCGAATCTCCAGCAACCAGAGCTTGGTATTTGGAAGGTTTGATGGTGCCCATCATCACCAGTTTATCTTGTTCTTGTGTGAGAGATTCCATGAAATATGCAAGGCTAGGCATTTTTCAGGCTCAAACTGTCAACTTTGTGGCATAGAAGGTCGAAACAAACACTAAATAGTCAGGGACAAGCTTCGAGAGTATGGCCAAAACCAGTTTCTCATCCTTCTTTTCGATCCCACATTATTTTAGCTACAAAACAAGTGCTTTGAACTTGGAAAAATAGAGTTGCAGGGATTCAAAGCTATTGGGACTCAGGGAGATCAATTCATTTTCAATTTTATGTCCCCTCATCTCATCTGTCTTACCAAAAAAATCAACAATATTCTCCCATACTTCATTTGGTGATGTCAATCCATCAAGATGGAAAAGGAGGTCTCTGGATATGCTCAGGCACAGGAGACCATAGGCCTCATCCCTCCTATTGTTCCATTTAATCTTCTCTGCAGCTACATAAGGTGGAATATGGAAACTAGGAAAATAAGAGAAAAATTGGATTAATTAATGTCTAAGGTAGCTAACTATGGGTTGATTATTCTAACAGAACGCTAACCAAATTCAGCAAGATATGGGAGGAATGTGTATAGGAAGAAGGAAGGTTAAAACATAGAGAAGAAAAGTAAATGAAGATGAAGATCAAGCTCTCGATGTGCATACAAAGAATGGAAAAAATAAAAGGAAGGATCGAGGATCTCCTACAAGTAGATCATTATAACTCAAAAGAGGTAAGTTGTTTAAGAAATTTTATTCATCCTATGAATGTTCCACTTAACAAAAACAAGTTCAAGAAAAAGAACAAAAAGTTCCATGCCCATGCAACTGAAGAAAATGAATGAAATGAAGAGAGGATCAAAGAGAATGAAGAATATGTCTTGATATCAGCCCTCACAGGATCAATCTCTCATGGAAGTGATACTTGTCTCATAGACAGTGGTGCTTCCAAACATATGGTAGGCCACATAGATTCTCTCTCATGCCTCACTCAGAAATATTATTCACACAAAGTACATCATGGAGATAACTATCAATATCCTATCAAAAGATTACGAGAAGCTTCCTACATGATGAAATACAGTAAGTCCATGAAAATGAAAGAAGTCTTATATGTTCCACGAGTAAAGAAGAATATTCTTTCTATATCAACTCTAGACAAGAAAGACTTCATAGTTTCCTTTGTAGATGGTGAAGTTCTTATGTGGTCAAAAGGAAAAACTATGGATGATGAAGTTGTAATAGGTATTGAAGAAGGAGGATTCTACAAACTAAATGGGCATACATACTCATCCTTCACAGCTTGTACTATTAGTCCATGTGAACTATGGAAATGAATATTTTCTCATGTAAATGACAAAGCAATACCAATTGTGAGCAAGGTATTAACAGGTCTACTGTTGGTGAAAAATACTAAACAATTTATAACATATATCCAATGATTTAATTTTCAACACAAAGAGATCGTAAACTTAGAAGCGCAAGAAACATATATGCAAGATCGGAGTAATACTAACCTATTCTACAACTGAAATTGAATCTAGTTTATGAAAACAAGAAATTGCATGAAAATAAATCTAATTGCAGAAAAACATGAAATTACATAAATTAAACTTGGTAAAGAAAGATTGAAATTATAGATGTGAGCTTACGACAAATCTATACTGTCAATTCATAAGAAAGAAATCACTGAAATTCTATACTAACAATTCATAAGAAATAAATCATGAAAATCTATATTAACAACTCATAAGAAATAAATCCAAATTAAAATAACACAGAGTAGAATGATTTGCATTAAGGAATCATCTCCATTACATAACAATCAAAATCCACTCTATGATGAACTCTCAAAAGACATAAACTATTCTCTACTTCCACATCACTAGAGAGATCTCTAACAAAATGAGGAGAGAACCCTCCTATTTGTACATGAATTCAAGATAACTAATCATAATTACAATCCACTTTCTTCTCAACTTATCCCTCAAAATCCTCAACAAATCCACTTTTCTCTCAACTCATCCCTTCAAATCCTCCATGATATCTTGGATAAGATATTCCATCTCCATGATCTTCTCCTTAAAATTAGCCCACATCTTGAAGATGAATTTGAATTTGAGGCTAGGTAGTGACTTTTAAGCTTGTTAAAGTCTTCAAATATACCTTTAATCATCACTAAACTCATCCAACTTTGAGGTATAATGAAAATATATTAATTTTCTTAATATTTAACCGCAAATTCACCAAAAATACTAAAAAATAAATTATTTCGAAAATAACAAGGTAACCCATATTTATTCTTGAAAATGGTATAAAGGGTGGTTAATGGAGTGAGGAATAGGGTTTAATGTGAGGAATAATGAAGAGAAAATATGATGAAAATGTGTCATTTGGGCGACCAAACATTTCCCCCAACTGAACGTGTTGCATGTCCTCATGCAACTATACATAAGATTTTTGGCTTTGCATGATGATGTTTGTAACAGTAAATCATTCCATGATTTGAAATGCATAAGTAGTAGCTGTGTTGGAGCAGGGCCCCGCAGCTACAGGAAAAGTTGCTAATTTTGGTAGAAGATGGACAATTTTTGGAGGAAAGACAGTTTTGGCGATGCTGATAAGCTATCAATATAAGAGATGTGATAAAGGTACGACGTCGTAACGCATTTCCCGCCATGGATCGTGAGCTGGAAATCATGGCGGTCGGAACAAGTAAGTCAAAGGAAATAGTACCTGAAGCGGTCGAGAAGAGAACTCAACGACTGCATTTAAGGCAGCGGCAATGACAGGAGGGCTCAGCTACCCTCATAAATAGAGAAGGAGCAATGGGACAAGGTATTAAATACAAAGGACAGAAGGGGAGCGACCGAGGAAGTGGCGCCCATACCTGCGATCAGCGCTGGAAATCGTGGAAGACTGCAGGAAGCTACGGTGTGACCAGAAAGCGGCAGTTCAAAGTACAGAAAGGCTGACTATCATAGTTAGGGTTTTGGGTTACTGATGGGATAGGCCCATAGTTTTGTATCACGGTGAGACCTTCGGGCCACCTATTTAAGCATGTATTTTGTATTATGAAGGGTTAGTTAGTTAGTTGGGTTTTTTTGGTTGTTTCTAGTTGTCGTCAATATTGAGAGACATTGAGGAAGAGTCAAGCTCTGGTTCTGTCTTTACATCTGTAGTCATCTTACTGTAACCAGTAGCCGGCTCCTTGAGCATGAATGTAACAATCCGTAAAGATTGATAGAGAGATAGGAAGGGTATATTGTAAGACGGAAGCATTATAGGAAGAGAAGAGATCTAAGAGAAGGGCTCCCAGCTATGTGCGTGGAGTTTCCCAGAAGATCTCAAGCTGCATAAGAAGTTGCAGTGGAACTGTGTTTACTCTCTCAATATATAATACAAACACAGTTCCTGTGGACGTAGCTTCTCCTCTGGAAGTGAACCACATAACATCCGTGTGTTGTACGACTGTTTCATGTGATTGTGTTTTACTTATTCACTATCTGTTATCCGTTACATGAACTTTGCTCACCAGTTAATGAATGTATGTATGTTGTCCTTCAGTTTACAGTAACATAGAAGGTTAAACACGAGTTGAATGTGCCTAGTATTTTGTATATGAGTTTATCAGTGCTTGATTTATGACAGCTAACAGCTACAGTGTTAAGTGACTTCTGTATATTTAGTTCAGCAAGTTGAGCATAATTCATGTTAAGCGTGTTAAACTGTAGAAGCTTAAGTGAAGTTTTTTAACACCCTAATGAAGGTTAACTAAGCTATTGTACTCAGGGAGGACGCCTCTGGACCTTGAGAGTTTATGAGCCTAGTAATTCTTATTGTAGGGAGTATCATAGCGTAGAAAGGAAATACCACACTATCGAGGGGAGTTGCGGTGTGCGATGTCACAGGTTAAGAGTTGAACGAAAGAGAAATCTTGTACATCGTCATGGAAGCTATGATGCGATAAGAGTCAGTCCCATAGTAGAGTCATCTAGGAAGAGAGAAATATCCCTTGCTGAGAGGTTTAGTTGGTTAATTAGAGTCAAGAGGACCTAGGATGCTATAGAACCTGGTTTAGGAAACCTGATTCTTCAGCCACCCCATCTAGGATCACTTTGAGTGAGACTTCAAGCCGTTCTAATACCCTGTATGACCAAGCACTGTCCTCAATTGCTTGACTGACTTGGGTGCTGGAAGATTTACAATGATGGCAATCTTTGCAAGATCTACCATCAAGCCTTGTCTGCAAACAATATGACCCAACAAAATACCAAATGGTGCACAGAATATACATTTCTTCAAGTTAAGAGAAATCTGATATTTCCTACATTTCACTAACATGAGCCTTAAATCTCCTATATGCTTTTTGATTAATCCAAATATAGTCCAATCCTCAAAATAGACTTCTAATAATTTATGGATGTATTCCTTAAAGACGGCAACTACTACTATAGAAAAAATAGCTTGTGCATTTTTAAGACCAAATGGAATTACCGTATACTGGAATCAGCCCCATTCTATCGCAAAGGTGGTCTTATGTCGATCCTCTAGATGGATTCTTATCTGGTGATAGCCTGAAAATACATCAGTAAATGAGTAAATCTCCTGTCCTCCCACATTTTCTAAAACTTCATCAGTAAAAGGTGTCGAAAATGGGTCATGAAGTGATGCGTCATTGAATTTGCGCAAATCGACACAAATCCTGATTTCTCCTTTAGTTTTATTTTCCTACACAACCATGGGACTAACCCATTCTCTCTCTTCTACTGGCTCAATGATGCCCGTTGCTAGCATCTTATCAATTTCACCTTAACTTTTTATTTATAACAAGGATTTAATCTGTATGGACACTGCTTAATTGGCCTAGAATCCTCTTTCAAAGGTATCTTCATGACTCCCAAATATCCTACTATTCCCTTCATCTCTATAAACTTAGTGGGAAATAAGTCCTGATATTCATGTAACAAATCTGCGATGTGTCCTACCGTTTCATCATCCCAATAGTCTCCAATAGAGGCAAATTTGGTTCTATTTTTGTGCCAATATTGATCTTTTTAATCTTAATAGGCTCTGTGATAGATGGAATCTCTAGCTTTGGTCCATCAACTTCACGAGTCCCTTCTGATTCTGGAATGTTGATACTGCGAGGATTCTCATCCTCATCGCCTGGCTCTTCTGTGAAGTTGTAAAAATCTAGCGTGTGTTCTAATTGGATGGCCCAATCAGGCTGAGCATACACTGGTAGGGTAAAGTCATCAAATATATTAGTATTTATAGTCTCTAGATCCTGATCAAAGCTTGGATACTCAGATTTGAAAGTGAAAGTGAGTACAAAGCTGTCTATCATAACTGGCCATGTAATGGTTCCTCTGCACAACTCTGTCTCAGTGTACCAGTTCCTTGGGACTGTGTCTAAAGTGTGAATGAATAGGTGAACCCATTCATCAACTGGAATGTCCGACCAATTATGTTCACAAATCTTAATATGTATCCTAGGGTCACTTTCTCCTATATATTTTTGCTGTAAACGGTCCTTGTTAATAGAGAATCTGATCACCATCAATCTCTTAAAATCATCCCATGATGTGATATTTTTTTTATGTGCATGCCACCATCTTGCGGGTGTGGCTCTTACTACAAGGTCAATAGCTGCCATCCTCTGTTCATGAGGGATTTCCTGCTCAAACTGTTGTAAAAATTCATTGATGTCTACTAAGCCATCAAATCACGGAATATCCTTAATCTCTGTTCCAATCCATCGCAGTGACTTAGTCATAAATGCACATCTGCAAGCTGAAACTTCATAAAGTCTATTCTACCAATTTTTGAAACCAACATCCGAATCCGATGCGCATGAGCTATCGCATCACCAACTAATATTTCCTTCTATGGTGGGATTGATATAATCACTCTGGTTAGCAGTCATCTGATAGAGGCTCTCCATATTATGCACCTCTTCCTCTGCTCTAATAGGTTCAATGTATCGAGGACCCTGAAAAGGATACAACGGTGTGATGACTCGAATCTATTTATCCTCAAAGTTCATGTGTCTTTTCTTCAAATTGATAACAGCCATGTTATCAAATGCCCAATCAATACATAATAAAGCTAGATACGGTCTGCTATCGCCAATAATTTCTATGACTTCAAAATATGCAAAGCTATGAACTCCATCAATATCAACTGGTACTTGTGGTAATCGACCCAGTGGCGATACCCTCTGCTGATTAGCTAATCGTAGATGGATAGGTGATCTGGCTAACCTAGGGCTACCCATCTGTTCCCATGTCTGCTTAGTGAGAACATTTACCTCTGATCCTAAATCTAGGATTACCTCATCCATTTCAAACTCTCCAATTTGTGCTGTGAGTCTCATTTCTCTTCCTGTTCTTGTATGGCCCATAATATTATGAACAGCACACTGCGTACTGCTCACAGAAGAAGACTGTTGATACTGATCTATGATGCATTGAAGCTCTCCTATGGATTTCTCATTTCTTATGAGTTTCAAGTAGCTCCGGAGGAAGGATTGTACACTTCCTATCAACTCATCCTCTTCGCACCTTCTAGATGTGGTAGCCTGTGATATCTGCACAGGACTAACGCCACAAGGTTTTTGCTGCGGTACACCCCTACAAGGCAATATTTGCGATCTTGATAGTGTAGGTTCAGTAAAGAAAGTTTTATCTTGCTGAAATGTTTCTTTGTTCTTCTGCAGGTCAAGTGGTGTAGATTTATCAGTGGCTTTATGCACCCACTTCGGACCTGTATTCTTTTCGGTATCCTGCGATGTCCTACTAGTAGAAGCACCGCTACGAGTCACAACATTGACTCTTGGTTCTGGCTCTTTATGCTCAGCAGCGATAAGCTAAATATTCTGGTTTACTGCTGGCTTAGGGTCCTTAATCTTGGCTATCAAGATAGGACATTCTTCTATAGTATGATCATAGGACTTGCAATACTTACATGTTGTAGTAGGGTTCTGAAAATACCTAGCATAGTGTCCTATGGCTCCACAGTTGTAACAAAAAATCGGTCCACGGCCATGGCCAAATCCTCCACCACAGCCTCTTCCTCTGAATCCTCCACCACGGCCATCATGAGTCGGTTCATGCTGTGGACCTGCTGCTGGTCCTGATGTCTCTGACTGGACTCTATAGAAGTCATGTTTTCTCTCTATCATGAGATCATAGGCTCTGCAATTATTTTCATCATGTCCTACTGACTTACAGAAGTTACAGTATAAATTCTTAGGGGTTTGTACATACTTCTGAAGTAAAGGGAATTCCTATGGTCTATGTCCTCATGTTCTACAGATTTCACACCATGGCCCTTGATTCTATACTAAGGGTTTAGGAGCCCCACTTGCTAAATACTCAACAAATACTGGATAGTTATATTTGGTATGGCCATGTCCTTTACACTTTGTACACCATAATTCTTGTTCAACCTCTTTTCCTTTCTTAGTCTCATGTAACTGTAAAGTGAGATTAGCTAACTGATTTTGTAAATTTGTCATACCTGCACTAGTCTCAGCTAAAGGTGAAGCCTCTAGTTTCATTGCCATCTCCAATGCTTCATCCTGCGTATGGAGTTTTTGTTGCATTAGTGGAAGTCTGATATGAGGGAGTAGTGCTGCGATGAACCATTCCTTATGCTGCTCCGACACAAACTCAAAACTAACTTGGTCTATAAGAGCTTTAAATTTCTGATCGAAATCCCATACTGACTTTATGGGTAATGGTTTAATGTCTTTAAGTTCTGTGGCTCACTGGCCCTTTCGGCAACAGACCGCAGAATGGCCTGAAGTCTCACCCAAAGTGAACTTAGATGGGGTGGTTGAAGAATCAAGTTTCCTCAACCAGGTTCTGCAGCATCCTAGGTTCTCTGACTCTACTTAACCAGCTGAATCTCTCAACAAGGGTTTTTTATCTCTTACTAGCTAACTCTGCTATGGGACTGACTCTTATCACATCACAGCTTCTAGGATGATGCGCAAACTTTCCCTTCTGCCCAACTCTTAACCTGCGATATCCCACACCGTAGCTCCCCCAACAGTGCGATATCGCCCTTCCTACGCTACGATATTTCCTACAGTAAGACTCAATATACTCATCAACTCTCAAGGTCCAGAGGCTTCCTTTCTGGGTATAATATCTCAGTTAACCTTCATTAAGGTGTTAAACAACCTCACTTAAGCTTCTATAGTTTAACATGCTTAACATCAATTCACTCAACTCGCTGAACTAAATATACAGAAGTCACTTAAAACAGTAGCTGCTACTGTCATGAATCAAGCACTGATAAACTCATATATAGAGTACTCGACACATTCAACTTGCAATTGACCTTCTATGTTACTGTAAACTGAAGGATAGCTTACATACATTCATTAACTGATAAGCAAAGTTAATGTGACAGATAACAGATAACAAATAAGTAGAGCACAATCACATGAAACAGTCGCACAACACATAGATGTACGTGGTTCACTTCCAGGGGGGAAGCTACATCCACGGGAGCTGTGTTTATATTATATCTTGAGAGAGTAACACAGTTTTGCTACAACCTCTTATGCAGCTTGAGATATTCTGGGAAACTCCATGCACACAGCTGGGAGCCCTTCTCTCTTAGATCTCTTCTCTTCCTATATTGCTTTCTTCTTACAATATACTCTTTCTCTCTCTCTCTCTCTCTCTCTCTCTCTCTCTCTCTCTCAATCCCTGTGGATTGTTACATTCAGGATCAAGGAGCTGGCCACTGGTTACAGTAAGATAACTACAGACTTAAAGATAGAACCAGAGCTCGACTCTTCCTCAATGTCTTATTATATTGATGACAACAGTTACAACCTTATCAGCCAACTATCTAACTAGCTAGCTAACTATCCATCTAACTATATAACCCTTCATAATACAAAATACATGCTTAAATAGGTGGCCCGAAGGTCTCACCGTGATAAAAAACTATAGGCCTATCCCAATAGTAACCCAAAACCCTAAGTGTGACAGTCAACCTTTCTGTACTTTGTACTGTCGCTTTACTGGTCACACCGCAGCTTCCTGCAGTCTTCCACGATTTCTGACACTGATCACGGGTATCGGCGCCGCTTCCTCGGTCGCTCCCCTTCTGTCCTTTGTCTCTAATACCTCAGCCCATTGTTCCTTATTTTTTATGAGGGTAGTTGATCCCTCCTGTCATCGCCGCTATGTTAAATGCAGTGGTTGAGCTCTCTTCTCAGCCGCTTCAAGTACTATTTCCCTTTGACTTTCTTGTTTCGACCGCCGCGATTTCCGGCCCGCGATCCACGGTGGGAAATTCACTACGGTGTCGTACCTTTATCGCATCGCCAAAACTGTCTTTCCTCCAAAAATTTTCCATCTTGTACCAAAAATAACATATTTTCATGTAGCTGCGGGACCCTGCTCCAACAGTCCCCTAACACTTACTTGTGGCTCGTCCTCGAGCCATTGACATCTGATTTCTTTTGCTGTAGCGTCTCCTTGGCTTCCTGTGAATTCTTTGCGAATCTCTCCTTGAGTCCTGCAATATATTTTCCCATATCTTCGACACAGTCTTGTTCCACTTCTAGCATGACTTGAGTAATCATGGGGTCTTCTGTGCTATCAATTTCACTCTTGCTTGCAGTGAACTCCTTGACCTTCTGCTCAACCGCATCGACCAGCTCTACGATTTGTTCCTGATACGGTTGAAGCATATTATTGAATTGTATGTATTTTTCTCACAACCGCTACGCTTCCTCTTGCAAACGGTTCATCTCTATCATCTTCTTCATCTTTGCAATAGCTCCTAAGCTCTTGACTTCTTCCTTTATTGCTGCTATTGCATTCTCCATGTTCTGGATGCTCTGCTGCAAATCCAGTCTATCTGGGAGCTCTTCTAGCTCCGACCATGTCTGCATTGCATCAGCTAGCAATGACTCTACATCATCTATACAACACTTCATCTACATTGAAGTGATTCTAAAGGCCTGCGCCCTTGCTTCCTTGTCTACCTCAAGCGTGTCTGGTGCTCGAGCCTCAAGCTCAGCATTCTATGCCTTATGGTCTTCCTCCATTTTGGCCATTGTCTCTGCCATATCCTTTGCTCTATCTGCAATTCTTCTTACTTTCTGCCTTAGAGGCAAGGCAAATTCTATGTCACACTGGGGTAACTCCAATTCAATGTTCTGCAGGACCTGAATGAGATCCTGTTCTCTTTATTTATATACTCTTAAATCCTTCGACTTTGTTTGAAATCATGCGGTGAGCTCTGCATTCTGTTGTCTCAGCTGAGTGTTCTGGTGATAAGTCGCAAGCTCTCTATCCCTGAGCTCTACGGATATCTACTACTGGATCATATGTAGTTGATCAATAGGGATTTGTGCCAGATTAACCTCGATAGGTTGTCTAACCTATATGTGCACATCAATCATCAAAGCAGGGAATCGTATGCTCCCTGATGGTATTAGAACTGTATTGGTGTGATCCTCTGCAAATACTTCCTCGCGGGAAATCGATGGTTGTGATATTTCTCCTGCTGTCACCTTGACTGGTTGAGTCTGCATCATGGCAGTCTTCTCAGTTAGTGCTTTCAACTCTAGAAGCTGCTTATCTATCGTGCTCTGCAGCTTGTCCTGCGATGTCTGCATCGCCTGAAATGAGTCCCACATCTCTTCCTTCAATCTCGCTGCAATGAGATCATAGTCATCCTCTGTTAGTGCGGTCTCTGTTGTTGGCTTTGATGTTTTGAATTTTTTCCTCTTTGGTGCTGATGGTGGCACGTCTACTACATCTTTCCTCTTGACACCCACCTGACCTTTTCCTTTGTCTAGTGGATCTATCGGTGCAGTGTCTGCTGGTAGATTTCTTGTTGTGGCATCTTCTAATGCCTTATTCCACGCTTCATCAAAATCTTTGATGACATTTTCTATGTCCTGCGCTATCATCCTGAACGATCCAATAGCCAAGTCATCCATTCTAAACCCTTTAGGCCTCAGATATATTGTATGCCTGTCTGTAATGAAATCAAGCCGATTATTATACATGTCAACAACCTCTGTGTTGATCCACGGTGTCTCCTAGATAACTTGCTTCAACAGCTTATAGTATTTGTAGAATACTATCATACTAAGCTTTTTCTTGGCCGGGTTGTTGCTTTCCCATAATTTTTCATAACATGTGCCTCTGCACTCTCTGCCTCATAGCTATAGAAATTGGGTATGGGGTGTCTCTCTCATCCCGATGAATGCACATAATATAAGAAGCCATGAGAAATGGAAGGGGTGGTTTGGCTCGTCCTGCGCTGCCAAACAATCTGCAAGAAAAATATTTAATAAAAACAAACACCAATTAAATTGTTCACCTTCTACGACCTGCACGGCAAAGTGAATTACTGATCCTGTGACTTCTTTCAGGTGAAATTTGGTTAACAGTCTACCTGCAAGCAGACTGGATGTAAATATAAGTGTATCATCTGCTAAGGCTGTGAGGTCATAAGCCCGACCTCCTCTCTGTAGATTATACTTGCTAACTAAAAGCGGTGGTAGCTTAGTATCCTTGCTTTTCCCTGATATATGTGTCTGAGGGTCCTTACCGCTCTTGGACAGCCCAGTGATGCGGTATATCAAATCGACGTTTAGGTCAACCCTCTTACCCAGCCAGAGGTAACCTCCATGTACACAGGAAAGTAGCACTCGCACCACGGAATTAACCTCTACACCATGTCCAAAATGTGGTATTTTTAACAGACTGAGCAAGCCTGACTGCTTAAGAATCTGGACATGTTCCATAGGAACAAACTCACTTGCATCAGTCCTTGGGTTCCTCTGAACCGTAAGATACTGATCCGGATGAAACTGAGGATATGTCTTACTATCTCCAAGGTTATAGTCTATAAATTTGAGAGCAGGGACATATCCTAACAGTTATCCATCTTCCTTTACATGAGGATTAATCGACGGTAGTGAAATAGGAAACTTAGCACCCTTGGGAATGGTTCCCTCTGGTGTGTCCTCAACTTGTGGTGAAATGTATACTGATGCTACATGAACTTCTTCTTCCTGCTCTAGGATGGACTCTTCTACTATCTAAGCTAGATTCTTCATCCTTGGCGTCTACCTGACCTGTGGTGCACCTAATTTCACAATCCTGGGTGGCAGCGTCATAGCAGACTGGAGGCCACCATGCTTGAATCGTCGCATGACGTCTTCTATAGGTTCCTTCTCGGACATAAACCACCCAGTGCAATAATCGGGACTGGTAATGGCTTCAAAAATTGGGAAACCAGCACTCTATAACTGGAGTATCTCTGCACAGGGAAAACTCTACAAATTACTCTATAACTCTCAGAAATCGCAAAATTAACCACCCTTCTGTCTGAATGATCTGTGTATTTATAGTGAAGGTGGTAATCTCTGAAGCAATAGTCACTTAGGATAGACCCATTGGTGGCATTTATTGCATGGACAAGACAACACCCCGCTCCCCGCTCCTCATTAATTGTTGAAAACGCATTCAAATTTCCCTCAAAAATTATGCACAAGTGGCGGTATCGACCACAATTTACCAAATCTCAGAAAATCATTGTACTGTTTCCAAATATAGGGCAACATATACCTGTCATATCTAGATTAATTGCTTGTTAGAGGCGAAGTGACTTGCCCTCTTTCCCTTTCAAAAATCATCTTAATTGCACGAGGAACATCACCTCGCTGCGATGTCACATCGCATCGTCCTTAACCAAAAAGTTGGCATGAACTCTGCAACATTCAAAAACTCCGCCATCTTCCTATGAATTGTGCAAAATAAACTTTCCTGCTGTGATTCCTCCTACTTCGGACTTTTTCAGCTGGTGTAGACTAGTTATGGGTGCGATGCCTCCTTTCAACTACACTGGACATCTGCACCACTTAGTTCTCGGAGTTAGGGCTGGGAGGTGGAGTGGCTATCACTATAAATATTAATCCTACTGCCATTAATCAAATTAGGAACAAGCTCCCTGTTCAGTTTACTAAGCTGAATAGCACCTCCGTCTGTGACTTGATGAATCTGATATGGCCCCAACCAATGTGTCTTGAACTTCCCTGGAAACTTAGCAAACTTGCTATCATAAAGGAGCACTAGGTCTCCTGTCTGAAAAATCTTGCTCTTGATGTGCCTGTCATGCCAAGCTTTTTCTCATGCCTTCTGCACTTTTTGATGAAATCCTGCGATGAATCTGTCTTCTTCTAAGGCAAGCAGCTGTGCTAATCTTTCATTCATCGTATCTGTATCAGCGATCTCAGTAATTTGAGCAATTCTTAAACTGGGAATAATATATTCCATAGGAATAATAGCCTCTTGTCCATACACCAAGATGAAAGGTGTGTGTCCTGTAAGTTTCTTGCATGTAGTCCTATAATCCTATAACACAGCATTAACCCTGAGGTCCCAATCATCTCTTTGGTTGTTACAGATCTTAGTAAGAGAATTTTCTAGAATCTTGTTAAAATCCTCCACCGTACCATTAGCTTGTGGGTGGTAGGGAGTGCTATTATGATGATGTATCTGAAATTCCTCCGTCAAGGCCTCGATAGTGCGATTCAGAAAGTGTGTGCCTTGATCACTCATCAAAATTGCTGGACATCCAAATCTACTTATGATGTTTTCAAAAATGAACTCTGCAGCTGTAGCAGCATCACAATTCCTTACTGCTTTGGACTCTGCCCACCTGGTGAGGTATTCTATTCCTGTGATGATGTATCTGACACTAGTTCACTTCCCTAGTGGGTTGATAGGACCCATGAAATCTATATCCCACTTGTCAAATGCCCACAGTGTAATCTATGGTCGTAGTGGAATTTCATCTCTCCGCGAAGGTTTTCCTACCCTCTAGCAGATATCGTAGCATCTGCAAAACTCCTTAGTGTCTTTATGCAAAGTAAGCCACCATAATCCTACAGCTAGAATTTTCTGAGGAGTCGGCTTTCGTGTGAAATGTCCTCCTGCGGTACCTGAATGTGCTTCTCTGATAATGGCCTCTTTCTCATGCGGAATAACACATCTGCGCAGGACTTCATCTGGACCTAACTTATATAAATGTCCTGCGATCAAAGTGAAATCTCCTGCTTTAACAACTAACTGTTTCTTTTGCTTCTTAGTAAACTCAACTGGTGCCTACCCTGTAGTGAGAAAGTGAATAATATCCACGTAATACTCATCTACGAACTGGATAGAGAACAATTACGCATCTGGAAAATTATCTTCTAAATTACTTGGTTCTTCTCCTGAGTC
The DNA here is from genome assembly GCA_001517045.1 of Pseudotsuga menziesii. Lineage (NCBI taxonomy): Eukaryota > Viridiplantae > Streptophyta > Pinopsida > Pinales > Pinaceae > Pseudotsuga > Pseudotsuga menziesii. The sequence goes on along the minus strand of LPNX010479250.1, from coordinate 246,177 downwards.
TATCCGTCATAGGTGATCGGGTCCGGCATTCAATCTCCCTGGTTTTACAATAATTTCAAAATCATACTCCTGAAATAGGAGTAACCATCTTCAAATCCTTCCCCCTAACACTGGCTTATTGACCAAATACTTTAAAGTGGAATGGTCAGTGAACATCTTGAATGGAGCACCCAGCAGGTAGTGCCTAAACTACTGTAGAGCATACACCATGGCTAATCCTTCTCTTTCTGTAGTGGTGTAGATCTTTTCTGCGGTAGATAAATTTCTGCTTGAGTACGCGATAGGGTGATCGATACCCCCTTCTCTTGGCTGTGTTAAGACAATCCCCAGTGCGATGCCAGATGCATCCACATGTACATGAAATGGCTTGTTCCAGTATGGAAATACTAAGATGGGTGCTGTAACCATCTTCTCTTTAAGAGTGTCTAAAATTTGCTAGCATTCCTCATTCCATAGGAATTTCACTTCTTTCTTTAACAGCTTTTCCATAGATGTTGTGATCTTTGCATAGCCCTTGATGAATTTTCTATAATACCCTATATGACCAAGCATTGTCCTCAATTGCTTGACCGATTTGGGTGCTGGGAGATTTACAATGATGGAAATCTTTGCAGGATCTACCATCAAACCTTGTCTGCAAACAATATGACCCAACAAAATACCAAATGGTGCACAGAATATACATTTCTTCAAGTTAAGAGAAATATGATATTGCCTACATTTCTCTAGCATGAGCCTTAAATATCCTATATGCTTTTTGATTAATCCAAATACAGTCCAATCATCAAAATAGACTTCTAAGAATTTATAGATGTATTCCTTAAAGACAGCAACTACTACTCTAGAAAAAATGGCTGGTGCATTTTTAAGACCAAAGGGCATTACCATATACTGGAATGAGCCCCATTCTGTCGCAAAGGTGGTCTTATGTCGATCCTTTGGATGGATTCTTATCTGGTGATAGCCTGAAAATCCATCAGTGAATGAGTAGATCTCCTGTCCTCCCACATTGTCTAAAACTTCATCAGTAAAAGGTGTCAGAAATGGGTCATGAAGTGATGCGTCGTTGAGTTTGCGCAAATCGACACAAATCCTAATTTCTCCTTTAGTTTTCTTTTCCTGCACAACCATGGGACTAACCCATTCACTCTCTTCTACTGGCTCAATGATCCCTGTTGCTAGCATATTATCAATCTCATCTTTAACTTTTTCTTTATAATGAGGATTTAATCTGTATGGACACTGCTTAACTGGCCTAGCATCCTCTTTCAAAGGTATCCTCATGACTCCCAAATCTCCTACTATTCCCTTGATCTCTATAAACATAGTGGGAAATAAGTCCTGATAGTCATGTAACAAATCTGCGATGTGTCCTACTGTTTCATCATCCCAATAGTCTCCAATAGAGGCAAACTTTGGTTCTGTTTCTATGCCAATATTGATCTTTTTAATCTTAATAGCCTCTGTGACAGCTGGAATCTCTAGCTTTGGTCCATCAACTTTGCGAGTCCCTTTTAACTATGGAATGTTGATACTACGAGGATTCTCATCCTCATCACCTGGCTCTTCTGCGAAGTTGTAACACTCTAGCGCGTGTTCTAACTGGATGGCCCAATCAGGTTGAGCATACACTGGTAGGGTACAGTCATCAAATATCTTAGTCTTTAAAATCTCTAGGGCCTAATTAATGCTTGGATACTCAGATTCAAAAGTGAAAGTGAGTAGAAAGCTGTCTATTATAACTGGCCACGTAATCGTTCCTCTGCGCAACTCTGTCTCAGTGTACCAGTTCCTTGGGATTGTGTCTAAAGTGTGAATGAATAGGTGAACCCATTCATCCTCTGGAATGTCCAACCAATTCTGTTCGCAAATCTTAATATGTGACCTGGGTTCACTTTCTCCTGTATATTTCTGCTGCAAATGGTCCTTTTCAATAGAGAATCTGATCGCCATCAATCTCTTAAAATCATCCCGTGATGCAATATTTTCTTTATGTGCATGCCACCATCTTGCAGGTGTGGATCTTACTGCAAGGTCAATAGCTGCCATCCTCTGCTCATGAGGGATTTCCTGCTCAAACTACTATAAAAATTCTTTGACATCTGCTAAGCCATCAAATGATAGAATATCCTTAATCTCTGTTCCAATCCATCGCAGTGACTTAGTCATAAATGCACATCTGCGAGCTGAAAATTCATAAAGTCTATTCTGCCAATTTTCTAAACCAACATCCGAATCCGATGCGCATGAGCTGTCGCATCGCAACTAATATTTCCTTCTATGGTGGGATTGATATAATCACTCTGGTTAGTAGTCATCTGATAGAGGCTCTCCATATTATGCACCTCTTCCTCTGCTCTGATAGGTTCAATGTATCGGGGACCCTGAAAAGGATCCAACAGTGCAATGACTCAAATCTGTTTATCCTCAAAGGTCATTTGTATTTTCTTCAAATTGATAATAGACATGTTTTCAAATGCCCAATCGATACCTAATAAAGATGGATACGGTCTGCTATCACCAATAATTTCTATGACTTCAAAATATGCAAAGCTGCGAATTCCATCAATATCAACTGGTACTTGCGGTAATCGGCCTAGTGGCAATACCCTATACTGATTGGCTAATCACAGATGGATAGGTGATCTGGCTAACTTAGGGCTACTCATACGTTCCCATGTCTGCTTAGTAAGAACATTTACCTCTGATCCTAAATCTAGGATTACCTCATCCATTTCAAACTCTCCAATTTGTGCTGTGAGTCTCATTTCTCTTCCTGTTCTTGTATGGCCCATAATATTATGAACAACACGCTGCGTACTACTCACGGAAGAAGACTGTTGATACTGATCTATGATGCGTTGAAGCTCTCCTATGGCTTTCTCATTTCTTACGAGTTTCAAGCAGCTCTACAGGAAGGATTGTACACTTCCTGTCAAGTCATCCTCTTCGCACCTTCCATATGTGGTATCCTGCGATATCTGCATAGGACTAACGCTACAAGGTTTTTGCTACGGTATACCCCTATGAGGCAATATATGCGATCCTGATGGTGTAGGGTCAGTAAAGAAAGTTTTAGCTTGCTGAAATGTTTTTTTGTTCTTCTGCAAGTCAAGTGGTGTAGATTTATCAGTGGCTTTACGCACCCACTTCAGACCTGTATTCTTTTCAGCATCCTGCGATGTCCTTCTAGTAAAAGCACCACTGCGAGTCACAATATTGACTCTTGGTTCTAGTTCTTTCTTCTCAGTAGCGATAAGATGAATATTTTGGTTTACTGCTGGCTTAGGTTCCTTAATATTGGCTATCAAGATAGGACATTCTTCTATAGTATGATCATAGGACTTGCAATACTTACATGTTGTAGTATGGTTCTGACAATCCCTAGCATAATTTCCTATGGCTCCACAGTTGTAACAAACAATCGGTCCATAGCCACTACCAAAGCCTCCACCACGACCTCTTCCTATGAATCCTCCACCACGGCCATCATGAGCTAGTTCATGCGGTGGGCCTGTTGCTAGTCCTGATGTCTCTCACTAGACTTTGTAGAAGTCATGTTTTCTCTCTATCATGAGATCATAAGCTCTGCAATTATTTTCATCATGTCCTACTAACTTATAGAAGTTACAGTATAAATTCTTAGGAGTTTGTACATACTTCTGAAGTAAAGGGAATTCCTATGGTCTATGTGCTCTTGTTCTACGGATTTCACACCATGGCCCTTGATTCTATACTAAGGGGTTAGGAGCCCCACTTGCTAGATACTCAACTAATACTGCATAGTTATCTTTGGTATGGCCATGTCCTTTACACTTTGTACACCATAGTTCTTATTCAACCTCTTTTCCTTTCTTAATCTCATGTAGCTGTAAAGTGAGATTGGATAACTAATTCTGTAAATTTGTCATACCTGCAATAGTCTCAGCTAGAGGTGAAGCCTCTAGTTTCATTTCCATCTCTAATGCTTCATCCTGCGTATGGAGTTTCGGTTGCATTAGTGGAATTCTGATATGAGGGAGCAGTGCTGCGATGAACCATTCCTTATGCTGCTCCGGCGCAAACTCAAAACTAACTTGGTCTATAAGAGCTTTCAGTTTCTGATCGAAATCCCATACTGACTCTGTGGGTAACTATTTGATTTCTTTAAGTTCTGTGAAACATTGTGAATCAGACTTGGGTTTCTTAAATTCCTTAATCATTGCGGTCCTAAACTCTACGAGTGTTCTGTTCTGAACTGGTCTATACTTCATATACCATGTTAAAGCTCTTTCTCTAAGTGTAGTGGCCAACTAGACAAGCTTAGTATTGTTATCCTGGATCTGTTTAATGGTCCATACAGCTTCACATAGGAACCAATGTTGTTCTAGGTCTTCTTCCCCTGTACCCTTAAAGGTAGGTAATTTCATGTCATCCCCCATTCTGTTTCTACGAGGTGGATTCTGATTTGCTGTATTACTACCCCTTGGCAGTATAAATGTAGATGGTGTAGAGGTAGTGTGTACTGTGTGTGAACTACTAGATGGAGTTTCTGCGGGATTATTCTGAGTCTCGGTTGGTTTCAGTGGGGTATAAGGGTGGTAAGGGATACCCCCTATTGTTCTTTCTCTATTAATTTGACTCTGTTCTCTAGTACTGTCTGAACTGTCTTCAAAGAAAAAAGATCTGAAATCTACTTTATATCTCTTACCGCTACGTGTACATCCAATTTATTCAGAGTCACTCTCAAACTCTTGTGACATTACACTTACTTAACTTATTCATCTGAGAATATATCCAATATTCCTTTTTCATACAATAACATCTTAAGGAACCGATTTAAAGATTTCAAGTACTTACCGCGATATCCTTTGAAGAAGTACCTCTCTGCTTCACTGAAACTCTTTCTTTGATCAACTGCAAACTCTATAATGAAACCTTCCAGCAAACTCGCAAGCTAGAAGTCTACTGCTCGTGAAATGGGATTATCTACGCTTGTCACAGTGTGAATCAGCTCCAGTGTCCAGACAATGTTCCTTTTCTTCTTGAATACATGCTTATCAGTCAACTTTGACAACCAATCGTACAACTCATTTGCGTAGGTCACAAAAAATATCTCATGCAGGTCTGTGAAGATATGTTTCTATAACCAGTCCTCTGTACTCAGCCTAGGACTCTTGTTTTCTTTCTCAGCAAATTCTCTTTCCTTAGACTCAACCCACTGGTTAAGTTCTTCTTTAGTAGGATGCCAACAGAACATCAGCTCTTCAATTTGTTCAAAACCGGTGATGGAACCATTTGTTGGTCTTCTATGGGTAGACCCAAGTTTACTTTATTGTACCAACCAAACCCCTAACTCACTGGCCCTTTCAGTGATAGACCGCAGAATGGCCTGAAGTCTCACCCGAAGTGATCTTAGATGGGGTGGTTGAAGAATCAGGTTTCCTCAACCAGGTTCTATAGCATCCTAGGTTCTCTGACTCTACTTAACCAGCTAAATCTCTCAGCAAGGGCCATTTCTCTCTTACTAGCTAACTCTGCTATGGGACTGACTCTTATTGCATCACAGCTTTTAGGATGATGCGCAAAATTTCCCTTCTGCCCAACTCTTGACCTGCAATATCCCACACCATAGCTCCCCTGACAGTGCAATATCGCCCTTCCTACGCTACGATATTTCCTACAGTAAGACTCAATATACTCATCAACTCTCAAGGTGCGGAGGCTTCCTTTCTGGGTATAATAGCTCAATTAACCTTCATTAACATGTTAAACAACCTTGCTTAAGCTTCTACAGTTTAACATGCTTAACGTCAATTCACTCAACTCGCTAAACTAAATATACAGAAGTCACTTAACACAGTAGCTGCTACTGTCATGAATCAAGCATTGATAAACTCATATACAGAGTACTCGACACATTCAACTTGCAATTGACCTTCTATGTTACTATAAACTGAAGGATAGCATGCATACATTCATTAACTGATAATCAAAGTTCATGTGACAGATAAAATATAACAAATATGTAGAGCACAATCACATGAAACAGTCGCACAACACACGGATGTACGTGGTTCACTTCCAGGGGGAAGCTACGTCCACGCGAACTGTGTTTATATTATATCTTGAGAGAGTAATACAGTTCCACTGCAACCTCTTATGCAGCTTGAGATCTTCTGGGAAACTCCATGCACACAGTTGGGAGCCCTTCTCTCTTAGATCTCTTCTCTTCCTATATTGCTTTCTTCTTACAATATACTCTTTCTCTCTCTCTCTCTCAATCCCTGCGGATTGTTACATTCAGGCTCAAGGAGCTGGCCACTGGTTACAGTAAGATAACTATAGACTTAAATATAGAACCAGAGATCGACTCTTCCTCAATGTCTTATTATACTGATGACAACAGTTACAACCTTATCAGCCAACTATCTAACTAGCTAGCTAACTATCCATCTAACTATCTAACCCTTCATAATACAAAATACATGCTTAAATAGGTGGCCCGAAGGTCTCATCGTGATACAAAATTGTGGGCCTATCCCAACAGTAACCCAAAACCCTAACTGTGATAGTCGGCCTTTTTGTACTTTGTACTGCCACTTTACCGGTCACACCGCAGCTTCCTGCAGTCTTCCATGATTTTCGGTGTTGATCGCGGGTATGGGCGCCNCCCTAACTGTGATAGTCGGCCTTTTTGTACTTTGTACTGCCACTTTACCGGTCACACCGCAGCTTCCTGCAGTCTTCCATGATTTTCGGTGTTGATCGCGGGGATGGGCGCCGCTTCCTCGGTCGCTCCCCTTCTGTACTTTGTCTTTAATACCTCGGCCCATTGCTCCTTCTTCCTTTATGAGGGTAGATGAGCCCTCCTGTCATTGCCGCTGCCTTAAATGTAGTGGTTGAGCTCTCTTCTCAGCCGCTTCAAGTACTATTTCCCTTTGACTTTCTTGTTCCAACCACCGCGATTTTCGGCCCGGGATCTGCGGTAGGAAATGTACTACGACATTGTACCTTTATCGCATCGCCAAAACTATCTTTCCTCCAAAAATTGTCCATCTTCTACCAAAAATAGCAGCTTTTCCTGTAGCTATGGGACCCTGCTCCAACACCCACCAGGAAAACGAACTGGTGCGAGATACATCATCACAAGAACAACATACCTCACCAGGTGGGAAGAGGCCAAAGAAGTAAGGAATTGTGATGCTGCTACAGCTACATAGTTCATTTTTGAAAACATCATAAGTAGATTTGGATGTCCATCAATTTTGATGAGTGATCAAGGCACACACTTTCTGAATCGCACTATCGAGGCCTTAACAGAGGAATTTCAGATACAGCACCATAAGAGCACCCCCTACCACCCACAATCTAATATTACGATGGAGGCTTTTAACAATATTCTAGAAAATGATCTTACCAAGATCTGTAACAACCAAAGAGATGATTGGGACCTCAGGGTTAATGATGTGTTATGGGCTTATAGGACTACATGCAAGAAACTTACAGGACACACACCTTTCAGCTTGGTGTATGGATAAGAGGCTGTTATGCCTATGGAATATATTATCCCCAGTTTAAGAATTGCTCAAATTACCAAGATGGCTGATACATATACAATGAATGAAATATCAGCGCAGCTGCTTGCCTTAGAAGAAGACAGATTCATCGCAGGATTTCATCAAAAGTGCAGAAGGCACGAGAAAAATCTTGGCATGACAGGCACATCAAGAGCAAGATTATTCAGATAGGAGACCTAGTGCTCCTTTATGACAGCAAGTTTTTTAAGTTTCCTAAGAAGTTCAAAACACATTGGTTGGGGCCATATCAGATTCAGCAAATCACAGAAGGAGGTGTCGTTCAGCTCAGTAAACTGAACGGGAACTTGTTCCTACTTTGATTAATGGAAGTAGGATTAAGTTTTATAGTGATAGCCACTCCACCTCCCAGCCCTAACTCAGAGAACTTAGTGGTGAAGATGTCTAGTGTAGTTGAAAGGAGGCATCGCACCCATAACTAGTCTACACCAGGTAAAAAAGTTCTAAGTAGGAAGAATCGCAGCAGGAAATTTTATTTTGCGCAAGTCATAGGACGATTGCGGAGTTTCATGACAACTTTTTGGTCCAGGACGATGCGGTGTGACATCGCAGCGAGGTGATGTTCCCCATGCTGCAAAGACGATTTTGAAATGGAAAGAGGGCTATTCACTTCACCTTTTGACAAGTAATTAATGAAGATATGACAGGTATACATTGTCCTAGATTTGGTAAATCTTGGTCGAGACCACCGCTTGTGCACAATTTTCAAGGGAAATTTGAACGGGTTTTCAGCAATTAATGGGGAGCGGGGCGCGGGCTGTTTTCTTGTCCATGCAATAAATGCCGCCAACGGGTCCATCCTAAGTGACTGTTGCTTCAGAGATTACCACCTTCATTACAAATACACAGATCATTCAAACAGAAGGGTTACTTTTGCGATTTCTGAGAGTTATAGAGTAATTTGTAGAGTTTTCCCTGTGCAAAGATACTCCAGTTACAGAGTGCTGGTTTCCCCATTTTTGCTGCCATTTCTAGTCCAGAGTATTTTACCAGGCGGTTTATGTCCGAGAAGGAACCTTTAGAAAATTTCGTGTGACAATTCAAGCGTGGTGGCCTCGACTTTACTATGACGACGCCGCCTAGGATTGTGAAACTAGGTGCAACACAGGTCAGGCAGACGCCAAGGACGAGGACTCAAGCTCACATAGTAGAAGAGTCCATCTCAGAGCATGAAGAAGAAGTTCATATGGCAACAGTATACATTTTTCCATGAGTCAAGGACGCACCAGAGGTAACCATTCCCAAGGGTGCTAAGTTTCCTATTCCGCTACCGCCGATTGATCCTCGTGTAAAGGAAGATGGAAAACTATTAGGATATGTCCCTGCTCTCAAATTTATAGACTACAACCTTGGAGATAGTAAGACATATCCTCAGTTTCGTCCAGATCAGTATCTTATGGTTCAGAGGAACCCGAGGACCGGCGCAGATGAGTTTGTTCCTATGGAACATGTCCAAATTCTTGAGCAGTCAGGCTTGCTCAATTTGTTGAAAATACCACATTTTGGACGAGGCACAAAGGTTAATGCCGTGGTGCATGTGCTACTTTACTATGTACATGGAGGTTACCTCTGGCTAGGTAACAGGGTTGATCTGAACGTCGACTTGATACACCGCATCACTGGGCTGTCCAAGAACGGTAAGGACCCTCAGACACGTATATCAGGGAAAAGCAAGGATACTAAGCTACCAGGGCTTCTAGTTAACAAGTATAAGCTACAGAGAGGAGGTCGGGCTTATGACCTCACAGCCTTAGCTGATGATACACTCAGATTTACAGGCAATATGCTTGCAGAAATACTGTTAACTAAAGTTCGCCCGAAAGAAGTCAAAGGAGCAGTAATTCACCTTGTCGTGCAGGTCGCAGAAGGTGAACAATTTAATTGGTGTTTGTTTTTATTAAATATTTTTCTTGCAGATTGTTTGGCAGCGCAGGATGATCCAAACCACCCCTTCTGCTTCTCATGGCTGCTTATATTATGTGCATTCATTGGGTGGAGAGAGCCGCCCCATACCCAGTTTCTACAGCTACGAGGCGGAGAGTGCAGAGATGCACGATATGCAAACTTATGGGAAAGCAACAGTCCAACCAAGAAAAAGATCAATATGATAGTATTCTATGAATACTATAAGCTGTTGAAGCAAGTCATCCAGGAGACGGCGCGGATCAACACAGAGGTTGTTGACATGTATTACAATCGGCTTGATTTCATTGGGGATAGGCATACAATCTATCTAAGGCCAAAAGGGTTTAGAAAGGATGACTGGGATATTGGATTGTTCAGGATGACAGCGCACGATGTAGAAGATGTCATCAAAGTCTTTGATGAAGAGTGGAAGAAGGCATTAGAAGATGCCACAGCAGGAAATGTACCAGCAAATACCGCATCGATAGATCCATTAGACAAAGGAAAAGGTCAGGTGGGTGTTAAGAGAAAAGATGCAGTAGAAGTGCCACCAGCGACACAAAAGAGGAAAAAATTCAAATCCTCCATGCCAACTACAGAGACCGCACTAACAGGGGAAGACTATGATCTCATTGCAGCGTGATTGCAGGAGGAGATGCGGGACTCATCTCAGGCGATGCAGACATCGCAGGACAAGCTGCAAAGCACGATAGATAAGAAACTTATGGAGTTGAAAGCACTAACTGAGAAGACTGCCATGATGCAGACTCAACCAGTCAAGGCGACAGCAGGAGAAAGCTCAAGACCATCGATTTCCCATGAGGAAGTCTTTGCAAAGGATCACACCAATACAATGCTGATACTGCCAAGGAGTATCTGATTCCCTGTTTCGATGATTGATGTGCAGATACAGGTTAGACAACCTGTTGAGGTTAATTTGGCACAATTCCCTATTGATCTACTACAGATGGTCCAGCATTAGATAGCCACAGATCTCAGGGATAGAGAGCTTGTGACTTATAACCGAAACACTCAGCTGATACAACAGAATGCAGAGCTCACCATAGGCTTTCAGAAAAAGGTGGAGGAGCTAAGACAATATGAATAAAGAGAATAGGATCTAATTCAGGTCTTGCATAACATCGCATTGGAGTTACCCTAGTGTAACATAGAGTTTTCCTTGCCACTAACGCAGAAAGTAAGAAGAATTGCAGATAGAGCAAAGGCTTTGGAAGAGACAGTGGTCAAGATGGAGGAATACCACAAGGCACAGATTGCTGAGCTTGAGGCTCGAGCACCAGGCACACCTGAGGCAGACAAGGAAGCAAGGGCATAGGCCTTTAGAATCACTTCGACGCAGATGAAGTGTCACATAGATGATGCAGAGTCATTGCTAGTTGATGCAACGAAGACATGGTCGGAGCTAGAAGAGCTCCCAGATAGACTGGATTTCAGCAAAGCATCCAAAACACAGAGAATACAATAGCAGCAATAAAGGAAGAAGTCAAGAGCTTAGGAGCTCTTGCAAATATGAAGAAGATGGCAAAGATGAACCGTTTGCAACAGGAAGCATAGAGGTTGCAAGGAAAAGAGATACAATTCAATAATATGCTTCAGCCGTATCAAGAACAAATCGCAGAGATGGTCGATGCGGTTGAGAAGAAGGTCAAGGAGTTCACTGCAAGCAAGAGTGTAATTGGTAACACAGAAGACTCCATGATTAGTCAAGTTATGCTTGAAGTGGCACAAGACTATATCGAAGCTATGGACAAAGATGTCGCAAGACTCAGGGAGAGATTTGCAAGGACTTCACAAGAAGCCAAGGAGAACCTACAAAAACAGAAGCCAGCTATTAGTGGCTCAGGGACGAGCCACAAGTAAGTGTTAGGGGACTGTTGGAGCAGGGCCCCGCAGCTACAGGAAAAGCTACTAATTTTGGTAGAAGATGGACATTTTTTGGAGGAAAGACAGTTTTGGTGATGTCGATAAGCTAGCAATATAAGAGATGTGATAAAGGTACGACGTCATAGCGCATTTCCCACCGTGGATCGCGGGCCGAAAATCGTGGCGGTCGGAACAAGGAAGTCAAAGGAAATAGTAAATGAAGCGGCCAAGAAGAGAGCTCAACCACTGCATTTAAGGCAACGGCGACGACAGGAGGGCTCAGCTACCCCCATAAATAGATAAGGAGCAACAGGATGAGGTATTAAAGACAAAGGACAGAAGGGGAGCGACCGAGGAAGCGGCACCCATACCCGCAATCACTGCCGAAAATCGTGGAAGACTGCAGGAAGCAGCGGTGTGACCAGAAAGCCACAGTTCAAAGTACAAAAAGGCCGACTGTCATAGTTAGGTTTTTGGGTTACCGATGGGATAGGCCCACAATTTTGTATCATGGTGAGACCTTCGGGCCACCTATTTAAGCATGTATTTTGTATTATGAAGGGTTGGTTAGTTAGTTGGGTTTTTTTGGTTGTTACTAGCTGTCGTCAGTATTGAGAGACATTGAGGAAGAGTCGAGCTCTGGTTCTATCCTTACATCTGTAGTCATCTTACTGTAACCAGTAGCTGGCTCCTTGAGCATGAATGTAACAATTCACAGGGCTTGAGAGAGAGAGAGGACGGGTATATTGTAAGAAGAAAGCATTATAGAAAGAGAAGAGATCTAAGAGAAGGGCTCCCAGCTGTGTGCGTGGAGTTTCCCAGAAGATCTCAAGATGAATAAGAAGTTGCAGCAGAAATGTTTTTACTCTCTCAAGATATAATACAAACACAATTCCCGTGGATGTAGCTTCTCCTCTAGAAGTGAACCACGTAACATCCATGTGTTGTGCGACTGTTTCATGTGATTGTGCTTTACTTATTCTATCTGTTATCTGTTACATGAACTTTGCTCACTAGTTCATGAATGTATGTATGATGTCCTTTAGTTTACAGTAACATGGAACATTAAACATGAGTTGAATGTGCTAATTATTTTGTATATGAGTTTATCAGTGCTTGATTTACGACAGCTAACAGCTACAGTGTTAAGTGACTTCTGTATATTTAGTTCAACAAGTTGAGCGTAATTGATGTTAAGCGTGTTAAACTGTAGAACCTTAAGTGAAGTTGTTTAGCACCCTAATGAAGGTTAACTGAGCTATTGTACTCAGGGAGGAAGCCTCTGGACCTTGAGAGTTGATGAGCCTAGTGAGTCTTACTGTAGGGAGTATCACAGTGTAGAAAGGCGATACCGCACTGTCAGGGGGAGCTGCGGTGTGCGATGTCGTAGGTTAAGAGTTGAGCGAAAGAGAAAGCTTGTGCATCATCATGGAAGCTGCGATGCGATAAGAGTCAGTCCCATAGCAGAGTCAGCTAGGAAGAGAGAAATAGCCCTTGCTGAGAGGTTTAGCTAGTTAATTAGAGTCAAGAGGACCTAGGATGCTACAGAACTTGGTTGAGGAAACTTGATTCTTCAGCCACCCCATCTAGGATCACTTCGGGTGAGACTTCAGGTCATTCTACGGTCTGTTTCCGAAAGGGCCAGTGAGCTAGGGGTTTTGTTGGTACAATAAAGTAAACCCGGGTCTACCCAGAGAAGACCAACAAGCTGATTTTTCTTTTTTCTTTTTTATATATATTTGTGGCTGGCTCTTGTGTGACAACCATAACAAATGTTGGTTCTTGTGTTAACAACATTCATTTCTTTTACTTGTATTTTTTATGCAATACATAGGATTTAAAAGTATACATTCATTGGAAATGATAAGCTATGAATGTTCATTGGAAAACATTGTCTTCATGTTATGAGTTATACAAATTGTAATAAAATTTATGTTTGATGAGACATGTTGGTCAATGATGAATAAGATGACAGAAAAAAAATGGAATCACATGGTAATGACTATACCCCCGCAACTAAAGATGTCTTAGGTTCATGAAAATGAGTAAGGTCATGTAACATGGTGAGGGAATTGTCCAAATTCATGCATTTTCTAGCATTTAAGGAATTACATGGTTAAATATTAGAAAACAACATACCTCCACTTATCGAAAAATTTGATGAATTTATGCAATAGGAAAGTGGTTGATACTGTTGTTGGATCATGGACTATGAAGTGAAGGAATAGGAATTGCCTGGTTGTATGAATGAAGGATGAAAGTGGAACTAGGTACTCTCACATGGCTGAAGTATGATGTTGTAAAACTGCTGATAGAGTCATGTAAAGTATATAGTATTCACTTGCCACAAAACCTAATGGTATAATTCTTACCATGCAAATAAATGTGTTGATGTTGAGCATGGAAAGAAGTCATTGGATTACCCACCATTGATGAATGTCATTAACCAATGCGAGGCAATCTCACCATTGATGTCAATGAGTGCCAAGGTACCTAAGTACATCGTGCAAAGTGCGAATAAATGAGCTGATGTTGTTAGATTTTTAACATTAAGCTAGCATTATATTAGGATCTTTAACTGAGAGAATAACAAGCACAACAATCAAACATAAGAGACAATGAACACAATGTTTTTCCTCGGGGAAACCATAAATGGAGAAAACCCCAAAACTTCCTCAGAGATAGAATCAGCACCAAAAGTAAAACCCAAAATGGTAAGATGATCTCCCAACAGTAGTAGCCTCTTTATTTCTAGCCCCAACAACTTCTTCTCCCTCAGCTATGTGCTACAACTGAGTGTGAGTGAGTGTGTGATAAATAGAGAGACTCACTCTCTATTTATACTAATTCCCGACTTGACAATGACTCACTAGGGCCGAATTCAATAGGTGGGTCTAACAACCCTAGGGCCCCGAAACTATAGGGACTTTATCCCTTGAACAATAGGAGGGTTACCCACATTGACTTGATATGACTTGTTTACATTATATAAACTCCCGATCGTAACATCGGGGCATGACATGACTCAATTACATTACAAACACTTCCCAAAATAAACATCGGGGTACAATACATAAGAAACCCAAGTGAATACATTCTAAAGTTACAATTACATCAACACTCCCTCTTAACTAGGAAGGTATTCTCTCGACACAATTTATCAGCACAAGTCTTCTTCTCTGTATCATCTGGATCATCCTCGAGTCCTCGTCATCTTCAAGTCATCTTCATCTGGATCTAGATCATCACTCGATCTGGATCATCATCACTAGATATAGATCATCACTTGATCTAGATCATCTCTGGTTCTGGAACATCTCTGTTGGATCATCATTGTGGGTGCTATCTCTTGATTCTTCTCGTCACATGAATTTCTACAGAGCCATCCCTTTTTCATGCCAGTTGTAGGCCTAGCCTCCATGTAGGTCTTCTTCCAGCACTTATATCTGACCCTAAGTCAAAATGGCCCGCCCAACACTTATATATTATCATGTAGGAACCAATCCTATAATCATATCAGAAAGGCACGCCCAACACTCTCATCTGACCATGTGGAAACACATCCCACAACCCTGTCAAAAAGGCCTAGCACTCACATATGACAACCAATGTCAGAAAGGCTCAGCACTTACATTCGACCATGTGAGGAACCAATCCTCCATGCCAAAAGGCTCTGCACTTATATCTGACAACCAATGTCAGAAAGGCTCAGCACTCATATCTGACAACCAATGTCAAAAAGGCTCAGCACTTATATTCGACCATGCGAGGAATCATCCTCCATGCCGAAAGGGATCTGCACTTACATCTAACAACCAATGTCAGAAAGGATCTGCATTCGCATCTAATCATGTAGGATCCAATCCTACAATCACATCAAAATGGCCCTCAGTCCTAGACTGAGCTTTCCAGGTAACTGACCAGGTGCCTCCATTCCAAGAATGGCATTCAGCACTTATATCTGATCATGTAGGAACCAATTCTATAGTCACATCAGAATGGCTCAACACTCACATCTAACATGGAAGAAACTAATCCTCTCACCATGACAGAATGGCTCATCCCTTACATCTCACCATGGAAGGAACCAATCCTCTCACCATGTCAGAATGGCTCACGGACTCGTCACTTCCCTTTGGAGGGAACCTCGATCTGGAGAACACCAAGCTTCTCCTTGAAGTACACAAACTTCAATCTAGACAATGGCTTTGTCAACACATTAGCTATATGTTCATTCGTCGCAACATACTAGAGCTTCACTGCTCCCCTCTGCACCATATCCCTGATATAGTGATACTTGATCTCGATATGCTTCGACTTGTCATGGAACACCGGGTTCTTCGACAACTTCACACAACTCTAGTTGTCATAATGTATATAAGTAGCATCCAACTAGAGATCAAATAAATCAGATAGTAGCTTCCTCAACCATACTACCTCACAACTAGCTGAACAAGTTGTGGCATACTTTGCTTCAGCTGTACTCAGTGCCACATAGGATTGCTTCTTGCTAAACCAAGAAATCACACCTGATCCCATATTGAAGCAACACCCTGAAGTGCTCTTCCTATCGATGGAACTGCCTACCCAATCTGAATCAACATAACCCTCTAGATTAATCTTCTAATTCACCTCATACTTGAGCCCATAATCGATTGTACCCCTCGAGTACCTCAGAATATTCTTTGCAGCAATCAAGTCAACATGTATCAGATATGTCAAGAACTAGCTCAAGGTGTTAACTTCAAAGAAAATATCTCGTCTCGTTTTCTTCAAGTACATCAAGGACCCAATCATATCAGGATACATCGTAGCATCAACCGCTTTTGAGGAAGCATCACTCAATAGCTTTCGGTTCGATGCCATAGGTGTGGTCATGGCATTGCAGTCCATCATCCCGAACCTCTTCAAGATCTCTACTGCATACTTCCCTTGTTCGAGGGAGATTCCATTCGCATTCTGCCACACCTCCATGCCTAGAAAATAGTGCATCATACCCAAGTCCTTCATTTCGAACTCAGCAGCAAGATTCCTCTTCGTATCAGCAATCAACCCATCCACACCTATTACAAACAGATCATCTACATATAGTAGGAGCATCACTGAGTTTCCATCTTCAACCTTGTAGTAAATGTTGGAATCGACTTTACTTTTGGTAAAGCCCAAACTAGATAAAAAACCATCAATTTTGTCATACCATGTCCTGGGTGCCTGTTTCAAACCGTACAGGGATTTCTTCAATCTACACACATGAGATTCCCTGTCATGTGTCTCAAAACTGAGTGGCTGCTCTACATACACTTCCTCTTCCACTACACCATTCAAGAAAGTAGTCTTGACATCCATTTGGTGTATCTTCCATTTCATCACTGTAGCCAGAGAAAGTACTGATCTAATGGAGGTGTATCTGGCTACAAGTGCAAAGGTTTCTTCATAATCTATTCCTTCTTTCTGTGAGAAGCCACAAGCCATGAATCTTTATTTATATTTCTCTATGCTGCCATCTACAACATGCTTGATCTTGTAGATCCATTTGGAAGTTACAACAAAATTCCCTTATGGTCTTGGGATAACATCCCAAACATCATTCTTCATGATCAATTGATACTCTTCGATCATAGAATCCTTCCATTCTTTCTGTTCTACTACTTCTTCATAGTTGGAAAGTTCTTTATTGATAAAGTCACACAATAAAGCTACATACCCAAAGCAGGACCTGGTCCTCTTTCTTTCTCTATGATTCTCTTCTGGAGCCCCATATCTTTCTACACCTTGGATAGCTTCTCTTACCCAAGCAGTTTTTCTCTTGTGAGGATTCTTCTCCTGAGGTGGATCTATAGGTTCTTAAGGTTCTTTAAATTCTTGATCTTCTTCTTGAGTTTCTTCATTCATGGTTGTGTCATGAATTCTGGGTGCTTCTTATTCTTCAGGATTTTCAGCAAGTCTCTTCCTAGATTTGTTTTAAGCTGAGTCTTCGTCAAATGTTACATCCCTACTGATGTCAATCTTATTGAATCCTAGGAAGTATATTTTGTAAGCCTTCGAGCTTTCAGAGTATCCCACAAATATACCCTTCTTTCCTGAAGGATCTAACTTTGTCCTCTTTTCTTTCAGAATGTGTATGTATATTGGACAGTCGAATATTCTAAGATGGTTGACTTATGGTTTCTTGCTCGAAAAAAATTCTTCAGGTATCTCATTCTCGAGTACTCTATGTGGAGTATGGTTCTGTACATACACCACTGTTATGGAATCTTCAGCCCATAGATGCATGGGAAGATCTTGATCATAAAGCATTGCTCTTGCAACTTCCATGATAGTTCTATTCTTCCTTTCTGCGACCCCATTCTGTTGTGGATTGTATGGAGTGTATAACTCCCTCTTAATCCCTAAATCTTTGCATAACTCTTTGAATTCATTTGATGTGAATTATCCACCATTATCTGATCGAAAGGTCTTGATATTCTTTTCTTTGTGGTTCTCGATCAAGGATTTGAATTCCTTGAACTTGCTAAAAACTTCATCTTTTTTCTTCATAAAGTATATCCATGTCTTTCTAGAATAATCATCAATAAAAGAAACATAGTATACATACCCGCTCAAAGAACTGGATGACATTGGACTGCATACATCGGAGTAAATGATTTCCAAGATTCCTTTTGCTTTGCTTTCGCTACTTGGCAACATCCTTTGCAGACTCCTTCATGTTTTGCTTGAATTTTTGGAAGACCTTCAACATCTTTTCTTGCAAGTGGTAGTGCTCTGTAGTGCACATGTGCAATCCTTCTATGCCAAATTTCATTTGGCTCTACTATATCATGGACCAAAGCTTGTTCTGGATGACCCTTAAATTTGTATAATCCTCCTTCTTATTCTCCAATTACTATTGCATCGTCAATAGTCTTTCCTCTTGGACACATTAGGACTTGGCCATATACAAATGCAACCCTCATGCCTTTTGCATCCAGTGCCAATATGGAGAGAAGATTCTTCTTTAGTCCTGGTACAAACAGGACATCCTTCATTTTCATAGACTTTCCAGAGTCTAGCTTCTAGGAGGATTCACCACTACCTTTTATGGGATATTGGTAGTCAGCCCCAAGTTTCACCTTATGGTGTGAATTATGTTTGGATAGTTTCTCAAAAGATTCCTTGAATCCTATTGTGTGTTTGGAAGCCCCACTGTCAATAAGCCAGTCTTTGCTTCCATGAGTGACAGTTCTTGTGAGAACAGAGATCAGAACATATTCTTCATCACTTGAAGAGTCTTCACTTTCTTGTTTTACTTTCTTCCTAGGAGGATCATCATCCTCAGCAGTGTGAGCATGATGTCTTCTTTTAGAGTTATTCTTCTTCTTGGATCCACTCTTATTCATGGGACAACTTCTAGAAAAGTGTCATCTTTCATCACATGTATAACATTTGAGTTTGGATGGATCCCTTCTTACAAAATTATTTTTCTGATGAGAATGCTTACCTTGGCAATGATGATTTTCCCTTCTTCCTTTCTTGGAGTGTACTATGAGAGCTTAACCTTCACTTCCCATCTTTTCTTCTCGAGTTGCTATTCGAGCTTATTCTTGTGAACATTCTTCCCATAGTATACTGAACTTGATTAGATTCTTCCTAGCACAAATTCCTTGGATGAAAGAATCCCATGACCTAGGGAGACCATTCAAGGTTGTCATCACAATTTCAGTATTCTCCACTTCTTCATCTACTGCTTCAAGTTGTTCTTTGATCTGGGAGACCCTTGTGAAGTATGACTGGATGGTCTCCTCATTCTGGATCTTTACATTCTTCAACTGGTTCCTTAGAGTCATATTCTGGTTTATGTTCTTCCCTTCAAATAGTTTGGTTAGAGCATCAAACATAGCTTTAGGTGTCTTGAGGGAGGACACCTGTGCTATGAGGTGATCTTTGATTGAATAAAAAATAATCCTCTTTTCCATAACCAACTTATTCTTATGTAAGGCCTTAGCCTCATCTTCCTCTGGAAATGGAACCTCCTCATTGATGTAGGAGTCCAACTCATTTTCTCCCAGGACCAAGGAGATCCTATACTTCCAGGCTCGAAAGTTATCAGCTCCCTCAAGCTTTTCATCAAGCTTCGTATGATGAGACATCTTAACTGAGAACCTCAAATGGAAATACAAAAGATTTAGATCTTACCAGGTCAAGATGTCGGATTTGGATTTGGAGCTGAATTTTTGCAGTGTTGGTTCAGGAGCATATTAGGGTTTGGATTTTTGAGAGTTCTGTCCAACCAAATGCTTTTATCTTGATCTCTAAAATTCGATTTTTGGGAGGAGATCAATCCAGGCTTGGGCTCACTCAAAAATTCCACTTGTGTGGAAATCCCTAATTTCCGGAAGTAGTGTTGGGTCCAAAACTAAAAAAAGCTCAGAATCAGATTATGTTTTGACAGAAAGATGCGCCCTAGGGAGGAGAGTCATCCCAACCTTCTTTTGCTGAAAATCTGTGGAGAGAGATCCAAAAAGTAGGAAGCCCTAGTTCCTATAGCTACATAGTGTCTTCTTCTTAGGTTAGCTCTGATACCATGTTATATTTTTAACATTAAGCTAGCATTATATTAGGATCTTTAATTGAGAGAATAACAAGAACAATAATCAAACACAAGAGACAATGAACACGGTGTTTTTCCTCGGGGAAACCATAAATGGAGAAAACCCTGCAACTTCCTCAAAGATAGAATCAACACCAAAAGTAAAACCCAAAACAATAAGATGATCTCCCAACAGTAGTAGCCTCTTTCTTTCTAGCCCCAGTGACTTCTTCTCCCTCAGCTATGCACTACAACTGAGTCTGAGTGAGTGTGTAATAAATAGAGAGACTCACTCTCTATTTATACTATATCCTGACTTGACAATGACTCACTAGGGCCGAATTCACTAGGTGAGTCTAACAACCCTAGGGCCCTGGAACTACGGGGACTTTAACCCTTGAACAATAGGAGGGTTACCCACATTGACTTGACATGACTTGTTTACATTATAGAAACTCCCAATCAGAACATCTGTGAATGACATGACTCAATTACATTACAAACACTTCCTAGAATAAACATCGAGTTACAATACACAATAAATACAAGTGAATACATTATGAAGTTACAATTACATCAACAAATGTCGAGCCACTTGCAAGATCTAACGATCCAGGGACATTGATGTATTCCCATGATTGTCAGTGAGAGAACTTTCCATTAAGGCATGCAAGCCTCAAGGTACTAAACATGAACTCTAGTCTCTATCCCAGATAGTGTGCTTAGGTCGATGGGGCAAGGCTTGTTGAAAGGTCGGCCTTAATGAATCCCACATCAGTCAACATGAATTGTACATAATGAGTGGTAGGACTATAGATAAAAGATCTCACGGTCAAACAATTTTTATGGCAAGGGAAACAAAGTAATGTAGTCATGGAAAGGAAACTGGATGGCTTTATTAATAAGGAAAAATATTAACTAAAAATGAGGAAAATGTGTGCGACTCAGAAAGAAATACATGCGGGAAGTCATGATGTATAAGGCAGTGAAAAAGTAGACTCTAACATGGATGACGAATAATCTTGGAAGGAAAAAAGGTAAGTAATCATGACATGGTGTAATTGGTTTCTGAAAGGCTTATTTGTGGCAGAAAAATTTCATGACATACATAGTGGAAAGTCAACTTCTTCAAGCCTTTAATGGAACATTTTTCTGAAAATTTTCTACAATTCTGGAAATGCCATTCGTTCGTCTTTGAACCTGCAAAAAGGTTAGCATTTTCTTGCAACAAACTTGTAAAACTTGTGAAAGAAAATACATGAAAATATGTGCTTAACAAAAAGTTAAAGAAAATAAATAAAATGCTCTTATACCTGAAAGTAGAAACCCTTCTTGTCAAAACCTATTTTTGAATGACTTGTGAAAACAAGTTAGCGCAACAAACATAAAAGTTCATTTTTAATTTATAATTTTATTATTTGTTACCTA
>LPNX010479250.1:204877-224721 GCA_001517045.1 Pseudotsuga menziesii | reverse complement strand
GAACAAAACATATTTTGTATATATATATATATATATATATATATATAAACTAAATTAATTTTATAAGTTTTAATTGTTCTATGTTTTTCTTCAATAAAATAAAACAAAGTATTATTGATTTAGTTTTATGTTATTTAGAATTTTTATTTTATTTATTTTTTAAATTTATATTATTTTTTAATGTTTATATTTTTATTTGTATATTTTTTTTCTAACGTTTTTAATTGTTTTGCAATAAAAAGAATTTAGAACAAAATTCAGAGTTTTTACATCCTCTGTTTACAAAGGTTAATGCATCTTTATGTAATAATTGAGCAATAGAGAGAGAGAGAGAGTCGACCCCTCTAAAAACATACTATCTTGATGATCTAGAATAGAGAAGAGTGTGCAAACAAGCGATTTTTTTTTTTATGATAAGTTTAGCAGTTTCAATGACCACGCGGATACCCATATGGAATGACTGACCGAATGAGATTTCACTTTTTAAACAGAACTACATTCCAAATGGCATGGTTTATATTAAAATCATAACAAAATTGGAACAAACACCTACCTCTCCTGAACCAAATATGTGCCAGGTCCCACTGTGCAAAAATAAAAATCAAGAAGAACGCTTAGCTGCAACAGCAACTGCCTTTGATTTCAAAGAAGATGAAACATACTGTGATTTAGACTTTTTGTATCAGGCTTCCAGATTGTCAAAATTTCTTTCAAATAGTGGAAGATTATCAATTTGATGAGATCGTGATGGTATTCATTCATTAATATAGGTGGAAACAGGCACAAGGAAAATTCAATGCTAGTTGTGCCCTTTCAAACATTTAATCTTCCAGCTGTTGCTTTTCTTATATTTTGACAACCAACAAGCAAAAATTAACTTCTTTAAAATATGTATATCACCATATATACTTATTCATATATTTATTGTCATAGTGAAAACCTGAATGGACGTGCTCTTTATTACTAATCGAAAGTACTCTATATCTTGTCAAGAGCAGAGAAGTACCATCACTCATTTTTTTTTAGCTTTCTTTTTATTTTCTATTTGCACTTGCATCAAAAATTGAAAATGCAAATAATAAACTTAAGGAGAGAAGAATCATATTTTCCTTAAGCCCAGTAAAGCTACAAATGTAACCAATAGACAAATATACTTCAATGCACAAGTATTTGATGACAATAATTGGTAAAGCAAATGAATAATGATACTAAGGAACATTGGAATTTTGCCTCTCATCATAGGTAGGTACATTACATGTTTTGTTTTTTTAATATATATACAAAAGTTTTATTTGTACCCATGTAGATTAATATGACTAGTATTCACTATACTAATAAGCTCGAACAAGTGCACTTATTCATAAGTGTTACTAGTGTTTTCATATCATATCATATGTGTGAATACACATCCTCTCTCAATTGTTTTAGGCTTTTGGATTTTACAAATCTTATAATTATGTGTTGAAAATTGTAAATAACTTTAAAGTTTGAACAATTACACATTTAAAATCTTTGGACATTATTAATTTATATTGCATCTTATTAATTTAAAGATGATTTGATTACTTTAATTAAAGAAAGCTATTAAACCAAGGTTACAACTCTTTTTTTTAACCATCATGGATTTTTCAGTGAACTATTGATTGTATGATAATTTTGAGGATTGTTTGTTATTTTGAGTATAAATAAATCTTTTGATATTGATAATGATGGGATAAAAAAAATGTAACTATTTTCACATAATTAATGGCTTAAAAATGCTAACACATCGTCGCTTCTCCAGAAAATAAATAACCTGAAAATAAAACTATATATGTTGATTGAATATTAGAGAGCGCGTGCGAGCCACCATTGTTGGGGAGAAGCTAAATAAAAACCTGAAAAAATAAATCCATAACATTTGGCAGTCTTGAGGCTAGTTTGTGATTTAATATTTGTTCGATTTCAAAGTTAACTAGCTCAAAAACTCATGAAAATTGTATCCATGGAGTCTATTTTTCTAATGGGTAGGCTATTCCATCATTTTTCAGAGCTTAGCACACCATGAAAATGTTGTCTCTGAGGTGATTTGCAGTTTTCTTATCAATTCTACTTCAAAATTTTCAAGTGTCCACCAACTCTTGCAACGAGAGTAGAAGAAAAAAAATTCAATGCACTACTTCAATGGTCTGAACATTCCATGCTGCTCGTGATCCTGAATTGTATAGCTAAGTCGGCATGTGACTTTGAATTCAATGAAGTCAAAGAAAAAGGAAATGGAGAATCACTGTGTGGTCGTAATTAGTTTTATGGCGTAGCTAAATGATATTCCGCCATCAATTAAATAATAGAGACTCGAAATCTCCTCGATCTAGTCTCGATCGTGAGGCAACTTCATTGCTTTTTGTTCAATTACTGTTTTCTTTCTTAGGTCACTCAGAAGGGATAGCACCTCATGTCATAGATTAGAATCTAGTCATATCCACTGCCACCTTTAGGAAGGAGCACCGCATTCATGCACTCCATGCACTCTGCTCTTATGGCCAGTCTCATGCGCCTTTTACCTTTCAAATTCACGTCATCCAGAGGAGTTAGATCCCTTTGGCTTGAGAAACAAGGAAGGAGGGGCGCTTTCGAATTCACCATTAGGAATGGGGACTATACCCCTCTGATGTGGGTGGAAAAAATGGAAATAAAGGCAACTGAGATTATTGCATGAAGACGTAGTTAGGGCATTTCTTGCTTGATCAGATGAGGCGATAGACGATCTAGGTTTTCATGCTTTGCTTTTAATGAATGTTAAGAGGGCGTAGCATAGCTGCATGCGGGGAATTCTCACCAGACGGTAGATGTGAGGGAATTTCCTATGGGCACCTATTCATTTCCATATCGTGTTGGTTAGGAAGTTATGAAAATAATTATTCTATGGCTGATGAAATTTGGAACCGCTCAGTAAAAAGTCGGATTTGGCCCCATAACCTCTGGTTGGTAATCAATATAGATGGTGTCCGTTAATTTCTGTAGGTTATTGTAATGGATTGCAATATCGACATGAGATGTCACCAAACGAAAAGTTTATGTGGAGAGTGGATTAAAGAGAGATGCTAGGTTAGCATACAAGGGAGGCGAGATTGCTGGCAACTAATAATAGGAGAGGGAATACGATCCCATAACCATCTCTAAAATTAGCTCCTAGATATCCGGAGGAATCCCTTACCAGATAGAATACAAATCAGTTAAGCGACGAAATGCCAAAAAAATGGAATTTGGTTACAAAGATTGTGCTTATGTTAGAGCGGGATCCCAAAGATCTCATAGAATCAATATTTGAAACTGTGCCACGAGGATCCATCTAGTAAGTATCGCGCTTTATATGGATTGACAGGGTCTGCGTGATTTCATCTTAGGAGACGATTATCATTTCACTCAAGAGAAAAATGGTTTAAAGATGGTCTTCAAGCCACCCAAGGAGTGAAGATTTGGAAATACATGGGATTTTATTTTATTCCAGACCGAAGGACAGAGGCTAACCATGAAATTTTTGTGATTACGTTTGTAGGTTGTGCATGAAAGACTGAAGCGTAAAAGATTTACAACTATTTTTTCTGTAGGTTTCAGCATGGAGGGAAAACACGATATATATATTTTTAATTTTAATTTTTTTATGTTCTTTTTAAATTTTGTTTTATTTAAAAAAATTTCTAGATGCAAAATAGATTTTTATTCCTAAAAAAATTAAAAAACAGGTGTTCATTAAAGGATGAAATTTTTATTTTATTTAGATTTAAATTTTTATTTAAAAAAAAAACTAAAACAAACAAAGAAGCATATTAAAACTAAAACGAGGAACTATATAGAAAGGGAAAAAAAAACTAGTATTTTTTTTTTTGTTTATTATATTTTTATTTGTTTATTCGTTTATTTATTTTATTTTTTAATTGTTCATAGATTTAGAATAAATTTAATTCCTAATACATTTTTTATTCCTAGCATGACTAAAAATTATTTAAAAACTAAAGTTCGGAATGAAAAGAGATCAAAATTTTATAAATAATTTTTTTTTTAATTCCTAACAAAATAGTAATTAAGACAAAAAATGAAAATTTTAGCAAATAGAAATATTAAAGAAAATTAAAGCATCCTACGTGCTATTTTTAAATTGAAAATAAAACTAAAACCTACCTACTTTATTTTAATTAGAATTTACAATCATTTACCTGTAGTGAAATTTCTAGTGGAACCATACATGTAAAAGAAGTAAAATAATGTTCACATATGATTTTATAAAATGAAATCTAATATATTCAAAAATGTGTGGAATTAGGTTTTGTAAATGTAAATTTACAAAATAAAAATAAAAACAAAAACAAAAATGATATAACCTAATACTTACTTGGAACGAGTGTTTGATGCAGCTTTCGTTTGCATGATGATCACCCGAGATCCCTTCTTTATCCTCTTCAATCTCCAGTTCGAACAAATGTTCTTTATCTCATATGCATGATTCTTCAAATGCCGATTCTTCCTTGTTTGCTTCAAGAGGAGTGATTTCATCCTTGACTGCTGTCAAGATCTCTTCTTCTAGAGAAGAGGACATCTTGGTTTTCGCTACGATCCGAGTGAGTTTCTCTAAGCTTATGCTCATCGTAAAATAATTTTACTGAAATCAAATCAAATGCTAAAAATAGAAGAAGAAAAAATGAAAAACGAGCACATGACAAATGCAAAAAAACAGTACGAAATGGGTTAGTACAAAATGAGTGCAAAAACATATATAAAAAGTGCACAAAAATATGTACAAAACAAAAAAATGAACAGATACAAGGTTAAAAGCAAGTTAGTATGAAATAAAGGCTAGTGCAAAAAATGAAAGAAATACAAACTGTACACGACAAAAATGAAAAGGAAAAATTTGCATAAAAACAAACTCGCATTTGCAGAAAAAGAACACTCTTGCAGAAAAAAAAATATTTTGCAGAAAAACAAACACGCTTGCGAAAACAAAGGAACAACAAGGCTTTGGGGAGACACACTATAGTGGATGCGCAGGTTCTTACCTCTTGTCTTACCGTTCTCCCCTCCTCCTTGTTGTGTAATATAAAAGTAATATATCGATCTATCTAAACTTTGATCCCTTTTAGCACCTCCCCGGCAATGGCGCCAAAATGTTGGTAAAAAATACTAAACAATTTATAACATATATCCAACGATTTAATTGTCAACCGAGATAGATTGTAAAATTAGAAGCGCAAGAAACATATATGCAAGATCAAAGTGATACTATCCTATTCTACAACTCAAATTGAATCTAGTTTATGAAAACATGAAAATATATGAAAATAAATCTAATTGCAGAAAAACATGAAATTATATAAATTAAACTTGGTAAAGAATGATTGAAATTATAGATGTGAGCTCACGACAAATCTATACTATCAATTCATAAGAACGAAATCACTGAAATTCTATACTAACAATTCATAAGAAAGAAATCATGAAAATCTATATTAACAACTCATAAGAAAGAAATCCAAATTAACATAAGAGAGAGTAGAATGATTTGCATTAAAACATCATCTCTATTACATAACAATCAAAATCCACTCTATGACTAACTCTCAAAAGACATAAACTATTCTTTACTTCCACACCACTAGAGAGATCTCTAACAAAATGAGGAGAGAACCCTCCTATTTATACATGAGTTCAAGATAACTAATCATAATTACAATCCACTTTCTTCTCAACTTATCCCTCAAAATCCTCAACAAATGCACTTTTCTCTCAACTCATCCCTTCAAATCCTATGATGATATCTTGGATAAGATATTCCATCTCCATGATATTCTCCTTGAAATTAGCCCACATCTTGAAGATGAAATTCGAATTTGAGGCTAGGTGGTGACTTTTGAGCTTGTTAAAGTCTTCAAATATACATGTAATCATCACCAAACTCATCCAACTTTGAGGTATAACGAAAATATATTAACTTTTTTAATATTTAACAACAAATTCACTCAAAATACTCAAAAATAAATTATTTGGAAAATAACAAGGTAACTCGTATTTATTTATGAAAATGGTATAAAGGGTGGTTAATGGAGTGAGGAATAGGGTTTAATGTGAGGAATAATGAAGAGAAAATATGATGGAAATGTGTCATTTAGGGGACCAAAAATCTACCAGAAATACAGATCAACAATGAAGGAGTATGCACAGAATGTGATCAATGGAAGAACACCAAGAATCCATTTCCAAGAAGTAATAGTAAAGCAAAATGGATCTTAGATATTATCCACTCAGATGTGTGCGGACCAATGTCAACTACTTCCTTAAGCGGGTATGTCTATTATGTCTCTTTTATCGATGAATACTCACATAATACTTAGATATATTTCTTGAAAAGGAAAGATGAAGTATTTGAAAAGTTCAAATAGTTCAAAGCTCTTGTGGAGAATATCTATGAAAATAAGATTAAGATATTATGATCAGATAACGGAGGAGAATTCACTTCAACTGAATTCAAGGAATTCTACAAAGAACATGGGATTAAGAGGGGTCTTACTACGCCTTATAATACTCAACAAAATGGAGTAGGAGAAAGGAATAATAGATCTA
Source organism: Pseudotsuga menziesii (assembly GCA_001517045.1). Classification (NCBI taxonomy): domain Eukaryota; kingdom Viridiplantae; phylum Streptophyta; class Pinopsida; order Pinales; family Pinaceae; genus Pseudotsuga; species Pseudotsuga menziesii. The sequence continues at coordinate 218,124 of LPNX010479250.1, read as the reverse complement.
TCATGGAAGTAGTCAAAGCCACAATTCATGATCAAGGTCTACCCATGTATTTATGGGTTGAAGCAGCAAAGACTGGAGTCTGTGTTGAGAACAAATTATCCCACAGTGCGCATGGAAACAAAACTCCAGAATAAATATTTACTGGTGAAAATACTGAAGTCAGTCACCTGAAGATATTTGGTTGTCATGTTTACCTACATGTTCCCAAAGAGAAAAGATCAAAGTTGGACTCCTCAGGCAAGAAGGAAATATTTGGTTGATATAGTGATCACTCAAAAGCATACAAAATCCATATCCCAGGTTTTCATAAAATTGAGGTCAATAAAGATGTCACATTTGATGAATATGCATCCTTCAACAAATGTAGAAAGATCCATGTTGATGAAGAAGAAGAACAAACTCCCATAGTATTAGAGGTCAGTAAACCACTAGTTAGAGATGAAGAATATCCTATCCTGGAAGATCACGATATGGTAGAACCACAAGAGCCTATAAAGACACCTCATAAAACAATCTCAACAAGGAAAATACCAGCTTGGGCTCGTGATATAATTCAAGAAGAAGAAATATATCATCCACCAGAAGGAAGCAAGAGACTAAGACTCAACTCCAACTACACATCATTAATGTGTAATCTTATTGACGAAGAAACTACATGTTTTGAAGAATCCTCAAAGACGAAGGAATGGATGGATGCCATGTTTGAAGAATATCAATCTATTTTAAAGAATGATGTTTGGGAAGTGGTTCCAAGACCAAAGGATAAGTCAGTGGTCTCTTCCAAATGGATTTTTAAGATAAAGCATTCAGCTAATGGTAGTATTGAAAAGTTCAAAGAAATATTTGTCGCACGAGGATTCTCTCAAAAAGAAGGGATTGATTATGAATAAAATTTTGCACAAGTAGCTAGATATACCTCAATCAGAACTATTCTTTCTTTGGCTTCTAAAGATGAAATGGAAATTACATCAAATGGGTGTAAAGAAATCCTTTCTAAATGGTGTCATAGAATAGGAAGTGTATATTGAACAGCCTCCAGGTTTTGAGACACGTGACAAGAAAACACATGTGCCGACTAAAGAAATATTTATATGGATTAAAGCAAGCACCCAAAACATGTTACAGAAGAATTGATGACTTCTTGATGGGCCTGGTCTTTACCAAAAGTAAAGAAGATTCTAAACTTTATTATAAGGTTGAAGATGATGAAATCACGATATTACTACTATATGTAGATGATCTATTTTTGACAGGAAAGGAGAAGCTCATCAGTGAATGTAAGAAGAATCCTACGACAAAATTTGAAATGAAAGACCTTGGCATGATGCATCACTTCTTAGGTATTGAAGTAGGGTAGTTCCCAAATGAAAATTTCCTAAACCAAGGAAAATATGCAGTTGAAATCTTAAAGAGATTCGGGATGTTGGATTGCAAGGAAGTGAACATTCCAATGGTGAAAAACCTGAAACTCCTAAATGAGGACTCTTCAGAAAGAATAAATGTCATACAATATAGACATATTATAGGCTCATTGACGTACTTGACAAATACAAGACCAGATATATGTTTTGTCATTAACACATTAAGTCAGTATATAGTAGAACCCAGGAATATTCACCTAGTTGCAACAAAACATGTGATGAGGTACCTAAATGGTACATTGGATTATAGCCTCACATCTACAACTGATTGTGAGTTTAGATTATGGGGCTATACTGATTTAGATTGAGTAGGAAGTGATGAAGACAAAAAGAGCACTTTAGGATGTTGTTTCAGTTTGGGATCAGTTGTGATCTCATGGCTTAGAAGAACGTAGACCATTGTTTTGCTTAGTAAAACAAAAGCTGAATACATTGCAACATGTTCATCCTGTAATGAAGTAGTATGGCTTCACAAATTGTTGGCAGGACTATTTGATACCAAAATGGATGCAACTGATATGTATTATGACAACCAGAGTTGTATCAAGTCAACAGAGAACCTGATGTTACATGATAAATCAAAGCCCATAGAGATAAAGTATCATTACATCCGGGATATGGTTTAGAGAAGAGCCATAAAGCTCCTGTATGTTCCTACAAAGGAACAAATTGCAAATGTGTTAACTTATCCTATGTCTCATGTGAAGTTTGAATATTTTAGAGACAAGATTGGTGCAGTCCGAAAGGACCTCCCTGGAAAGAGGGAGTGATGATAAGAATTATTATTAATGATGAGATGGCAGTAATCAAGTGTCCATGGATAACGTTGTGGTCCTGCATTCATTTGCTGACGTTGTGGTCTGGAATTCATTTGCAGACATGGTGGTCCTGGATTTATTTCTGGATGTTGTGGTCTGGCTTTCATTTGCAAACGTTGTGGTCCTAGATTCATTTACAAACATTGTGGTGTGGAATTCATTTGTAGACATTATGGTCCTACATTCATTTGCGGGCGTGGTGGTACTGCATTCATTTGTGAACAATCCAGCATCTTTTGATGTTATGGGTGATCTTGCATTAAGTTGCGATGTTTTTCTTATTACAGGTGATGAGATGTGATGATCACGATGATGCGACGAGATGTGATGCTCATGATTATGCGATGAGATGTGATTCTCGTGATAATGCAACATGATGTGATGCTCGTGATGATGCGATGAGATGTGATGCTCATGATAATGCAATATGATGTGATGCTCATGATAATGCTTTGAGATGTGTTGCTCGTGATGATGCGATAAGATGTGATGTTCGTGACGATGCGATGAGATGTGATGTGATACTTATGATGATATGTCGAGATACAATGCTCATGATGTGATGTTTCGTGATGACAATATTCCACGGATAATGATAATGTTGATATAGGTGTGAAAACTTCCTATAACATATAGACTTACGAGTCAGTTGTACATATGTATTGTTGTGTTATGGAATACCCTCCTTGTTAAGAGGGAGTGTTAAAGAAATGTAACTCCATCACATATTCTATTTTGTATTATTAATTTTATTACCCCTTCCGGAGATGATGTTCCTCTCATTAGGGATGTCATTGATGTAATTGGTAATCTAAAGTCTTGAGGTAAAACCTTTGTTGTAAGTTGGTTCAGTAGTACCCACAAAGGTATTATTAAAATGTATTTTTGAGTCTCCCAAGGCAAGTCGACCATGATTAGGAGAAGTCATCCATGTTGGGTTATTAGGCTTCTCCACTGATCAATATAAATAAGGGAGGCGCCTCACTCATTTGGAAAGACAGAACTCAAGCAATTTCGCTAGAGAGGGAAGAACCCTTCCATCTAGAGGAGAAGAAGCAATCTAGTCTTGTTCTTTGGATCTTACATTGTACTTGGGTGAAGTCAATATAGAGGAATTTGTTTTTGGTTTTCTTCCCCACGACGGTTTTTCCCACGATAAATCTTTGTGTTCTCTTTTGTTCTGTTGTGCTTGTTATTTTTTGAGTGATCCTTGTTCTATTTGATTAGAAAAACTTAACAATATTCAATTATGTAACCTCTATCCTCCAATGATGAAATGTAGTGTAGGTTCTTCTTCAATTCTAATACACACAATATATCTCTCATATGTAAAAAAAAATCTCGAGAATCTAGCTAAAACTATGATGTTCCAACTCCTTTTATTGCATACTTGGCATTGTCTCCAAGTTCCAACTATAATGTTGAGTTATTCTATGCCAAATATTTGAGAGAATCTTTGAAACTTGTCATCTCCCTTGAAGCACCACTCTCTACCAACTAGTTATCACTACTATTTGTAATAGTTCGTGTGAGAGTAGAGTAAAAAGCAATAATTTTCTGAATTTCCTCTCCAATCTTATCAATTTTTTTCTTTGTTTGTAGTGGATGTTCATCGACATTGTTTGCTGATCCTTGTTGTTTTTCTTTTCTTTTTTATTGTAACGACATTGCAAAGCATAGTGACCAAATTTCCCGTAATTAAAGTATTTGGTCACTCCCTTCTGTGTATTTGACTTCTGCACAGTGGGCTCTAAGCTGGACGATCGAATTTAATGGAAGCCATTGACAAATTTAAATTTGAATTCACTGCTGACTTATGGCGTCACTGCCTGTACTATGTTCATTCCAAGAAACTATTATTCGTTTGATGGAAGGAAATCCCAAGACGTTTTTAAACCATATGCCGACATTGCTACAGGTGACCATCTAATCCAGGCTGTTATTTCTATCTATTCGCTTCTGCCATTTTGACTGTAGAACGATGTTAATGGTCTTTACCGAATAGAATTGATTATTGAAATTGTAATTGCAAGAGAAAACCATTGAAAGAAGGAAATAGCCTACCACTATCTAGATTGCGCAGGCGCATTCTAAATCGCTCGCGGTAATTAGGGCAACCCACGCGAATGTTCAACGATCCTGCCACCTTCTTGGAATTCAAAGAATTTTCAGGAAGCGGAAAGAGAGGGCCTGAATTAGGGTGCTGTCTCTGCCTGTGAGGTCACTACCCGACCATCCTTTCACTGCCATCGCTGACATGGATTGGCTCTCTTCAATTGACTCTTTTGCCTCTTTCCAGAACTGTTAGTAGACTAAGGCACACTGATTTTATGTTGGAGATCAAACTCTGTTAAAGCAAAGCATTCGAACCAATTGGGATGAATTGGAAATTGGCTATAATCATACAGTTTACAATGAACTCGAATTACCCTATAGTGTTGTTCTCACATAAGCTCCTCTTATTCCCAAAGCAAACTAAGAAAATATGGCATTGATAATTCGATTCAGGGATTCATTTGTGGAGCACGCCTCCCTCCATGACCATCAGCTCACTTGATTTTCTTGCACAAATATTTTAAAAAAATGTATTCGATTATTGAAAAATAATATGTTGAGTAGTGTAAGAAATGTAAATTTTTTTTGGGGAAATTTAATAAAATTTGTTTAATTTATAATTTCAAATTAAATGGGAAAAAAATTTAATTTCTTTACTTATTGTGTATTTTTAGATGTTATCTTATATTTTATATTTTAGACTATTTTTTAGGAGATCAATAAAATTAACTAAGTGTACAAAAGTGTATGGTGGAGATTCATCTCATAGTAGTCTTATCTTGTTATGCTTAAATGCATCTTAATTAATTAAAATTTAAATAGGCTTCACTAAAGAATTCACTATTTAATTATTTATAAATAGATAATTCAATAAAGTTTTATTCTTAATATTAGTGTTTTTGTTTATTATTTATTAAATATTATTTGTTTTATGTTTTATGTTTTTTCTTAGTTTTATATTTATGTTATACCTTAAATGGAAATTTATAAGAATCTTTAATTAGTTTAATGTTGAGTGTTTGTTTAACAACCACCCATATCTATAAAACTAAGTGGCTAGTTGTCATACCATGAAATGACACTTCTAGTAATGTCTTTACACAAAAGGACAATATGGATTGCAGTGACCCTAACCTTATAGATGGATGAGATCCTTGATACATGCTTACTCCTTCACCTTTACCACTTTTTATGAATGAATTTGCCTTACACTAGTAGGTCCTATTATAGCAACCCGTGTGTCACTCATGGGTCAATCCATATGCAACCCATGAGTTATCTCTAAAGAAGTTGTAATTTCGACTTCCCTTCAGTAAAGTCACAAATCACTCACACGTTGCCTCATATATACTCACAAGTTTCATTAAGATGAGTTTAGAAATATAAACATGATTAGGTTGAGGTAGTTGGACTCTGTTTGGAAACCTCCCCAACTTCCCTAACCATCCCAAGCCTCAAATTCCTTCTCCTTGAACAAGTATAAAAGGAGGGGAAGCGTAGAGGATTGGGGATACAATTTGGAGAGTAAGGTTATGCTTGAAGATTCCCTTGGAGAGAGGAGAAAGGAGGAGTCAGGTTTTGGTGTGCAAAAGAAGCTTGTCTAAGAGAGGGTTTTGTTTAATGTTTCGTGAACTTCATCAATAAATAGTGTTTTCCTTCCAATGTTGTCTTGATGCAATGTTTTTATTGTTATGAGTTATGATCTATGTTGTTGTTTGCAATTGATATATGTTCATGTCTCTCAATATAAAAATAGAAGATACCATGAGGAAATATCAATCTTTGTTGCAGGTGTTGAAGATCAGAAGGCTAAGGAGCATCTAAGGAGGAGAGTTAAAGGTTGGATCAACCGTCCAAAATAAGGTGCACAACATATTATCTCTTATTCTTTTATATATGTTTCCAAACCCTAGATGTCTCCAAGCTGTCACATCCATAGTATGTTGTTGATCCTATTACCCCAAGTCATAAGGTAGATTTCCCTCACAACAAAACTCGTAATACCACTAGGGAGTCTAGGTTTGTGTTGCGGTCTCTTCAATCAAGTTTTTTTTTAGTTTTTGTTCGTTGTTTGCAACTGTTATTTTTTAGCCAAGTATTTTTAGATCTTTAGGGTTCTTATCCTTTTTATTTTTCTTTTTAAAAAATTTAGGAACCACTTGTGTGTTGTCTATATATATAGTTGTGATTTCCTTGTGAACTCGCAGGTTTCCTTGAGCACAGTCGTGAGTGACTCGCGGTTTTGTCAAAGAACAATCACGTGCTCCTATACATGGGTATACATAGCTCTAAGGTTTGCATTCTTTGAGCGTTTTTTATATCCCAGCTGCTTGTAAGGTTGTGTCCTGAGTCTTTACTTGTCTAATGTCTGTTGCAAATCTTTGTTAACTGTTTTTTTATAATTCCTCTTTTGGGTAGGTTAGGTTCAATGTATGTGTAAGGTTCTTTTAGGTATTACCTCTTGCCATCTTTGGTTGAAGTCTCGGTAGTTTCTAAGTGTTCTCGTTTATGTCAGTATATGTATCTGCTTATCTTTTGTCTGATTGCTTTATTAGTTGCTTGGACTTTTATTTCTTCCAATTTTTTTATCTAACTTGTTTTCAACTTTAAGTAGTTCAGCACAAGTCGGTTTTTGGCTCAACTTTGCAAAGTCTTCAAGGTTGTGATTATGAGACCCGACTGGTGAATCTTGCGTTTACATGTGTTCATATTTCTGACTTACTTAGGTGCATTAAGTTGCATTCAGATTTTGATTTTTTGAAAAAGAAAACAAAAACAAAACATTTAGTTGCATTGATAGTCCTAGATAGGCACATTGTTCATTTGTTTTTGAATTTTTTTTTCAAAAGAAAAGAAAAACAACCAAAAAATTTTAACAGAGATGATGGTTTAATTCTAAGCGAATCTTGAAAACCTATTTTAAACCTTCCAGCCAACATTAGTCTTAAAAACAAAAATTAAAAATTAAAATTTAATAATAACCAATATTAATAAAGGATATTTTGCACATAATCAATAATGAGCCAAACATTCTCGTGATGATGAACTCGACTGAGCAGTCCAAAACGTACGTAGAGTACAAAAACCATACACATGTCCTCCATATGAGCTCATCTCAAAGAACAAATATTTTCTTTATGTGCATTTAGGATAGGGTTTAGTCTTAAGTGCATTGCATACCTCTCTTTCTGAAAATACAAAAAGAAACATTTCTTTTGTGGCCTCTATTTTCAGTTTTGAAAAGAATAAGAGAAGTAAAAGTTTGCATTTTGATTCTCTTTCGCATTAGTTATATTGTTTCTTCTTTCAAGTCAAAACACCATTGGTTTAATTACCGCCATCTTTGAGTAATCAACAACCGTTAAAAACAACGCTAACATTTAAAGTATATTAGTAACATTTTATTTCTATGGATGACACACACTAGTCTAAGCTAGTGTTTTGGGTTAGGGACATTTTTAACTACCCAAAACTTTAAACTCAAACATAGTGGCCTTTTGTTAAGGAAATCTAATCTCATAAAGAAAGACACCAAAAAACTCCTCTAACACAGGAGTCAAGCACAAGGTTGTTCGATACTGAGTTGTGGAGATAACCCTTTTAGAATCGGTTGAGGATACACCATAGTTGATGTACGTTTAGGGTCTTACTCAATACCTCCTTTAGTCCCCGTGTGGTGCCTAGCATTGTTTAAGTTTCGGGCTTAGATACCTTGCCCATGAGCATTGGCTGGACTGATGACTGTTTCGTCGAACTTTAATTGTGATTTTGGTAGCCTTAGTATATATACCTAGGACTCTACACAGGTTATGGTGGAAGGCTATTTTCATTATACCTAGAGAAGGCTCGGGAGGAAATCTCTTACATACAATTTGGGAAAGCGATTTGGTGATTCGAGTGCTTGGATCCAAGGAGGTGTATCATGGACCCCAAGTAACTCTTATTTTTCCTTCACTGGTTAGTTATGGGACCTCATCATCCCAGAATCTCCTTTGGAAGGTATCCTTGTGTGTTTGGTCTTGATACTTCAGGATTTTTTCTAGTGGTGTGCTCTCTGTGTTGTTGGTTTCTAGTTGACCTTAGACATTTATTTCTTGTTAAGTCAGAAACTATGGCTAGTACCCCTACATACACCAACCAAGACACCCCCATGCTAGGGGCTTCTTGTGCTTATCATTTTACTCGGAATGTTGGTGTTTCCTTGATGACCACTTTGAATCTTCCTTGATTCACCCTAAGACTACCAGTTTGGTTGTTTTCCACTTCGACTGTTTTGAATGCTCGTGATACTTCTCAAGAAAGCACCTTAAATCAAGGGCATCAAAACAATGTCTCCCCTTCACCGATAGAAACCTCTCCTCCTCTTTCTACCTCATGTGGTAAAAGTTACGATACTAGTAACCTGTAGTCTAAAAGGAGTAAAAGAAGGAAGAATAGGAAGAAGACAGGAAAACAAGGGGGAAGTTAGCTAGCCTTTGGAAGTCATACTTGGGGTACACACTCAAACTCTATAAGTCATGTTGATCTTAACCACCGAGTCTCTCGAATTCATGCTAGGGGCACACAACCAACCTATGCAACTCATGTTAGACCCAACCACCCAGGCTCTCAAATTCATGCTGGGGGCACCTATCCAACCTTTGCAAGTCATGTTGGACCCAACCACCTAGCCTTTGGAGGTCATGATGAGGGAAAACAATCAACCAATGCAAGTCATGTTGACACCATTGAGAAAACTAACCATTCAAAATGCAATCCTAAGTTCCCTTGTAAGCTTTGTGAGGTATATCATCTTACTCAGTAGTGCCCTTCTATTACAGAAGTATGAACAGTGTGGCTTGAGTCTCAAGGATATCTTGTTCCTAAACAACCCATAATTTCTCAATAACCTATTCAAACTTCAGTTGATCAAGTGGTTGAACCAATGCAGTCTTTGGTCAATCTCACTCTTCCTTCAAAGAGTTACCTTTATAAAGTGATTGAACCGATGCAATATTTGGTAAATACCACTCTTCCTTTGGAGAGTGAATCATATGCGAGTCATGTTTTCTTCACTACCAGTTCAGAAATTGCTGGAGAAGGGGGAACTGACTTCAGATTGAATGTACCCCCACCAAGCCTTCAGATTGCTTCCTTTAATTGGGATAGCCTAGGTGAGACACACCTTACTTCAAATGTACTTTTCCAAATAAAGGTCCAAATTGGACACTATAAAATTGCCCTTTGTATTGTCGATGAAGGATATTTTGTTAGTATTTTACATGCACATTCGTAGAGAGGCATGTGATCTTCCATCCTTATTTCGACTAATAGTCAGTTACTGGCTTTTGATAGAAGAACTAGCCAAGCTTTGGGAATTGTTACTCAAACTTCTGTTACTTTGGGTGGAAATACCGTCTTAGTTGGGCTCATGATATAATTCAAGAAGAAGAAATATATCGTGCACCAGAAGGAAGCAAGAGACTAAGACTCAACTCCAACTACACAGCATTAATGTGTAATCTTATGCACGAAGAAACTGCATGTTTTGAAGAAGCCTCAAAGATGAAGGAATGGATGGATGCCATGTTTGAAGAATATCAATCTATTTTAAAGAATGATGTTTGGGAAGTGGTTCCAAGACCAAAGGATAAGTCAGTGGTCTCTTCCAAATGGATTTTTAAGAGAAAGCATTTAGTTGATGGCAGCATTGAAAAGTTCAAAAAAATATTTGTCGCACGAGGATTCTCTCAAAAAGAAGGGATTGATTAAGAATAAAATTTTGCACAAGTAGCTAGATATACCTCAATCAGAACTATTATTTCTTTGGCTTCTAAGATGAAATGGAAATTACATCAAATGGGTGTAAAGACATCCTTTCTAAATGGTGTCATTGAATAGGAAGTGTATATTGAACAACCTCCAGGTTTTGAGACACATGACAAGAAAACACATGTGCCGACTAAAGAAAGATTTATATGGATTAAAGAAAGCACCCAAAACATGGTACAAAAGAATTGATGACTTCCTGATGGGCCTAAGATTTACCAAAAGTAAAGAAGATTCTAACCTTTACTATAAGGTTGAAGATGACGAAATCATGATATTGCTACTATATGTAGAGGATTTATTTTTGACAGGAAAGGAGAATCTCATCAGTGAATGTAAGAAGAATCTTGTGACAAAATTTGAAATGAAATACCTTGGCATGATGCATCACTTCTTAGGTATTGAAGTAGGGTAGTTCCTATATGAAAATTTCCTAAACCAAGGAAAATATGCAGTTGAAATCCTAAAGAGATTTGGGATGTTGGATTGTAAGGAAGTGAACACTCCAATGGTGACAAACTTGAAGCTCCTAAATGAGGACTCTTCAAAAAGAATAAATGTCATACAATATAGACAGATTATAGGCTCATTGGTGTACTTGACAAATACAAGACCATATATATGTTTTGTCGTGAACACATTAAGTCAGTATATAGTAGAACCCAGTATTATTCACCTAGTTGCAACAAAACATGTGATGAGGTACCTAAATGGTACATTGGATTATGGCCTCACATATACAACTGATTGTGATTTTAGATTATGGGGCTATACTCATTCAGATTGAGTAGGAAGTGATGAAGACAGAAAGAGCATTTAAGGATGTTGTTTCAGTTTGGGATCAGTTGTGATCTCATGGCTTTGAAGAACGTAGACCATTGTTTTGCTTAGTAAAATAGAGGCTGAATACATTGCAACACATTCATCCTATAATGAAGCGGTATGGATTCACAAATTGTTGGGAGGATTGTTTGATACCAAAATGGATGCAACTTATATTTATTATGACAACCAGAGTTGTATCAAGTCAACAGAGAACCTGATGTTACATGATAAGTCAAAGCACATAGAGAGAAAGTATCATTACATCTGGGATATGGTTCAGAGAAGAGCCATAAAGCTCTCGTATGTTCCTACAAAGGAACAAGTTGCAAATGTGTTAACTTATCCTCTGTCTCGTGTGAAGTTTGAATATTTTAGAGACAAGATTGGTGCAATCCGGAAGGACCTCCCTGGAAAGAGGGAGTGATGATAAGAATCATTATTGATGATGAGATGGCAGTAATCAAGTGTCCATGGATAACGTTGTGGTCCTGCATTCATCTGCGGACGTTGTGGTCTCGCATTCATTTGCAGACGTGGTGGTCCTGGATTTATTTCTGGACATTGTGGTCTGGGTTTCATTTGCAAACGTTGTGGTCCTGGATTCATTTGCAAACATTGTGGTGTAGAATTCATTTGTAGACATTATGGTCCTGCATTCATTTGCGGACGTGGTGGTACTGCATTCATTTGTGAACAATCTAGCATCTTTTGATGTTATGGGTGATCTTGCATTAAGTTGTGATGTTTTTCTTATTACAAGTGATGAGATGTGATGATCACGATGATGCGACGAGATGTGATGAGATGTGATTCTCGTGATAATGCAACATGATGTGATGCTTGTGATGATACCATGAGATGTGATGCTCGTGATAATGCAATACAATGTGATGCTTGTGATAATGCAATGAGATGTGTTGCTCGTGATGATGCAATAAGATGTGATGTTCGTGACGATGCAATGCGATGTGATGTGATACTTATGATGATGTGTCGAGATACAATGCTCATGATGTGATGTTTCGTGATGACAATATTCCACGGATAATGATAATGTTGATATAGGTGTGAAAACTTCCTATAACATATAGACTTACGAGTCAGTTGTACATATGTAATGTTCTGTTATGGAATACCCTCCTTGTTAAGAGGGAGTGCTAAAGAAATGTAACTCCATAAGATATTCTATTTTGTATTATTATTTTTATTACCCCTTCCGGAGATGATGTTCCTCTTGATTAGGGATGTCATTGATGTAATTGGTAATCTAAAGTCTTAAGGTAAAACCTCTATTGTAAGTTGGGTCAGTAGTACCCACAAAGGTATTATTAAAATGTATTTTTGAGTCTCCCAAGGCAAGTCGACCATGATTAGGAGAAGTCATCCATGTTGGGTTATTAGGCTTCTCCATTAATCAATATAAATAAGGGAGGTGCCTCACTCATTTGGAAAGACAGAACTCAAGCAATTTCGCTAGAGAGGGGAGAACCCTTCCATCTAGAGGAAAAGAAGCAATCTAGTCTTGTTCTTTGGATCTTACATTGTACTTGGGTGAAGTCTATATAGAGGAATTTATTTTTGGTTTTCTTCCCCACTAGGGTTTCCCACAATAAATCTTTGTGTTCTCTTTTGTTCTGTTGTGCTTGTTATTCTTTGAGTGATCCTTGTTCTATTTGATTAGAAAAACTTAACAATATTCAATTATGTAACCTCTATCCTCCAATGATGAAATGTAGTGTAGGTTATTCTAGGTTATTCTTCAATTCTAATACACACAATATATCTCTCATATGTAGAGAATCTCGAGAATCTAGCTGAAACTATGATGTTCCAACTCCTTTTATTGCATACTTGGCATTGTCTCCAAGTTCCAACTATAATGTTGAGTTCTTATATGCCAAATCTTTGAAACTTGTCATCTCCCTTGAAGCATCACTCTCTACCAACTAGTTATCACTACTATTTGTAATAGTTCGTGTGAGTGTAGAGTAAAAAGCAATACTTTTCTGAAGCTCCTCTGCAATCTTATCAATTTTTTTCTTTGTTTGTAGTGGATGTTCATCAACATTGTTTGTTGATCCTTGTTGTTTTTCTTTTTAATTGTAAAGACACTGAAAAGCATAGTGACCAAATTTGCTGCAATTAAATTATTTGACTTTTGAAAAATCCTTCTTTTAAACTAGCCATGCACCATCCAACATCCAAACTCTATTATGACACTACCATCTTTGACAAAAGGCTGAAATCTAATCGAGAAACACTAGTGTTGGAAAAAATTAAACCAAAACTAAAATTTAAACAAGTGGAATAAGCAACAAAC
>LPNX010479250.1:55723-201775 GCA_001517045.1 Pseudotsuga menziesii | reverse complement strand
ACTTCAACGAAGTAAATTTGGAATGTTTTTGTGATAATATGTCATCAGTGTGTCATTCCTTTTTTTACACTTCCTTCTTCTGCCATCCTCCATGTCAGAAGAGGACTTGAGCCCTTCAAGACCATCATTGCTACAAAGCCCAGGGTTGCCCGTTAAACTTGAGTTATAAAAACTAAGGCTGAAAGCAGAAGGAACAATGCCTGTCAACTGATTATCCAAAAGATTGAAGATATTAAGCTTCAAATTGCTGAAATAAAATTTGGAAACTGGAAATGATTTTGATGCAATTTTTTTATAATTATTGACAAGGAATCTGATGTCAGGCAGACGGGTTGCTGCATACGACTTGTGGAAGTTCGAATTACGTGGCACCCGAGGTACAGGCGCACACATGAGCTTGTAGTATTGATGCCAACTTAATTTAAATTGAAACTTATAATTCGCTAATTTGGTTGTTTGTGCAGGTCATTGCTGACAGAGGATATCATGGTGCTACGGCGGATGTTTGGTCTTGCGGAGTCATTCTTTTTGCTCTTTTAACGGGTTGGTTGCCATTCGAGGACATGAATCCAGTAGTGTTGTATGATAAGGTAATATAAGGAAACATCACAATAATTTATGTTAGATTATACTATTAGAATATTTTATCAATCCCAGAACTGTTTTGCACAATACGCTCTGCAGATCTTCAAAAGCGAGTTCAACTGTCCAGTTTGGCTGTGTGCTGGCGCTGGCAATTTGGTTAAACGAATACTCGATCCTAATCCGCAATTTGGTTAAACGAATACTCGATCCTAATCCGAAGACGGTGAGTGAAACAACCGTGAGCAGATTTGATTTGACGAGATTTGATTCAACCATCGAATGGTGCCACTTGGCAATGGGATACAAGAAGAAGGCGGGTAGGTGAAAAGTGATGTCATTGTTACCAGGTGTCGACCCAAATCCAGATAGCAAACTTCGAGGATGACATCATCCCTCCTTAACCAATAGCAACACAAATAAATACAATTTTAATAAATTTAAAAATTGCTATTTTTCATGTTACAAAGTTAAACTTTGGAATAGAGATTTTAATCTTTTAAATATGCACCGATATGCACCAACTAATACCCAAAGTCAACCCGGTTTGAAATGGAACGATTGCAATATACCAGCCGGAGGCAGGTATAAAAAACTAAAATCTTGTTCGCAAAAAGATGTTGATGCCCCCTACAAAGACAATAGTAAGATTGAGTCCAATAATAGGCTTGAATAGTCGAAACTTGGAAGCCCTAGTTTCAAGACTTAGGGCAAAAGTAGAAAAAAATAACAATAGCTCGGTGGCATTGAAAAGTAAGTAAAACATTATTGACATAAACTGCATTCTATATATATAAGGTTAATTCTATATATAAGGTTAATGGTTAAATATGAATGAATTCTAAAACAATGAACATTCCAATGTGTTTCTTGCTTGCAGGGATATCTATCATTGAATCTGATCAACTGTCAATATATCCGTAGCAGAAACGCTACATGCATTACTTTAGAGTACTCTTTGCTTACCTAAATAAATCCGCACATCAATGGCACTATAGTATTGGCAGGTCACAAACAATGACTTCTAATGGAGTATTTTTCACAATGCTTCAATAAAGCTGAGTACCGCCTTTATATGGGAGAAGTACCTGTAGAGAAGCTGGGCATCATCGGGATTGCTGCTTTTAGCAGAAAAGTAATAATAATCTGAAGGACTTCTTGGCTAAAAGGCCAACGATTTGGGAGTGGCTATATCCACTGGCGGTGAGTCCACTCCATCTTCCGCCTGCCTTTCTCACCTAGACGCCGTTAACCCGCGGTCCTGTTATCGTGTTCCAAGGTCGTATGTACAGTACTTTGGCTTCTGCACAGTGGGCTCTAAGCTGGACGATCGAATTTAATGGAAGCCATCGACAAATTTAAATTTGAATTCACTGCTGACTTATGGCGTCACTGCCTGTACTATGTTCATTCCAAGAAACTATTATTCGTTTGATGGAAGGAAATCCCAAGACGTTTTTAAACCATATGCCGACATCGCTACAGGTGACCATCTAATCACGGCTGTTATTTCTATCTATTCGCTTCTGCCATTTTGACTGTAGAACGATGTTAATGGTCTTTACCGAATAGAATTGATTATTGAAATTGTAATTGCAAGAGAAAACCATTGAAAGAAGGAAATAGCCTACCACTGCAGGCGCATTCTACATCGCTCGCGGTAATTAGGGCAACCCACGCGAATGTTCAACGATCCTGCCACTTTCTTGGAATTCAAAGAATTTTCAGGAAGCGGAAAGAGAGGGCCTGAATTAGGGTGCTGTCTCTGCCTGCTGAGGTCACTACCCGACCATCCTTTCACTGCCGTCGCTGACATGGATTGGCTCTCTTCAATTGACTCTTTTGCCTCTTTCCAGAACTGTTCGTAGACTAAGGCACACTGATTTTATGTTGGAGATCAAACCTGTTAAAGCAAAGCATTCGAACCAATTGGGATGAATTGGAAATTGGCTATAATCATACAGTTTACAAGGAACTCGAGTTACCCTTAGTGTTCTTCTCACATAAGCTCCTCTTATTCCCAAAGCAAACTAAGAAAATATGGCATTGATAATTCGATTCAGGGATTCATTTGTGGAGCACGCCTCCCTCCATGACCATCAGCTCACTTGATTTTCTTGCAGAAATATTTTAAAAAAATGTATTTGATTATTGAAAAATAATATGTTTAGTACTCTATGAAATGTAAATTTGTTTTTGGAAATTTAATAAAATTTGTTTAATTTTTAATTTCAAATTAAATGGGAAAAAAATTTAATTTCTTTACTTATTGCATTCATAGTTGTTTAGATGGTATCTCATATAGACTTTTTTTTAGCAGATCAATAAAATTAACTAAGTGTACAACAAGTGTATGGTGGAGATTCATTTCACATTAGTGTTATCTTGTTATGCATAAATGCATCTTAATTAATTAAAATTTAAATAGGCTTCACTTAAGAATTCACTATTTAATTATTTATAAATAGATAATTCACTAAAGTTTTATTCTTAATATTAGTTTTTTTTGTGTATTATTTATTAAATATTATTTCATTTATGTTTTATGTTTTTTCTTAGTTTTATATTTATGTTATACCTTAAATGGAAATTTATAAGGATCTTCAATTAGTTTAATGTTCAGTGTTTGTTTAACAACCACCCATATCTACAAAACTAAGTGGCTAGCTGTAATACCATGAAATGACACTTCTCCGTTTGAGTAATTTCGGTACGTCGTTACACAAAAGGACAATATGGATTGAAGTGACCCTAACCTTATAGATGGATGAGATCCTTGATACATACTTACTCCTTCACATTTACCACTTTTTATGAATGAACTTGCCTTACACTAGTAGGTCCTATTATAGCAACCCATGGGTCAATCCATATGCAACCCGCGAGTTATCTCTAAAGAAGTTGTAATCTCGACTTCCCTTCAGTAAAGTCACAAATCACTCACATGTTGCCTCATATATACTCGCAAGTTTCATTAAGATGAGTTTAGAAATATAAACATGATTAGGTTGAGGTAGTTGGACTCTGTTTGGAATCCTCCCCAACTTCCCTAACCATCCCAAGCCTCAAAATCCTTCTCCTTGAACAAGTATAAAAGGAGGGGAAGCGTAGAGGATTGGGGATACAATTTGGAGAGTAAGGTTATGCTTGAGGATTCCCTTGGAGAGAGGAGAAAGGAGGACTCAGGTTTTGGTCTGCAAAAGAAGCTTGTCTTAGAGAGGATTTTGTAATGTTTCCTGAACTTCATTAATAAATAGTGTTTTCCTTCCAATGTTGTATTGATGCAATGTTTTTATTGTTATGAGTTATGATCTATGTTGTTGTTTGCAATTGATATACAGTGTCATGTCTCTCAATATAAAAATAGAAGATACCATGAG
Organism: Pseudotsuga menziesii; assembly: GCA_001517045.1. Classification (NCBI taxonomy): domain Eukaryota; kingdom Viridiplantae; phylum Streptophyta; class Pinopsida; order Pinales; family Pinaceae; genus Pseudotsuga; species Pseudotsuga menziesii. Next base: position 197,813 of record LPNX010479250.1, on the reverse strand, counting down.
GAAATATCAATCTTTGTTGCAGGTGTTGAAGATAAGAAGGCTAAGGAGCATCTAAAGAGGAGAATTAAAGCTTGGATCAACCATCCAAAATAAGGTGCACATCATATTATCTCTTATTCTTTTATATATGTTTCCAAACCCTGGATGTCTCCTAGTCACATCCACAATGTGTTGGTGATCCTATTACTACAAGTCATAAGGTATATTTCCCTCACAACAAAACTCGCGATACCACTAGGGAGTCTAGGTTTGTGTTGGGGTCTCTTCAATCGAGTTATTTTTTAGTTTTTGTTCGTTGTTTGCAACTGTTATTTTTTAGCCAAGTCTTTTTAGATCTTTAGGGTTCTTATCCTTTTTATTTTTCTTTTTGAAAAATTTAGGAACCACTTGTCTGTTATCTATATATATAGTTGTGATTTCCTTGTGAACTCGCAGGTTTCCTTGAGCACAACCGTGAGTGACTAGCGGTTTTGTCAAATAACAATCACGTGCTCCTGTAGATGCGTATACAGAGCTCTAAGGTTTGCATTCTTTGAGCATTTTTTATATCCCAGCTGCTTGTAAGGTTGTGTTCTGAGTCTTTACTTGTCTAATGTCTGTTGCAAATATTTGTTAACTCATTTTTTATAATTCCTCTTTTGGGTAGGTTAGGTTCAATGTATGTGTAAGGTTCTTTTAGGTATTACCTCTTGGCATCTTTGGTTGAAGTCTGGGTAGTTTCTGAGTGTTCTGGTTTTTGTCTGCTCATCTTTTTCCTGATCGCTTTATTAGTTGCTTGGACTTTTATTTCTTCAAATTTTTTTATCTACCTTGTTTTCAACTTTAAGTAGTTCAGCACAAGTCGGTTTTTGGCCCAACTTTGTAGAGTCTTCAAGGTTGTGATTGTGAGACCTGACTGGTGAATCTTGTGTTTACATGTGTTCATATTTTTGACGTACTTAGGTGCATTAAGTTGCATTCAGATTTTGATTTTTTGAAAAAGAAAACAAAAACAAAGCATTTGGTTGCATTGATAGTCCTAGATAGGAACATTGTTTATTTGTTTTTGAATTTTTTTTCAAAAAAAAAAGAAAAATTAAAAAAGAACAAGTATTTTCTTTATGTGCATTTAGGCTAGGGTTTAGTCTTAGGTGCATTGCATACCTCTATTTTTGAAAATACAAAAAGAAACATTTCTTTTGTGGCCTCTATTTTCGGTTTTGAAAAGAATAAGAGAAGTCAAAGTTTGCATTTTAATTCTCTTTCGCATTAGTTATATCGTTTCTTCTTTCAAGTCAAAACACCATTGGTTTCATTACCGCCATCTTTGAGTAATCAACAACCCTTAAAAAGAACGCTAACATTTAAAGTATATTAGTAACATTTTCTTTCTATGGATGACACACACTAGTCTAAGCTAGTGTTTTGGGTTAGGGACATTTATAACTGCCCAAAACTTTAAACTCAAACATAGTGGCCTTTTGTTAAGGAAATCTAATCTCATAAAGAAAGACACCGAAAAACTCCTCCAACAGAGGAGTCAAACACGAGGTTGTCCGATACTGAGTTGTGGAGATAACTCTTCTAGAATCGGTTGAGCATACACCATAGTTGATGTACGTTTAGGGACTTAATCAATACCTCCTTTAGTCCCTGTGTGATGCCTAGTATTGTTTAAGTTTCGGGCTTACATACCTTCCCATGTGCATTGGCTGGAATGATGGCTATTTCCTCGAACTTTCGTTGTGATTTTGGTAGCCTTAGTATCTATACCTAGGACTCTACACAGGTTATGGTGGAAGACTATTTTCACTATACCTAGGGAAGGCTTGGGAGGAAATCTCTTACATACAATTTGGGAAAGCGATTTGGTGATTCAAGTTCTTGGATCCAAGGAGGTGTATCATGGACCCCAAGTAACTGTTATTTTTCCTTCACTGGTTAGTTTTGGGACCTCATCATCTAAGACTCTCCTTTGGAAGGTATCCTTGTGTGTTTGGTCTTGATACTTTAGGATTTTTTCTAGTGGTGTGCTCTCTGTGTTGTTGGTTGCTAGTTGACATCAGACATTTATTTCTTGTTAAGTCAAAAACTATGGATAGTACCCCTACATACACCAACCAGGACACCCCCATGCTAGTGGCTTCTTGTGCTTATCCTTTTACTCGAAATGTTGGTGTTCCCTTGATGACCACTTTGAATCTTCCTTGATTCACCGTAGGACTACCGGTTTGGTTTTTTTCCACTTTGACTATCATGAATGCTCGTGATGCTTCTCATGAAAGCACCTTAAAGCAAGGGCATCAAAACAATGTCTCCCCTTCACCGATAGAAACCTCTCCTCCTCTTTCTACCTCATGCGGTAAAAGTTATGATACTAGTAACCTATAGTTTAAAAGGATTAAAAGAAGGAATAATAGGAAGAAGACATGAAAAAAAGGGGGAAGTCAGCTAGCCTTTGGAAGTCATACTTGGGGCACACACTCAAACTCTATAAGTCATGTTGATCTTAACCACCCAGTCTCTCGAATTCATGCTAGGGGCACACAACCAACCTCTGCAACTCATGTTAGACCCAACCACCCAGGCTCTCGAAGTCATGTTGGGTGCACCTATCCAACCTCTGTAGGTCATGTTGGACCCAACCACCCAGCCTTTGGAGGTCATGATGAGGGAAAACAATCAACCAATGCAAGTCATGTTGACACCACTGAGAAAAATAACCATTGAAAATGCAAGCCTAAGTTCCATTGCAAGATTTGTGAGGTATATCATCTTACTCAGTAGTGCCCTTCTATTACAGAAGTATGAATAGTGTGGCTTGAGTTTCAAGGATATCTTGCTCCTAAAAAACCTGTAATTTCTCAACAACCTATTCAAACTTTAGTTGATCAAGTGGTTGAACCAATGCAGTCTTTGGTCAATCCCACTCTTCCTTCGAAGAGTTACCTTTATAAAGTGATTGAACCGATGCAATCTTTGGTCAATACCACTCTTTTTTTGGAGAGTGAGTCATATGCGAGTCATGTTTTCTTCACTACCAGTTCAGAAATTGCTGGAGAAGGGGGAACTGACTTCGCATTGAATGTACCCCCACCAAGCCCTCAGATTGCTTCATTTAATTGGGATAGCATAGGTGAGACACACCTTAATTCAAATGTACTTTTCCAAATAAAGGTCCAAATTGGACACTATAAAATTTCCCTTTGTATTGTCTATGAAGGATCTTTTGTTAGTATTTTATATGCACATTCGTAGAGAGGCATGGGATCTTCTAGCCTTATGTCAACTAATAGTCAGTTACTGGCTTTTGATAGAAGAACTAGCCAAGCTTTGGGAATTTTTACTCAAACTTGTATTACTTTGGGTGGAAATACCCTCTTAGTTGATTTTAAGGTAATAGAGTACCCCTTGGACTTTAATATGCTCCTCGGGTGTGATTATATTTATTCTATGCAAGTTGTGGTGTCCAAGCTATTTTGTGTGATGTATTTTCCTCATAACAAAAGCGTTGTCATTGTCGATCAACTGGAATTTATTAATCCCTCTCCTAACCCAACTAGAGACCAAGTCTATCCTTTGTTAATTCCAAGTGTCTCGGTAGACACTACCGCACCATGGGTGAATTATGTGGCCTCATATCCCTCATGTCCAGTTTCCATTGAGAGAAATCCTCTGGATTAATGCTTACCTTGTTGGTACTTGGTCCTAAAAGTTAACCAAGTGATCCATTCAATGGGGAATTTTGATCTTTCTCTCCACGCTATTGATCCAGTTAAATGTTTATACATGTATTTTATCTGGGATGATCCACTTCCTTCTGATGAAGTCTTCCTATAGTCTTTGATATAGTCTGGCCTTCTTACGAATGTTGACCTAGTTGTAGTTAAATCCAACCCTAACTCGCTTGTTGATACTAATTCTTCGAATGATCGATCCTCCTATGTTTACATGGTTGAGTCTTTAGACTTTTCCATTGAATAAAAAGTGAGTGATCTTGACGAGTTTGGTTCTTCTTGTAGATTTTTCAACTCTTGTGATATTGAGTTTGTTCCTACAGACTCTATCTTATCGTCAACATTTTCTTTCCTTTTGAGGCTGATCTTATTGATTATAAATCCTCGAGGCTTGGAACTATAGAGTCTTCGTCAGTCGATTATGCCTTGACTACACCTTTTGTGGAAGATAGAAAAGTTGCAAGTGTTTCTACCCAAGTTACCTATATCAGGCCTCTTCTTATGAATCAAATCTTGATATTGTTGTTTCTTAGAGACAAGATTCTTAGTCGGATTCACAAATGCTTACCGGTCTCACATTTTTGTTCAAGTTGTAACTGAAATTTCCTACACCCTGCTTGTGCTTATGAGCTTGATGTCGGATTCCACACTCTTAACTCGTTATATAATCCTTCATCTCTGTTCTCATCACCACTCAACTTTGTACCATTTTGCCTTTGCAACTTGACACCCTTTACCTGGAGAAGACGTTCCCCGAGTTTCCTTATCTTTCTCATGTTCCTTACACTATGTTTATGTTTGTTCCTTGCGCTTGGAACTAGTTACGCATGCCTATGATACTCGTCTCTTCACATTTAGATCATTCTTTATGTTTTCCTTCAAGCTCATTAAAAACAGTAAGGAGGACATAAGTTGAATTTTCTGGGCTTGTTAAAACTTTATGGGAAGGTGTGGAGTTACCTTTAAGTTCTGGTTTGACTCCCTAAATATGACTAGATTGCCAAGTTTGCTTGTCCCTTCAAACTCGTTAAAGGATGCGAAGGAACATCCACATAGGTATACATTTATCTATTTTTCAGGCCATGTGGATTACTTATGAAAAAGGAATACTATATTTTCTTTGGAATCTAGAAGAGTATCTTCAGGTATAGTTTTATCTCTTTTTTAGGCCTCGAGGACTAAACTTATGAAAAACGAACATGTTTGAGCTTACTTTTATCTTTTCAGTGCTCTCAACTAAAATATGAAAAATATTATGAGCATCCTTTATGTGATTGTCATGCTTATTAAACTTCAATACAAAGCATCGAGTTTACTATTGTTTGTCCCATTCTCGTAAATAAATGGAACTTTCTGATTGATCTTGCTCTCCTTCGCACTCGTTAAACTAAGGCTATATGCTTTCTTTTGAAGGAGGGTCGGTTTGGTGATAGTTTACCCCTTTTCAGACTTTGCCAACTAAGTACAAAAAATGTATACCTTAGTTCTTCAGAAGCTAAAAGAGTTCGCCTTTGATTTGTTTTATACTTTTTCGGGCTCAGGAGACTAAATTTATGAAAAAAAAACCCTTAGATTCTTCATTGGCGATTTAAGACTCTTAAAACTATGAAAACACCGACGAGCATATACTAATTCAGGCTCATAAAATCCACGAATCAGTGTCATATCAAGCACTATTCTCTCTTTTCATCAAGCTTGATAAAAAATGAAGAGAGACTCGAGTTGACATTCTTGGACTCGATAAAACTTAATAAGAAAGAAAGAAAGGAAATACACTCTTTGATTATAATATTGTTGGCAGCAAGTCATCCTTGAACAAAGCACTATTTTGAATCTCTCTATACTCATGTTTGAGGTTTTCACTTCCCAATTCGACTAATAATTTGAGTTAGTACTCCTCCACTTGTACTAAATACATGGGGAATTTGCCCATGTCTCCTACATGGAAGATAGGTCTAGTTGTTCCATTGAAAGTTTAAATTTTCCTTGGGTCATCTCTATGTCATGCTCATTGTTCAAAGATCTTTACCCCCTATCTGTTCATATTGATCCCTATCATTTTAATCTCTAAGATCATTCTACATACATCGTCCCTTATCGAGACTACCAGTTACTCATGTGACCTGTTGAAGGATTCATTTTCTTCCTCTTCGTAAAATGGATTCCAAATAGTACCTACTACAGAAGAAGACCTATAGTTTCAAAGATAGTACCTTAGGATCTAGTACTCCTATTGGTGGAATCCTTTGCATTGGTTGCCAGTACAATTTTTTAACTACCACTCTGACGGTATCCTTCCATGTTCCTTCAACTCATGTACTCACATGGTAGGATTTGTAGTGGTTTCTATGGATTTGGACAAAGACCTTGGTTTACGGCCTATATTATCTAAGTTGCGCAAGTTTGTGCCATGCCTTGTGTCACTACTTCCAGCTATTGAAGATCTATGATTGTAATCATGTGGCTATGATCCACCTTTGTAAAACATATGTGGCCTCATTTCCCATACTATATGATGTAAATGTTCTTGTAAAGGAGATAGTGTTCCACATTATTGAAGATGGCATCCTTAGTGATGCTTTTGTAAATGACCTTGATTTGTTTGTTTTAGGTACTTCTCTTTGACCTTGATTCTAAGTCCTCTCAGTTAAAATATTGTAATTTATCTTGACCATTGTTACCCTCTAAGCTCACACATTAGGGGGCATATATTATACAATGAAATGGAACTTCTCTGTACAAGTAACGAATCTGACATGTCGTTACAAAAAATGACACTATGGATTGAAGTGACCCTAACCTTATAGATGGATGAGATCCTTGATACATGCTTACTACTTCAGATTTACCACCTTTTATGAATGAACTTGCCTTGCACTCGCGGGTCCTATTACAACAACTCATGTGTCACTCATGGATCAGTCCATATACAACCTGTGAGTTATCTCTAAAGAAGATGTAATCGTGACTAACCTTCAAAAAATTCGTGATTCACTCGCAGGTTTCCTCATATATACCCATTAGTTTCATTAATATGAGTTTAAAAATAAAAACATGATTAGTTTGCGGCAATTGGGATTGGTTTGGAAACCTGCCCAACTTCCCCAACCATCCCAAGGGTCAAATTCCTTCTCCCTGAAAAAGTATAAAAGGAGGGGAAGGGTATAGGATTGGGGAGGAAATTTGGAGAGAAAGTTTATGCTGGAGGATTCCCTTGGTGAGAGGATCAAGGAGGACTTAGGTATTGGTATGCAAAAGAATCTTGTCTTAGACACGGTTTTGTAATGTTTCCTGAACTTCATCATGAAAAAGTGTTTTCCTTCCAATGTTTCCTAGACGCAATGCTTTTATTGTTATGAGTTATGATCTATGTTGTTATTTGCAATTGATATATGTTCATGTCTCTCTATATAACAATAGAAAATTCTGTGATAAAATATCAATCTTTGTTGCAGGTGTTGAAGATCAGAAGGCTAAGGAGCATCTAAGGTGGAGAGTTAAATCTTGGATCAAATTCAAAAAAAGGTGCACATCCTATTATATCTTATTCTCGTATATATGTTTCCAAACCCTAAATCTTTGCAAGTCACATCCATGGTATGTTGGTGCCCCTGTTACCCCAATTCATAAGGTATATTTCCCTCACAACACTAACTACACCTATTGGTGTTCACTTTCCACTTATTTGTGGTTGTGCTAGTATATTATCATATCTAAGTTTAAAGAGAATATGTGGGGTTAGAAAAACTTAGAGGGTAAAATAAAGTTAAATATTATAAGGATGTTATTAACTATAATATGGAAGATCAAAAATATCTCTAAAGAAAATGAATAAAGCCAAGATAAAAATGAACTCTCGTGAGCTTCATAGTGAAATAAGATGCTAGACAATTCCTAAAAGTGAAATAAGATGCTAGACAATTCCTAAAACGTCGTGGGTGGAAATATTTTGTCATCTCTGTGACACTTTAAGTGTTGAGGATAAAAGTTGCTTTCTATTGAAATTCCCTGCATAAACCCACATTAGATAACAATTCCATAATTTTTGTTAAAATACAAACATTTCTAGCCTTCTAGCATGTAAAAACTAGAGAAACCTAGGAGCACTTCTTTCTAAACGTTTTTAGCATAAAAATAACATTCTACAATATTCCATGAAATCTTCTTAAAATTACACCAGAATTGGTCTCAATGTACTTTATATATATCCCATTACTATTACAATTAAAAAAACATATTATTTTAAAAAATAGAATCTAATATCTAAAATGTACATGCAATTACATGAGTGAAGTAATGTTATATTAAGAAAATGGTCTCTCTACGATATTTGTTAGTTTTCCTAACTTTTGATCTCTATAGTTGACTCTTAGATAAGTTCATTAAATGTTCATCACATTAACCATGATTTTTTTTGGAGATGCATTTAATTTATTTCAATAATAATGGATTGATTTAGAATGCTACGTCAAATTATCCATCTCATGTTATTCATTTTTACCTTAATATCTTTTTGAATACTTTGTATTTCCTGTATTTTAGAAAAAAAAATCTCAAAACTCAAATATACTTTTGGATAAGTCAAGTAATTTCATGTTATTAAGACGGCCACTTTAGGCGATTCAAGCTTAGATGAGTTATCCATTAGTAGTGATTTTGGGAGAGGCTTGTTGTTTATTTGAAGTATAATATCCATCTCATGTTATCAATTTTAATGTGAGTATTTTTCTTTACATATTCAAGTTAATATTGTAGAGTGTTTTTCTTTACATATTCAAGTTAATATTGTAGAGTGTTTTTCTTTACATATTCAAGTTAATATTGTATTAAGATAATGTTTGTATACTACATCAATATAATTCACATGTCTATCATATGTCATTTAACAAATATTTGGAAGTTTAATAAACTCATTACATGTTATATATTTTATTATTTAATAATCGAATTTGAATCAAACAAAAATTAGATAATGAAGTTGTCTTTACATACTTCATATACATGATCATCATCATCTACAAATTTAAAGTGCCCCAAAATGAAACAAGCCTAGATCTATCTATATATCGAATCTACCATGCGCCAAGAGGGATCAAATCCTTTGAGGTGAAATCCTTTCCTATTGTCAATCTATTGTTGGATAGGTTTGCACCTTAGGGGATTTGAACCCTGTTGGCACATGGTAGATCTGAAGTATAGATGGATCTAGGTTGGTTGTATTTCAGGGAAATCACATTAAATTCGTGGATGATGGTGATTATGTATGTTAACACAAAAAATTACCCGATTATCTCTACATGACCTACGCCACACAAATACATCTATTTCACTACCCTTATTTGACCCCCACACCCTTGCAAAGGCTCAAAAAACATAAAAAGGGCTTAAAAACCCCTAAAAAGAGCCAAAATAGCTCTCATAGGGGCTCAAACCTCCAAAAAGGGGCTAAAACCCCTCAAAGGAGCTTAAAATCCCCAAAGGAGCTAAGAATTGGGCGAAAGGGGCTTAAAGCCCAAAAAAGGGGCTAAAGCCTTGACCAAGGGCTTAAAACCCTAAAATCTCAAGAAAAAACTATAAATATAGGGATGGGGGTCACTCTCAAAACACGCCTTCTCTTTCTATCATTATGCTGCCCGTGTGAGTGCCTTGAGACCCTTTCCTCTCAAGCCATTCACCCCTCTCCTCCATAGCTCCATAAGCCAAAACCCCATTCCATAGAGAGGTGCTTCCAAAGCTAGGGCATGGTGGCCCATTTCCACAAAGGCTGAAGGTATAACCATGCATTTTTGTTGATAGTTTAGTTTTCTATATCATGTTTATTTGCTAGTTTATTTCTCATAGTTTGCTGTAGGTTCTTCTCTGATTGCTTGTAGCCATTTCTTATTTTTTTAACAGTTTCTTGCAGGGTTTCCATGGCTCAAAGCTAACATTTCCTTTCAGGGTTTTTCATCCATAGGAACCCTACCCTTCTGTCCTATATACAGAGGGTAGCCATTCCTTCTCATAGCTAGGGCGAAATCCCTACTACAGATTGGTGACCATACCAGGTCGATCCCATAGGATCCATGGGTTGTTTTTTCAGTTTTTCAGTTTTATTTTTGTTTTGTTAACATAGTTTAATTTTTTGTTAAATCTAGTTTAGATCTTAGTTTTTTGCATTTACAGTTCCATTCGAGCCTCCTTAAGGCCGACGTGAGCCAGTTCGGCCACAATACAAGTTCCTTTCGACCGTTCCTTGCTCAGGTTTCAAGTTTTTCCACTTCACAGGCCAGATTGTTCTTATCAGGCTTAAAGGAGCGACCAGGTCGCTCATTTAGCCCTGAAAGGAGCGACTTCCCTCTCAGGAGCCAGATCGCTCCGGTTTTTAGTTTGAGTGACCCCCTTGCCTGTTTTTTGGGAAAAATTAGTGATCCCCTCGCTACATTTTCCCAAAAACAAGCGACTTGTCTCTCAGAATTCGGTTTTTAAGTTGTTGGCACTATAAGTGCGGCTCAGCCACCACTATTCAGCAGCCTGATTTCTTTTGCATACATTTTTTTGTAAATTAATGATAGATTTGATTGGATATCAATAGATTTGAATTTGTTTTAAGTAAGATTAGCTATCAGTTATTAATTAAGCATTGAAAATTAACCCCTTTCCTAGCCCTTCCTCCTCTACCCAGTCATCACCCTCCAAGGTATTCTAGGATAAGATGAAGGGTCAACCTCGTATAGTAATAGGCACTTCACTCGTGATTGCTTTAGACCACTAAAAATGGGTGACTTGGAAGGTAGAGGCAGTGGTAGGCCCAGGGGGCCTCATGGTGTTCACGTCCTCCCTGTTGATTGACCTTGCACTCGAAGAGTAACCTGAGGATCTATGGATGGGATTAGTCCCATTGTGTTGAGAGCCCATCACTCTTTCCTCGTCGAAAAGGAATCCAAGTGTAAGGTAGTCACCTAGAAAGTCTACCATAGTTCAAGTGCATTAGTTGCATGTTTCAAGGTTTCTGTTAAAAAATTCATTGGTTTCATAACAAGTTGCCCATTCTGATCTCTATAAACCAAAAATGTCTGGGAAGAATTCATAAACCATAACTGTAGTCACTAAACTAATAATCTAAAATAATCTAAAAATGGACAATCTTTCATACACTGAACATGCACACAACCACACCAAGTAAGATAACCAAAATCAGTTCATGACGCTGAGCCAACCATTAAAATCTATCAATTTACATTAATTCAAAATCTTGTCATCTTTGAGGACATAAGTTCCTGACTACCTTAACCATGGGAAGTACGTGGGCTCGGCCCTGAAACTCATTGTGAGGAGTACCACGGAAACCCCAAAGTAGCTCACCGCTGAGAGGAATTGCCAAGCGAAATGAGAAATGACCCCTACTAATTGACTAGCACTCTTGTGAGGAAAAATATAAGTGATGTCTCCTGGCAGTCTTGGTGGCTGAGTGACCACCTGAAATCCAATAAGAAGCCACTGAAACCGGGGTCCAGAATGTCACTACCAGATTACACCATTGGATGTACCAACCAGACACAATTGATCCCCCACGCTCTTCTTCACACCTAAGAGGAAATCCACCATAGTTCGGGTCCTTGAACCAACACCATTGAGACCATTCTCAATGACCCTCCACACCGTCAGAAGGCCACACAACCTCTGATTTAGACTTAGACTCATATCAATCTGAGACAGATGTTGGTTATCGGGGGCAGACCCGGGTTTACTATAATCAACCAACAACACCCCTAGCTCATTGGCCCTTTCGGCGACAGACCGCGAAGCGGCCTGAAGTCTCACCCGAAGTGATTCTAATGGGTTGGCCAAGGACTCAAGCGTCTTGGACCAGGTTCTATGGCGATCCTACTTGCGACTCGTAGCTCTTCTAGCTGCGAGGTCTCTTTCTCTGTGCGTCGCACAACTCCTCTGCTCGCGTCGCGTGATCTCCTCGTCTCGCAGCTCTTCTAGCCGTGAGATATCCCTTCTACTATCGTGCAGTCCCTTTCCACGTCACGCACTTTCACTGACTCGCGATGACTCCAGTCTTATCGCATCGCCGCTCACCAGGAGACACGTAACTTCCTCCCAACGCTAAGCCCTTAACCTACGGTATCGCGCACCACAGCTCCTCTGCCGGTGCGGTATCGCCTTCTTGCGATAACCTACTCCCGCGGCTCAGCACACTTAGCGTTGTTCGTGTCGACTTGCAAGACTCAATATGACAGGCTGTTTAACACTGCAACTAGTGACTGTTCAAGCAAAGCATAAATGAACCCACATACAACATGCCAGAGACTTCAACTTATGTTTATCCTTCTATATTGCTATAAAATGATTAACACATTCATTCATTAAACTGTAAACATAGTCCATGAAATGACTGATAAATGCACAAGTAAACATAACACATAAGTCAATCACATAACACTCGATTTTAATGTGGTTCAGCTCCAGGATGGAAGTTACGTCCACAGAACTGTGTTTTCATTATAGCTTGGGGGAAGGTAAAACACAGTTCTGCTGCACCGCATATGCAACTCAAGATCTTCTCTCTTAGATCTCTTTCCTCTCTATTTTGCTCTCCTATAATATACTCTTCCCTCTCCGTCGATCCCTGCGAATCGTTACATGCATGCTCTCTAAGCCAGCTACTGGTTACAGTAAGATTGCTACCGCTAATAACAGAACCAGAGCTTGGATTTTACAACTATTTGATAATCAACAAAACAACTAACAACCGAACGAACCAACTAACCAACCCGCTAGTGTCTAACCCTTTACAATGCAAAATGTATCCTTTTATAGGCAGCTCGAAGGTCTTGCCATTACAACACTATGGGCCTGTCCCAACAGTAACCCAAACCCTAATTAGTGACAGTCGGCCATATCTGTACTTGAGGTAGCTGCTTTCCATCACACCACAGCTCTCTGCAGTCTTCCATGCTTCCCAGCGTTGATCATGGGTACTGTGCACCGCTTCCTTTTCTGTCCTTCGTCTTCAATGCTTCAGCCTCGTTGCTCCTTTTCCTTTATGAGGGTCGCTGAGCCCTCCTGTCTTCACCGCTGCCTTCAATGCAGTGGGTGAACTCTCTCTTCTTGGCCGCTCAGGTACCATCATCTTCCTTGACTTTTCTATCTTAAAAGTCATGGTTTCCGGCTTTGCTCTGCAGCTGGAAACGTGCTACGGCGTCGTAGCTCTATCTTATCTTCTCTTCGCCAAAACTGTTTGTCTGCTAAACTAGCAGCTTCTTCTGTAGCTATGGGACCCTGCTCCAACACCAGATTTACACACTGCACCATCTAGCCCCATGGCTAGTGCAGAACCGGATCCACTTTCTGGATTGGTGATTGGCAGTGGACCCATGTTCATACCTCACACCACCACCAGCACCCTTGTAGTTGGTCCTAGCACTACCATGCAGAGTCTCCTAACTCAACTACTTCCACCTGTACCTTCCACTCACACTGTCCCACCTGTCATACCTGGGGGAAGTGGCCCTTTCGCTCATACTATCCCACTTGCCACAATTGTGCCACAAGTATCCCCAGTCATGCAGGGACATCATGTTCCTGCAAACCTCACTACCATGGTCGGTCCTTCCCACATCAACCTTGGGTCAAACCTCCTTTTCATGGCATGCCTCAACTTTCCTAACTTGGCCAGGTAAACCAATGACCCTATATGCCATCAAGCCCATTGGCATCCCATGCCAACCAAACTCCCCTCAGACATCTCTAAGTTTGAAGGGAAGGTAGGAGAATGCCCCCAAAACCACATAATGACATTTCACCTATGGTGCTCATCAAACAACATCGTAGATGACTCGATCAGACTCAAAATTTTCCAATGCACCCTCACAGGTGCTGCGGCAAAGTGGTACATTGAGCTACTACAATCCAAGTACATAGACTTCATCTCTCTGGTCTTCATGTTCCTGCAGTATTTACAACTCCCCGTCAGATATGACGAAGGGGTGGAGATCTTGCTATCTTTCCACCAAAACACTACGACTCACATAAACGACCACATCCACAAATGGCAATGACGTCACAGCCTATGCAAGATCTAGCTTGATGATAAGATCTTCCTTGACTGGTTCTTAAAAACATTGCTGCCACCCATAGCCAAAGACGTTGCCTTCGAACATCCCCAAATAGAGGAAGAGGCCATCTTGAAGGCCCAACACTTTGACCTTATTTACACATAGTCTAGATACCTGTACACCATCATTCCAGATGCTCCCCATGTAGGCACCTCCTATTGGTATGCGCTGAGGGCATCCCATGCCGCATATGGCATAATAGGTTCTGTCTCCCATCAATTATAGCACCACCCGACACCACCCACGATGCCACCACAACCAAGCAATACCTCTAGTGTTTCCTACCCAAACCAAGCTCCTGACTATGCAAGAATGATGTCCCAGTTTGGAGCTACAACCTCTAATGCACAACCCATGACATAGTAGTAGATCCATGCACCTACTTGGGCGGCACAACAATATGTGGGGCAGTTGCCCATGTTTGTAGCAACCCCAGCCCCCCAAGTCTACTATGCACCACCTTTGCAAGCTGCTCAAACCCCCGCCACAACTTTGCCTGCTTCTTTGGGACAAGTGTTTGCACAACAAAACTGTGCCACCCAACCAGCCCCTAATAACCAACAAGGGCAAGCCAGAAACAACCAAGTAAGGAATCAAGCCAACAACCAACCATAAGGAGGCGGTCAACAACCAAATCCTCCCTACAACGTCGGGGCGAACCTACCAGCTCAAAACCCTCAGCAACCAAACCAACCTAGATGCAACACTCCATTACACACAAATCAACTATGTAAACTATGTGAGGTCTATGGGCACTATACACATGAATGCCCCTTCATGGGTCACACTAAGTAGGCCATTCATAATGAAGTTCAACATTCTACCAATATGGTAGCCCCAACTCAACCCAACCTAGCACCACCAGGACCTCCATCCATGGTGCTCCAAAACCCATTACCAGTCCAAAGACTGGTAGCAACTGCACCTGCTCCCCAAGCCAATCCCACCACCCTAGATGCACCTCTGATAGCATAAACATGTGTTCACCACCTGCTAGCCTTGACAACTGAAGAGGTCAATTTATAGACCAGACAAAATCAGTATGGAACTAATACCAAACCCACTAACCCATCAGTGGCATCCATGTCTAAGACAACCAATACACCTCTTCACTTACCCCCTTTTCCCCCATGTCCCCCCATACGGTGAGTTGCCAACAATGTCACGACTAGAGTTGCTGTAAGCTATAGCATCATGGATGACTTGGCCCAAACACTTATGACTATGTCCACTCTTGAGGTACTTAAAACTTTCCCAACAAAGTGAAAGGCCTTACTAGCTGCCCTCAATCTTGTAGACCCCTCGGACTCCAAGCTGATCACATTCGACACAGAGAACGAAGAACCATGGATGCCATCAACCATTCCCTTCCAAATCCCGTTATCTATTCAAAATTTGGTCATGAACCGATGCATCCTAGACGAGGGGGCATCCACATGTGTCATGTCAACCTTAGTCTGGCATAAACTTGGGTCCCCAATTCTACAACCATCCACTACTACTCTGCGGGCTTACGATGGCCACCCCAATAAATCCCAAGGTATCCTCCCTACACATTCCCATCACATTAGCTGGGAAAATAGTATTGATTGACATAGAGGTTGTCAATGCTTAGTTGGACTATAACCTTCTCCTTGGAATAATTTATATGTACTCCATGAGAGCCGTAGCATCAACTATTTTCTATCTCATGATGTTCCTTCACGATGGGAAAATCATGGCGGTTGACCAATTAACTTATCATGATCTGCAAGGGATAACCACACCAGCCAATCTTATCCCTACATTCAATAGCATCGATTTGCAAGGGTTAACATCACCAACCAACATTATCCCTTCGGTCAACACCATCGTCGACGACATACTCACCTCCCCATTGTTTAATGCGGGCCCTGGGTTGTTTGCCGACACCACCATGACAACCTCTTTATCCTTAGTGTCACCACCACTGACACCAAATGAGACTGTGGATTTATGCATGCTCTCATCCAACACGACTGCACCTAAACATCAAATGCAACCATATCCCCAACAACAGCTGCAACATCATCCACAGCCGCAACATCATCCTTAGCAGCAGCATTATGCACAGCTGCAACACCATCTGCAACCACAACATTATTATGCGCAGCCACAACCACAAGCCCATCCCCACATGCAACCATCATGGAATTATTTGGGCTCCTCCCCAGTCCACACAATTCCCTTCCTATTTCCCCCACTTGGTGTCATGAGTAAGCCATTAATGGCTACCTTAAACTCACCCAACTTCACATTGGGGATTCTTGTGTGGTACCTCAATCCATCGGCCCAACCTTTGATTTACTAGGTTGTATTAACCCCTATGCAACTCATTGCGGTCGAACCTCATCCTCCACCCAACCTGCAAAAGCCAGGCACTACACCCAAACCCACACCACCCCACCCAAAAGGGCTGGGGGCAAAAACGTGAAACCAACAACTGAACCCCGCAAGATCCCGCCTTATGCCGTGTGTGAAGAATAGGGCCATGCAACTCAAAACTTCCTTGATATTCCCATGATCCACGTGCATTTATATGCCATGGATATAAGAGAAAACATCCCTGTGGTTGAACTCTCGAGTGGGCCAATAGTGAAAAACAAGGCGTTGAGAACAAACCATGCTTGCGCCCTTTACGGATTGCATGGACACTATTCTCACCATTGCCAGGACTTGTCCAAATTTTGAACAGCCCTATCCAATATTCAACAACATGCCCTTGTATCTGAGATCACTCTGATTGAAGAATTCCACCCCCCCCACCTCCTTCTTCAGACACCATGTCCATTTACATGATGTCTAGTTCCATAGACCTTCTTATCCCCGCAATCACCGATGGTCCATCAGACCTGTCTCACCATTGCTTTCTTAATGATGAGGAGATACTTGAAGCCTTAATTGCACCGGAATACCCTTGGGACAACATGCACCACCACTCATTCTTCCTCCTCGAAGAACTTGTATCGCAGTCTGACTAGTTTTCCGTTTAAACAAAGGATTTCATTCATGGGAAGGTCGACTGGTTCAAAAATCCCATCTTGGAACCAGATGTCTTCGAATAAGGGAACATGGCCAACATCTTTCTAACCATAAAAATCAAAATCTCAACCAATCTTGAGGTTGTTGAGGAAATCATGCTGGGGGCATCCTGCTCCTCGAAAGAAGTTTCTTCCTACAAAGTGCTTTTCCAAGAATTCCCCAACATCTTCGCTTGGTCCTACATGGAAATTCCCAGGCTTGATCCATCCTTAGTTGAGCACCACATTGACACATCAATCGATGTGGTCCCCATGTGCCAAAAAGAATGACCCATTCATCCCTCCAAAGCTGCCGCGATCAAAGCTAAAATAGAAAAACTGCACATGGATGGCTTCATTTACCCCATTGCTTACACCACCTGGTTTTCAAATCCTATTCCCACGAATAAAAAATAGGGTACCATCCATGTTTGCATAGAATTCCACGATCTGAATTGGACGTGTCCCAAAGACAACTTCCCAACACCCTTCATCGATCAGATTATCGATGCGTGCACCGAACATGAGATATTTTCCTTCATGGATGACTTTTCTAGATATAACCAAATTCATATCCGGAAAGAAGATCGTTATAAGACTACATTCACAACCCCATGGGCACATTCACATATCGAGTAATGCCCTTTTGTCTAAAGGACATTGGACCCACCTTCTAGCGTACCATGACATACTGTTTCCGTGACCTCATCCACCTCATGTTGGTCTATCTTGACAACCTCATTGCTCAGTCATAGAAGCAAGCACAACACATGGACAACTTGTGAAAAGCCTTCCTACGATGTCACAAGTAAAAAATATGCTTGAACCCTTTCAATTGTGTTTTCTGTGTCTCAATGGGTTGTCTCCTAGGGTTCATCGTGTCTCACAAAGGAATGACCGCTGACCCTCTCAAAGTCCAAACCACTTTCCCACTAACATCACCCTTTAAGTGATGAGCAGTATAGCTTGTAACATAGTCTTGTGCTTTTTGTTTTACACATTTTTTAAAGTGAGCCTTATGTATTGTTTCCTTCATTGCTCTAGATGGATCCTACCTCGGGTCGATACATTGGACTTGTTGACAGAGCAAGCAGATGGTCTCCAAACCTCACCTCGGCTGCATGGGTCATCTACTCCCCATCGCATGAGTTGATCCATATCGATGGAATATGCATGGGCATTGTGAACAACAACTAGGATGAGTATGATGGTGTCAATGGCCTCTTGGCTGTCGCCCTCCAGTTGGGCATCTTCCATCTCGATGTCTTTTTAAAATCCAAGCATCTTGTCTCCCAGTTGAACAACTATTACTGGGTACGTGATCCCTGCCTCTTTAGAAAATTCCTGGCCACTAAATAGATGGTTAGAACATTTGAATCCATCACATTCACACATGTTCCTAGAAACCTCAATAGTGTAGCGGATCAAAAGGCTAATGACATTCTAAATTGGCATATTCATCATCGCACATAGGAAACATACAAAAAAATTATCATGCATCATCACATATAAACATGTAAAAATACATCATATAGGCATTTCATTCAAATCATCATAAAAAGGCTCACATATAAAACCATAAATGAGAATCTACATATGCTTTCTCAACTGAATATACATCGCGATAAAAAAATCCTAAAGTGCACCAACGCACTAGAGGCAGCCCCACTGGCTGCTAGTCCGACCCAAACTCATCCTCATCATCTGGCTCGCTGTCATCATCCTCCTCAGAGGACTCATCGTCCCTCGTAGGAATATCCCCTCGCGTCGCCCGATGAACATAATCACAAGCCAACACTATCCTCCTCATCAGAGAGATCGACTCCAAAGGCACATTGTGAATGGCGACAATCAGCTCATTTTCCAAGCGTTTCCATCCTATGTCGGAAGTCCCCTCAACAAGTTGCTCCAAATGTGGCTTATTGGTGTCCACCTCTCACTGTCACCTATGAGGGTTCCCCGTAGGGACCCCTACCTCCACAATTGCGACCACCCACCTCTGATAACTGGGTGGTAGACAAGGACCAATGTATGTACATGTAAACAAAGACACCAACCCTCTATGCATATAATTGCACAACTATCAACTAGCTAAACTACTATATGTATAAAATGAACACAAAAACATCACACATACATACCAGCTGGTCCCCATGCCTAGCATGGAGGTCAGGGCATCTCAGGGTCCCCATGATAGTCCATACCCGCATATGGGTACTCCTCAATAACCATTAGGAGCTATCACCACTGCTCTAGAAAATCCTTTATAAAGAAGAGGCCCACTCTGTCATTTCCCTCTTGCACCATCATCTACCACCATCTACACATCCACAGCTCTCGCGGACCACTATCCTGCACTTCTTGATGTAGACGCAGAGTAGGTACTTTCTCACAAAAGAAAGCACATAAGAACATTAGAGGAAATTTCAACTCAAAATGGGCCTCCTAAAATGAACTAATAAAATAATAGTTAAAATAATAAAATAATATTTATTAATTTTGGAGGAAGAAAAGAAAAAAACTACTTTTTTGTTTGTATTTTTGACATATCTCCCTGTGTTTTTACTCAAATTTTGATCGGGAGAGCTTGTTAGATGCGAAATTAAATTCCACATCCAACGAGTAACCACTCGACATACTTTTGACAGACCCTGCTACCCCAAAAACAAGAAATACCTGAAAAAATGGAATGATGACATCGTCATTCTGTTTTTTCAGGTATTTATTGTTTTTGGGGTAGCGGGGTCCGTCAAAAGTATGCCGAGTGGGTACTCATTGGATGCGGAATTTAATTCCGCATCCAACGAGCTCTCCTGATCAAAATTTGAGTAAAAACACAGGGATATATGTCAAAAATACAAACAAAAAAGTAGTTTTTTTTATGATACCTAATCTTAAATTTATATTAAAAAAGTGTTTAAGACCTATACGGTATTTCAAATTTAAAGCGATTTCATTGGCTAACACATGATGACATGAAATTTGAATAAAAGTTAAAAGGCCCATTTTGAAATTTCCTCTAATGAGAGCCAAAACAAAAGCCTCCCCCAGATGCCCTTACATGGTTCAGCTGACACCGAACCTCTAGAAGGTACATCTGGTCCCAACCATAGTAAGTGCCCCTCATGGCACACTCTACCATCTGTAGTTTCCCTCCCAATATCTTATGGTTCCCTGTGGAACCTAAGACATGTAGCACCAGTGTCGCCACAGCCCATGTGGACAAGTCCTCAATATCACATGTCAGGATGTGTGTACCATGCACATATGCAGTAGCGTAATAGTGCCTATCACATAGCTCCTCCAACATCTCCCTACGAGGCAGTACTGGCACCAAGTCACCAACAACTCCCAAGATCAGGAGCCCAATCAAAAAATACACATCCAACAACGTAATCTCAACGCGCTTCCCCTGGATCATGAAATCCTCCTCCCCAATATCCCAGAATCTCACCAGATTCTGCAGTAGTAGACATAAGCTCTTCATCAGGGGAATCCAAATGAACTTCAGCAGCCCACAATGGGCCAATGCACCATGCACATTCTCGTCCCGTAATGCCTCCTCCCGGAGGTCTCTGCAGTCTCTCTCATGCCACTTAGTCTCAGGCATCCTGCACAAGCATAACACAACTGTCAGCCACATATTTTAGTGAAAAGGCCACCCAGGGACCAGTTCACACCTGTCAAGCCAAAAAGAGTGACCAAGTCGCTCAAAACAGCCTCACAGAAGTGACTGAGTTGCACTTTTTAGCCTCACAAGAGCGACCTCAGATCTCTCCTTTCTTCCCAACAGGAGTGACCTAGTCACACTTGTTTGGGAAGAATGAGTGACCCAGTCACTCCTTTAACCCCTAAAAGAGCAACATGTCCCGTAGAATCCCTAGCAGGATCATAGAAGGCCCTCGGGTAGGCAAATCCAAAAAATGAACCACCGAAAAAGATATATTTTGCAAGATCTCTTGCCTGCAAGTCAAGAATCTTGAAACCGCCAGTTGAAACAGGAGAAATCAGCAAAAAAAGGTTAGGGGACCTCCTCTCCAGCTCAGCAGTGAATAGTGACAATGACACTTCACAAAGTGGTCCCCACTCATTTATATGATGATGTATTTGTAACTTCAGAATGTATTCATCTATGCATCTTATGTATTGTAACCCGATGTTTATTTCGGGATGTATCTATAATGTAATTGAGTCATATTGTCATGCCCTGATGTTCTGATCAGGAGGATCAATAATGTAAACAAGTCATGTCAAGTCATAGTGGGTAACCCTCCAATTGTCTAAGGGTTAAAGTCCTTGCATTTCTGGGGCACTAGGGTTATTAGACTCTCCTAGTAGAGTTCAGCCCTGGTAGGGTTTTAGTCATGTCGGGATTAGTATAAATAGAGAACTGGAGTCTCTATTTATCACACTAGTCATCTACACTCAAGTGTAGCGCATAGTTGAGGAAGGAGAAGGCATTGGGGCTAGATAAGAAGAAGTTTACTGCTGTTGGGAGATCACTTACTGTTTTGGGGCTTTTACTATTTTGGTGCTGATTCTATCTCTGAGGAAGTTACGGGGTTTTCTCCTTTATGGTTTCCCCGAGAAAAAACACTGTGTTCATTGTGTCTTGTGTTTGATTGTTGTACTTGTTATTCTCTTAGTTAAAGATCCTAATAATGCTAGCTTAATGTTGAAAAACTAACATGGTATCAGAGGTAACCTAAGAAGAAGACACTGTGCACCTGCAGGAACTAGGGATTCCTAGTTTGTGGATCTTTCTCCACATATTTTCAGCAAAAGTAAGGTGGAATAACTCTCCTCCTTAGGGCGTATCTTTCTGTCGAAGCAGAATCCAATTCTGAGGTTTTTTCACTTTTGGACCCGACAGACACTACTGCCAGAAATTAGGGCTTTTCACAGAAGAGGAATTTTTTAGTGAGCCTAGGACTGGATTGATCTCCTCCCTAAAATCGAAGCTAGGGACAATTTTCAAGGCATTTGGGTGGACAGATCTCTGGAAAACCAAAACCCTAATTTGCTCCGGAACCAGCTCTACAGGATTTCAGCTCAAGTTTAAGATCCGACATCTTGAACCTGGTAAGATCCAAAATCTTTTGTATTTCCATTTGAGGTTCTCAGTTAAGATGTCTCATCATACCAAGCTTGAGGGAGCTGACAACTTTCGAGCTTGGTAGTGTAGGATCTCCCTAGTCCTGGAAGAGAATGAATTCGACTCCTACATTCATGAGGAGGTTCTAGTTCCAGAGGGAGATGAGGCAACGGCCTTACATAAGAAGAATATGGTTATGGAAAAGAGGATCATTGATGATTCTATCAAGGATCACCTTATCCCATAGGTTTCCTCCCTCAAGACACCTAAAGCTATGTTTGATGCCCTAACCAAATTGTTTGAAGGGAAGAACATAAACCGGAAGATGACTCCGAGGAATCAACTGAAGAATGTGAAGATTCAGAATGCAGAGACTATCCAGTCCTACTTCACAAGGGTTTCTTAGATCAAGGAATAATTAGAAGCTGTAGATGAAGAAGTGGAGAATGCAGAGATTGTGATTACTACTTTGAATGGCCTTCCTAGGTCATGGGATTCTTTCATCCAAGGAATCTACACTATAAAGGACCTAGTCAAATTCAGCAGACTTTGGGAAGAATGTTCTCAAGAATAAGCTCGGATAGTAGCTCAAGAAAAGAAGATGGGAAGTGAAGATCAAGCTCTCACAGTTCACTCCAAGAGAGGCAGAAGAAAACCTCATCACTTCAAAGGTAAGAATCCTCATCATAGAGATAATAATAGAAAGGACACATCTAGATTAAGATGTTATACATGTGATGAGATAGAGCACTTTGTAAAAGACTGTCCTAAGAACAAGAACCACTCTCACAAGAAGAAGGGGAACAAAAGAAGACATCATGCTCATGCTGCATAGGATGATGAACCATCCAAGAAGAGATCTAGATATGAAAGTGAAGATTCTTCAAGCGAGGATGAATATGTTCTGATCTCCACTCTAACAGGTAACATTACTCATGGTAGTGATGATTGGCTTATAGACATTGGGTCTTCCAAACATATTACTGGATTCAAGGAATCCTTTGTAATACTGTCAGAACATGAATCACCTCACAAGGTGAAACTAGGAGATGACTACCAATATCCAATAAAAGGTAGTGGGTAATCTTCATATAAACTAGACTCTGGTAAGTCTCTAACAATGAAAGAAGTATTGTTTGTGCCAGGACTAAAGAAGAACCTTCTCTCCATATCAGCATTGGATGCAAAAGGAATGAGAGTTTCATTCATAGATGGTCAAGTCATCATGTGGCCAAAAGGAAAGACTATCGATGATGCAGTGGTGATTGGAGAACAAGAAGGAGGATTGTACAAATTGAAGGGCCATCCAGAAAAAGCCTTGGTCCATGAAACAGTAGAGCCAAATGAGCTTTGGCATAGAATCCTTGCACATGTGCATTACAGAGCACTACCTATTGCAAGCAAAGCTATTGAAGGTCTTCCAGAATTCCAAGCAAAACATGATGGTGTTTGCAAAGGATGTGCGAAAGGAAAGTATACAAAGAAGACATTTCCCAGCAGTGAAAGCAAAGCCAAAGGCATACTAGAAATCATCCACTTCGATGTATGCGGTTTGATGTCATCAAAATCACTAAGAGGGTATGTTTCCTTTATTGCTGATTTTTCTAGGAAGGCATGGGTTTACTTCATGAATAACAAAGATGAAGTATTTAGTAAGTTCAAGGAATTCAAAGCCTTGATCGAAAACCATACTAAAAAGAAGATCAAGACCTTTCGTTCAGATAATGGCAGAGGATTCACTTCAAATGAATTCAAAGAGCTATGCAAAGAATCAGGGATTAAGAGGGAGTTGTCGACTCCTTATAATCCACAACAGAATGGGATTGCAGAACAAAAGAATAGAACTATCATGGAAGTTGCAAGAGCCATGCTTGATGATCAAGATCTTCCTATGCATCTTTGGGTGGAAGCTTCCAGAACAGTGGTGTATGTACAAAACCGTACTCTACATAAAGTACTCGAGAACAAGACTCCTGAAGAAGTCATCCATCTTAGAATATTCGGCTATCCTGTGTACATACACATTCCAAAAGAGAAGAGAAAAAAATTAGATCCTTCAGGAAAGAAGGGTATATTTGTGGGATACTCTGAAAGCTCGAAGGCTTACATAATATATTTTCCAGGGTACAAGAATATTGACATCAGCAGGGATGTGACATTTGATGAAGAAACAACTTACAACAAATCCAGAAAGAGACCTGCTGAAGAACCTGAAGAAGCAGAAGCAGAAGCACCTAGAATTCATGATACAACCATGAATGAAGAAGATCAAGAATTTGAAGAACCACAAAGACCTCATAAGAGGAAGCCTACTTGGGTATGTGAACTTATCCAAGGTGCGGAAAGATATGGGGCTCTAGAAGAGAATCACAAAGAAAGAAAGAGGACCAGATCTTGCTCCGGGTATGTAGCCTTACTATGTGATTTCATTGATAAAGAACCTTCCAGTTATGAAAAAGTGGTAGAATGGAAAGAATGGAAGGATGTTATGATTGAAAAATATCAATCGAACATGAAGAATGATGTTTGGGATGTTGTCCCAAGACCAAATGGGAAGTCAGTCGTAACTTCCAAATGGATCTACAAGATCAAGCATGCTGCAGATGGTAGCATTGAAAAATATAAGGCAAGATTTGTAGCTTGGGGTTTCTCTCAAAGAGAAGGAATAGACTATGAAGAAACCTTTGCACCTGTAGCTAGATACACTTCCATCAGATCAGTACTTGGTCTAGCTGCAATGATGAAATGGAAGATACACCAGATGGATGTCAAGACTGCCTTTTTGAATGGTGTAGTGGAAGAGGAAGTGTATGTAGAACAACCACTCTGTTTTGAGACACATGACAGGAAGTCTCATGTGTGCAGATTGAAGAAATCCCTGTATGGTTTGTAACAGGCACCCAGGACCTGGTATGATAGAATTGACGGCTTTCTATCCAGTTTGGGCTTTACCAAGAGTAAACTAGATTCCAACCTTTACTACAAGGTTGAAGATGGAAACCCAGTGATGCTTCTACTGTATGCAGATGATCTATTTGTGACAGGAATAGATGGGTTGATTGCTGATATGAAGAGAACGCTTGCTGTTGAGTTTGAAATGAAGGACTTGGGGATGATACATTACTTTCTAGGTATGGAGGTGTGGCAGAGTGCAGATGGAATCTTCCTTGGACAAGGGAAGTATGCAGTAGAGATCCTGAAGAGGTTTGGGATGATGGACTACAAATCTATAGCCACACCTATGGCATCAAACCTTAAGCTATTGAGTGATGATTCATCAGAGTCGGTTGATGCTATGATGTATCATCAGATGATTGGGTCATTGATGTGCCTGACGAACACGAGACCAAATATTTGATTTGCTGTGAACACCTTGAGCCAGTTCCTGACAGATCCGAGACATGTTCACTTGACTGCTGCAAAGCATATTCTGAGGTACCTGAAGGGTACATTTGATTATGGACTCAAGTACGATGTGAATCAAAAGATTAACCTGGAGGGTTATGTTGATTCAGATTGGGCAGGCAGTGCCATCGATAGGAAGAGCACTTTAAGGTGTTGCTTCAGTATGGGATCAGGTGTGATCTCTTGGTTTAGCAGGAAGAAATCCTGTGTGGCACTGAGTACAGCTGAAGCAGAGTATGTCACAGCTTGTTTAGCTAGTTGTGAGGCAGTATGGCTCAGGAAGCTACTGTCTGATTTATTTGATCTCCAGTTGGATGCTACTTGTATACATTGTGACAACCAAAGTTGCATGAAGTTGTTAGAGAATCTAGTGTTCCATCACAAGTCGAAGCATATCGAGATCAAGTACCACTATATCAAGGATATGGTGCAGAGGGGAGCAGTGAAGCTCCAATATGTTGCAACGAAGGAACAGATAGCTGGTGTATTGACGAAGCCATTGGCGAGGGTGAAGTTTGAGTACTTCAGGGAGAAGCTTGGTGTTCTCCAGATCGAGATTTCCTCTAAGGGAAAGTGATGAGTCCCATAGCCATTCTATCATGGTGAGAGGATTGGTTCCTTCCATGTCAGATATAAGTGTTGAGATCAGTAGCCATTCTGACGAGTAGGTCAGATGTAAGGGCTGAGCCATTCTATCATGGTGAGAGGATTGCTTCCTTCCATGTCAGATATGAGTGCTAGCCATTTTGTCGAGTAGGACAGATGTAAGGGCAATTGCCATTCTTTGAATGGAGATGCCTGGTGACATACCAGGAACACTCACTCTAGGACTGAGTAGCCATTCTGATGTGATAGAGGGATGTGTTCCCACTTGATCAAATGTAAGGGCTGAACCATTCTGTCATGGCTAAAGGATTAAGTTCCTTCCATGTCATATGCGAGTGTTGGCCATTCTGATGAGCAGGTCGGATGTAAGGGTAACTGCCATTCTCTAGGAGAATGGAGGCACCTGGTCAGTTACCAGGTAGCTCAGTCGAGGAGGACTGGGGGATATTCTGATATGACTATAGGATTGGCTCCTACAAGATCAGATATGAGTGCAAGCCCTTCCATCACTATGAGCAGGATGTGTTCCCTCTTGGATGGATGTAAGTGCAGGCCCTTTCATCACTGTGAGAAGGATGTGTTCCCACCTGGATGGATGTAAGTGCAGGCCCTTTCATCACTGTGAGCAGGATGTGTTCCCACCTGGATGAATGTAAGTGTAGAAATCTTTCATCATTATGAGTAGGATGTGTTCCAGCCTGGATGAGAGTCTTTCATCATTGTGAGTAGGATGTGGTTCCGGCCTGGGTGGAAGAACATAGTTCTTCCATCATTATGAGTAGGATGTGGTTTCGACCTGGATGAAAGTGAGGGAATCTTCCATAATTGTGAGTAGGATGTGTTTCGACTTGGATGGGAGTACATAACTCTTCCATCATTGTGAGCAAGATGTGTTCCATCCTTGATGGATGTGAGTACTATGCCTTTCTGACAAGTAGGTCAGATGTAAGTGCTGAAGCCCTTTCACAGATGTTAGTGATGTGATGTCCTATCATGCTGGTGAGTGTGAGTGCTGTGCCTTTCTGATGTGATTATAGGAATGGTTCCTATATGATTAGATGTGAGTGTTGGGCATGCCTTTCTAACGAGTAGGTCATATGTAAGTGCTGGACGGGCCTTTCTGACGAGTAGGTCAGATATAAGTGCTGAAGAATACCTACATGGAGGTCAGGCCTACAACCAGCATGAAAAAGGGATGGCTCTGTAGAACTTCCTGTGATGAGAAGAATCATGAGATAGCACCAGGGATGATCTAGATCGAGTGATGATTGAGATCCAGTGATGATAGCTAGTGATGATACAGATCAAGTGATGATCGAAGTCCAGTGATGATGATGCAGCAGTGATGGTCTAGATCGAGTGATGATTGAGATCCAGTGATGATAATAGATCAAGTGATGATAGCCAATGATGATCCAGATCGAGTGATGATCTAGATCCAATGATGATGCCTCATGATGATCTAGATCAAGTGATGATCCAGATCCAGTGATGATGTCCCATGATGATCCAGATTGATAGATGATCCAGATCTGATGACTTGAAGACGAATATGACTTGAAGACTCAGAGGACCTAATATGCAGATGATGAGATGATCCAGTTGATACAGAGAAGAAGACTAGTGCTGAAAATTGTGTTGAAAGAATACCTTCCTAGTTAAGAGGGAGTGTTGATGTATTTGTAACTTTGGAATGTATTCATCTATGTATCTTATGTATTGTAACCCGATGTTTATTCCGGGATGTATCTATAATGTAATTGAGTCATATTGTCATGCCTCGATGTTTTGATCGGGAGGATAAATAATGTTAACAAGTCGTGTCAAGTCATATTGGGTAACCCTCCGATTGTCTAAGGGTTAAAGTCCCCACATTTCTGGGGCACTAGGGTTATTAGACTCTCCTAGTAGAGGTCAGCCCTGGTAGGGTTTTAGTCATGTCAGCATTAGTATAAATAGAGAACTGAAGTCTCTATTTATCACACAAGTCATCCACACTCAAGTGTAGTGCATATTTGAGGAAGGAGAAGACATTGGGGCTAGATAAGAAGAAGTTTACTACTGTCAGGAGATCACTTACTGTTTTGGGGCTTTTATTGTTTTGGTGATGATTCTATCTCTGAGGAAGTTGCGGGGTTTTCTCCTTTATGGTTTCCCCAAGGAAAAACACTCTATTCATTGTCTCTTGTGTTTGATTGTTGTACTTGTTATTCTCTTAGTTAAAGATCCTAATAATGATAGCTTAATGTTGAAAAACTAGCATTATAGGTCCCATTTGACCTATTTTCTTCCTTTTCACATAACAGGGCCATCCAGAGTCCATTTGGGATGTCTTTCACACCACTAGTTTTAGAATTCCATCCTCTATATTTTAATTAGACCATCGTCTCATGTTTAAGAAGTAAATTTTGGGTCCACTTCCTAAGAGTTACCTTAGTTTACGTACCACATTGTGATATAAGTGTCTCCGGACCTGTACTTGCATCACACCTTCCTATCGCAAGTCATGTGGGATCCCAAACCATCCCCCAGAAGGCACATCATTTTATTATTTCAGCATATAACTGTCACATCTTCCTACCTCAAATTAAGCAGAGTTCTAAACCACCTCCGGCCAGAAGGCACATCATTTTATTATTCCAGCATATAACTGTCTAATTCGTCCACCACAACTCACGTGGGTCCCCGGACCACTTCCTGGAGGGTGCATAATTTCTTTCACATACATTTGGCATATAACCATCTCTGGAATTGCACTCATAGCACATGTAGTCCAGTGCATCCACCACAACTCACATAAGAATCTCCTAACCTCTGTCTGAGAGCCACCTCAGTTTGCGTGCCTCTGCCGTACCGAATCACGTGCCTCTACAGCGATATATCCTGTACATGTACTGGTATGTCCAAGAGCCACCTTCTCCATCCATACTGTGTGGATGAGCTTTGTACCACTATCCATAGTCCCGAGAAGGGGGCACCATCAGTGCCCCCTCAATCGGTTGACCATAATGGAGTTTCTATTAATCTCTTTTCTGGCTCCTAAAAGAATGAAAAGATTGCTAAGAGCATTTGCTTCCTCTCCTGCTCTTTAAAGTATCAAAAAGGGCATCTACATTACTTCATTTATCTCCTTTTATGAACCATGTAGACTACCACATGAAAAGGACCACCTTGGCACATTCAAGCCAATACCATTTCCCTCTACATCCTTATATTCTTTCTCGAGAAGAGGGGCCGAACTTTATGAAAAAGATCACCATGGGTTGTCATTAAGCTCTTTTCCAGCCTTCTCATCAAGAAAATATTACCTAGCAAACGTAGTTTCATTCATGTTCGTAAAATTATTTGAATGATTGTCCAGTCAGTATATGTTTAACCTTTTCCGCCTTGATTGGACTACCAACGATAAGGAAGTCTCCCATCCCCCAAAGGATGAGAGAGCTCTCCTATGTACACTTTTAACATTTTTCAAGCATAGGAGACTATCAATGAAAAAGATACCCCACTGGAGTCTTCTTCATGCTTTCAGACTCTCTAAAATTGAAAGCACCATCGAGCATTTACTTTCTTGGGCTCACTAAAAATCCATGAGATCGTACCACAATGGTGTCTTTAGACACCACCCCACATATAACAGTTCGGTAGCATTCCCACTTTGGGTTGCCTTTGATCAAAGTATTATGCGATGTGTCTTCCTTGGATCCCATCAATACCAAAAGTGTCTACCTCCCCCAAGTATTTCCCATCTATAGTTACATCCCCAGTATTAAAGTTATGATCCCTTTCCCATGAGTCAGTTTCATTTGTTTCCTGGTCCTCCCTTCCATCATGCTCTGAACAAAGGAATTTTGAGTCTACTATAATCCCTCTGCCCCTATTCCACCTCCCCCCCCATTCAGTGGGTCAGTCCTCAGATTGTCTTACATATTTTCGGTTATCTCCCTCGTGCTTCCATTCAAGGAAAACACCATTTCCTTGGCCAGTTGTAGGTCTCCCTCTGTCAACGACAACACATGCATTCCAGAGGATAGACCCAGAGGTTCCTGAATCCTGGTTTCATTAACCTCATTGATGAGTTCCTTGTACCACTTGAGAGGAGTCCTTAGTGCCTCTTGGGATGGTTGTGTCTCACGTGCTTGACTACAGCTACATCATCACATCGTTGAGATTCATACAAGGTATTGGTTTGTGCAGTATTTGGTCGAAGACCCCGGATGTCACCTGGATCTAGCACATTGATGAGTCTATTGAGGGGCCCCAATAGGTTCATGTCTCTTGTGATTTTTGGTTTGCGTTGGAGACAGTGTTCAAAAGCCCCAGAGAAATGCTTCTATATAGATTTATGATTGATACAACATATTGGTACCACATAGACTCTGACTCTCCGTTAGTGAGTCCCTACAATTATGTATCATTCCAGAACCAACATACCATCAGTCATGAAGATATAGCATTCCATGAGAATGCCATGGGTCCAATATAACAGTTCTTCATATCAATATTGTATTCATCCTCTTATCGAGGCAACCACTATTGTAACAACAGTTGTACATGATCGACTCTTGCATTGTAGAGCTTAGATCACATTATTCTTTTGACATCGTTATGAGCATGGGGATGCCCACCTCATCCATATAAATGTCACTCATTATTTGTATCTCACCCATTGATGGGAACCATATTAATACAAAAACCAAAAGCCACCATGCCCCAGCGCAAGAAGCACCACCTCTCCCCAGAAAAACCCAGTGATGTTCATCGGCCATATGATGAGGTTTTCCCCTCACACATTAGGGGGAAATATGCTAACCCAAAAAATTATCTAATTATCTCTACATGACCTATGCCACCCAAAGACATCTATTTCACTATCCTTATTTGACCCCTACACCCTTGTAAAGACTCAAAAAACATAAAAAGGGCTTAAAAACCCCTAAAAAGAGCCAAAATAGCTCTCATAGGGGCTCAAACCTCCAAAAAAGGGGCTAAAACCCCTCAAAGGAGCTTAAAATCCCCAAAGGAGCTAAGAATTGGGCGAACGGGGCTTAAAGCCCAAAAAGGGGGTCAAAGCCTTGACCAAGGGCTTAAAACCCTAAAATCTCAAGAAAAAACTATAAATATAGGGGTGGGGGTCACTCTCAAAACAATCATTCTCTCCCTATCATTATGCTTCCCATGTGAGTGCCTTGAGACCTTTCCTTAAGCCATTCACCCCTATCCTCCATAGCTCCATAAGCCAAAACCCCATTCCATAGAGAGGTGCTTCCAAAGATAGGGCATGGTGGTCCATTTCCACAAAGGCTGAAGGTATAACCATGTGTTTTTGTTGATAGTTTAGTTTTCTAGATCATGTTTATTTGCAGGTTTATTTACTCATAGTTTTCTGCAAGTTCTCCTCTGATTGCTTGTAGCCATTTATTATTTTTCTAACAGTTTCTTGCAGGGTTTCCATGGCTCAGAGATAACATTTCCTTGCAAGGTTTTTCATCCATAGGAACCCTACCCTTCCGTCATATAGACGGAAGGTAGCCATTCCTGCTCGTAGCTAGGGAAAAATCCCTACTACAATGTATATGACGTATGTAAAGAAAATTTCATTAGTTTTAACTGAAAAATAAGATGAATAACAATTTTGAATGATGAAACATGTGAATAGTAAGAAACTAAGAGGATGTGTGTAATGAATAAGAAATAGATTACAATGTATTCAATCTCAATCTATCTTCTTCATATTTTTGAATAACCTCACTTGCTACTTTAGCCATCTTTTCATATAAATCGTATGAAAAGGGTGGTGGAAATTGAAGATGATTCAAAAATTCCACTCGATATATTTCAGTAAATGACGTGCCTAGCCTCTCTTGATTCCCAATATTAATAGTATATTTCTCAAATGTAAATCCTTGTGACTTAGGGATTGTTAACACCCATGCAATTTTAAATTAAAGTTGGTTTTTATTACCTCTTTTAACTAGTGTAATAGGAATATTTTGAGGGGTTGATTCATCCCATGGCACCCCCATATATCTATCAACTCTTACCAAAACATACGTGAAATGTTATAGGGGAAATATTCTAGGTTTATTGTAATACCCTTGGCCTAAACCCCTAGTCTGTTTGGGTTCAATTATTATTCTAAACTGTGAATGTCTATAAGGTTGTACATTAATATTTTGTTATTTTAATGTAAATCTCATGACTAAATATGAATAGGATAAGCGCTGAAAGGAACATGTATCCAAGAAATCACCAAGGGTTGAAAGGGGGTTAAAGTTGTCTTATCCCTAAACTTTACCTAAACCTTACCTTAAACCTTGTTTAAATTCTAAACTTTATGATTAAACCTTAAAACCTATTTAAACTTAATTAAAAGTTAGGTTGATCAAGAATTAGTTAGAATCTTATTTAAGTTGGACATGGCTCATGGAGAGATACCATGCGTGGGAAGGCATAGTAGCCATACACACAAGTGAATTCACCATGGACAAAAAGTGAATTCAAGGATGAAATTTAAGGGGTTTTTGTGTGTGGTTGGGTTAGTGAAAGGTTTTAAGGGTTGGTTGTTGTAGATCATAGGATGTTGATTCTCTGATAGAACTGAATTACGTTGAATCTGAGTCTGAAGCTAGTCCTTATAGCCTTACCTACTAAATCATGTTGCTTTTTTCCTTGAATTAATTTCTAATGATATGGCAAATAGTGTATGAAATCACCTAAGTGAAAATTCTGAGCACTAGACCAATGGTAAGTTTCAATATTATGTTGATAAAATGACACTTTGATGGTAGATTACATTATTTGTCATGGAATTTGTTTTTAAACCAATGAACATATTTTCCAAGTGCTTAAACCATTAAACCATTGAAAGAATGAAAGGGGGTCAAAGATATACTTGTTGGTGAATACTTGGATCTCATCTTGGGGGTGGTCTCTAAATGCCAAAAGAATACAGGCTAAGAAGAGATCTATGGTTGGGTAGAGCATGCCTCATACACGGTAAGTTGACCAATTTCTTTGGTTTCAAATAAGTATCATGTTAAAATGAATCATATTTGTTTCTATTATAAAATAGTTTTTTGTTTTTTTGTATGTCGTTCCTAGGTTGAATTGTTTGCATGCATGAAATTTATGAAGTTGTAATAGTTCATTACAAATAAAAGATGAATATAATATTTCAATGGTATTGATATTGTTAAATGGTTAAGGAAATAAGTGAAGGAATTGTATGTAAAATTCCTTTGAATGAATCATGTTCAAGGGTTTGTTTGTTTTCAACAAAAAGGATGTTTTGTTTAAATAGATTAAATCTATCCTTTCGAAAGTTTTTAAAATGCTAAAATTAACCTTGGGAAATTCCAATGACTATAGATTTTCAAGGTTTTCCTTATTCTAAATGTTGGTTGAAAGAAACCATTAATCTTTATCTTTAAAAGGTCCTACGTATCTGCTGAAATTTTTTACTCTTTGATTTTGTGATTAAAAGTTGTTTAAAACAGGATGAATAGGCCTAAAGAATTAACCAACTTATTAATTTTTCCTTATATTTAAATACTCTTGAAAGAGTTAATGGAAAACAAACATGAGGTTGAGAATTATAAAGATTTGTCCA
The DNA here is from genome assembly GCA_001517045.1 of Pseudotsuga menziesii. Classification (NCBI taxonomy): domain Eukaryota; kingdom Viridiplantae; phylum Streptophyta; class Pinopsida; order Pinales; family Pinaceae; genus Pseudotsuga; species Pseudotsuga menziesii. The sequence continues at coordinate 164,238 of LPNX010479250.1, read as the reverse complement.
TAATTCTTGTTGTTTCCATCATATGTTTAAAAGCAAATAAGAATTACCTAATTGAACAGGTGAATTGGAATGTTAATTATGGTCCTGTTGTTAGTTTACTAAAAACTTTAAGATTCTATATCATCTAAAAAAATGAGTCATATAAGCTTGCTTGAAGATATATTTTATCTTGTCCATGTTGTTGCAAGTATGGGTTTGATTTGTCTAATTCATTTAAATGTTTAAAGAATATAAATTTCAATGTCGATTTGGGGAAGAAACTCTAAGGAGTTTTGGTTTAAATTGTCATGTATTTGCCTCATGTTTTAATTGATTAAATGTTAGACTTTTTCAAAATTCAAAGTCGGGAATTCATTGTTAAAACCAATTATTATTAAACTAGTTTTTCCTTAGTCATTTCATATAAAAATGGCTAAGTGTTGGATATTGGATTGACGTATTCATAATTATCATTTGATTACCGACGTGCAATAATGACCACTGATAATTGTGTTTCCGACTTTTGACTTATAATGTGTCATCATAAGAAGAAGTTGGGTGAATGTTGTTGTTTTGTTTGTCAGGGGCATGCCAACTCCCAACTCCTGACAGTGGAAGTTGAAATTTGTGCTTTGTTTGGCTCCTACAATAGAATACCAACTCCCAACTGTCAACATTAGCAAGGTTGAGATCGATAGTGTTAAGTCGGGTTGGAGGTATTAGATTGAAGGGTGGATTTAACTATAGGATATGTTTACCACATTGGATATGAGACAACTCTTCTAGTTCAAGGTTAGATTTAAGCTTATTCAAGTTTGCTTAAAGAATCTTAAGTTGTGGTTACGATTTATTTGGGTCTACTTAAGATCGTTTAGGGTGTATTAAACTTATTTAACTTTTATATTATGAATGTTTAACTATGATTCTGTTGTTTAGATAATAGTGAGTATTCTCTTGATTTATTTATTTCAAAACTAAAAATTTGTTGATTTCATTTAGTTACAGATTGTTTATCTTTGTAACTGTGTAGAGCATGGATGCATTATAGATTGGTATCATAGTGTTGATTCCTCAGTAGTGCAAGTTCTGGAATGGTGTCCAAGGAAAACAACAGGGGATGAAAACCTAGCCAAAGGATTAAGATAATCCTACGCAAGTATTACCCTATCCTCGAGCTGTTTGGTGTGGTTAACACCCATGGATATTCGGCCTCCACTAACACATTTTGATTCGATGAGTTTTCTCCTTAGAAGGTAGACTTTGAATTAAATCTGGAAATAATCCTAAATGTAATTTGAGTGCAATCTAAAGTTAATAATTCTACAACTACGAGAATAAATTCTATAATTACATAAATGAAGATTAAATCGAAGATATTAAAATAAAATACCGACTAAACTAAAATATAATTAATAACCTATTTAATAATCTATCCCATGAGCCTAATTTAAGAGAAATTTAACACATATAAAATATAATTACTGCATTTCTTAAAGAAACTCAAACAACCCAGCAATTAATAGGCACATTCGCTTTTCTACAAAAATGAACAATAAGAATTTATTGCATTTTGGAAAATATTGTTTATACGTTAAACCTTTAGTCATTTATCAAAATCATATTAAACAAACCTACCACAAAATAATGAAGTAAAACATTATCTACAAATGTTACATGGAGAATGTTCAAATCTAATTATTAATTCAAATGAGAAAATACAGAAAAATCCAATATAACTCAAATGAATAATTGTTGTAGTGGTTTTTGGTCTTCTATTCGAGCTTCAATAAGAAATTATAGAGCTTCATAATCCTCCCATATCCTTTGGATATAACCTTCATACATTATCCCTTGAAAGAATTTAAAAAAAGATTGCACAGAAGAAAACATTGATTCTTTGGTATGAAGGTATCTCCCTTGAAGCGTCTCTTCAGTTCTAAAAGAGAAATATTTTTGGCCTTGTCGAATGCCTCCCACCCTCTCTCAAAATTATGAGGTCGAATTTACAGAAGTGAAGAGTAGTGGGAAGGATAACATCAAATCCCCAGATGTCTGGTTCGTTCAGCTATGCAAAAATGTCTGGAATGAATTTATGGGCAATTCACCTTTGTTCAATCACAATTGTCTCCCAAAATGTTGATATATTTTCAAAAATTTCCATGAATAGGGGTACATGGGTCAGTTTGGGAAGTGGGTTTTCAACCGTTTGAGCTAATTACTCATGGTTTGCTCACAATCCTCCATGCGAAAACATGTCTTCTATAGGTGCACGACCAGTTTTTAAACTCCATCCTTCACGGCAACAACAAATTAGGGTTTAGTGAAATACTATGCATTAAAATTGTAAATAGCATGATATATTAAAATCAATCACATAAATAAATTATTAATATTGTCCTTTAAAAGTATATCATATATAATTTAAACAATAATAATAATCTTATCAACAAGTAAAGTTAATTATTCATCGTAAAATATAATACTTTTCTTAATGAGAAGTGATTGACCCTTTCCATTATTTGATGTACACATTTTCAAGTCATAAATCATAACCATTAAAAATAAGTGTTCAATCAAATTATTCTAACACGTCAATATGCTCTTTAAACTTATTGATTCAATGAAGTTCAATTTTGTTGCCAAAACGATCAAAATGTCATATGAATTTAACTAGCAAAAATTGAAGCATGTAAATGATTCAAACAGGTTCAAATAAGGATAAGAAATCATTACATACGATAGTTAGATTCAAATGACAAGATCTTTGAAATCTCCAAAAAACAATAAAATAAATCAGCTTATGTAGTGAAGACCAAATATAGGTGGGGAATGTGAAAGATAACATGTTAAGTTATCCACCGATATTATAGAACCAACTGAAATGATAAAAAATAACTCAAAAGAATAAAAAAAATAAGTAAAAATGAAAATAATGTGCCTTCCTCAATCCGCAATCCGCAATGTGGGTTGCGGGGTGCAGAGAGATCAATCTCAACAAGTAACCAAAACATTCCGCAATCCGCAATCTGCAATTGCGGGTTGTGGGATGCGGGAATGCAAACACTCCTACAGTTTAACTAACCATTCTACAATCCATAGTCCACAATTTTCAGGTTGCGGGTTGTGGAAACACACAACACAATCTATTAACCCAACTACTTTCCGCAATCTGCAATTTGTGGGTTGCAGGATGTAAAGTTCAAAATATCCACAAAGCAATCCCACAATTGTGGGATTTGGGTTGTGGAACATAAAACACATCATAGAGTAAAGACCTTCCTACAATTCACAATTGCGGGTTGCAAGAAAGACAAATTTTTGGGAAAAATTAATTCCTTCCGCAACTCACAAAAACACACAAAAATGCATAAACTTTCAAAAGGGAAAATTGTTAACTAAATCAATCATGACAAAGACATGGAAACCATGATAAACAACATGGGAATCCCAAAATGACTAAGGAACTTAACCATCACCTTTTTCATACAAAAAATTGGGCTCTCATGTTTTGGATAAAACATGGGATTTGTTGTAGCTACAACACACAGCTAAGTTGCAACACTAGCCTTTTAGGTTATTTTAAGCCTTGTGAAAGAAAAAATTTCTTTTAGTTTATTTAAAATTTTAATATTCTTGTATGAAATAATTATATATAATGTGAAATATCTCATATATATGATTTTCTTATGAACTAACAATGAGGATGGAAAAAATTAGATTGTTAGTAACAACTCAAATTTCAATCTATTTGTACTTGTGGATTGTCACTAAATTGGGAAAGCAATACTGAAAATGGAAGATGAATCTACAATGTATAACTTTGCTGAAGAGGTTAACATGGGTAATCAAAGAACCAATTCCAATGGCCATCAATATGATGCAGGAAAAATGGAAGTGTTATAAACATTAAAAGAGATAAATATTGCGAATGAGAAAATTCTATAGAACCTAGAACAACATAACCAAATAAACCAGTAGGTGGTGCAGGGTTTACAGCATATACAAAATAAAATGCAACAAATAGCTTTCATAAGGGAAGGCGATGGGTCCATAGTAAAGGAAATCTCATATAGATATCGACATCCCAAATATATAGATGAAGGAATAAAGAGAGTTTGATCTCACCATCATTCAATTGAAAATCATGATGGGGAATAAGTGTGAGAGATATGACATAAGTTTCAACATAGGAAGCATCAGAATATAAAACACGATGGAAATATTTTACAGGGTGAACTCAAAAAAATAAAACCTCACACCTTTGATGGAGAGAAATTTGGTGAGGTTGCAGAGATTTTGCTTTTGGATATGAAGAAGTATCTGCAGCTCCATGACTACTCTAACAACAAAAATCTCAAATTGCTATCTATAATCTTCAAGGAAAATATTAGAGGTGGTGGAAACATCTGAAGCAGGTTCAAAATTTGAAAGAGAGGCATATCTTGTGGAGAATTTTCCAAAAGTATTTCATAAAAGAATACTTACCTCAACAACACTATGATAAAAAATGCAGGAATTCATTGAACTTAGATAGGGTAACATGAAAATTGAGGAATATGAGAGAATATTCATAGAAATGTTGAATTATGTAGAATTTCAATCCAAGGAGAAAGGGTTAAAATTCAAATATTTCTTAGTGGTTTACCAGCATTGTACAATGACATAATAGTTTATGATGAGCCTTGTACCTTGAAAGACTGCATATGAAAGGGTAAATTCCTATATGATCAAGGTAAGATAAGGATAGAATTACATAAGACATGGAAGGATAAAATGAAGGATAAGCAATATCTAAGGAAAAAGGGGCTGAAATTATAGGATGATAAACAAATTTTGTTTAATTCTTTCAATCAGCCTACCTTTCAAAATGAGGCAAGGAAGCCATAGTCAACTAGGCTGAAGAAAAACTTGTAAGTTAAATGTTGGAAATGTGGAGGTGATCACTACCTCAATAACTGTTTGGAAAGCAAAAGCAAGGAAGTTGATCTTTATGGGATGAAATAAGAATTTACAATGTACAAGGATGATAGAAGCATTCCTTATATATACGTAGCCTTGCGAAATCATTAGGAAAACTACCATTTATCGATGGTTGAAGTCGAAGGTAAAATAAACGATTCACCTATTTAAGTTCTAATTGATTATGGGGATTGTTACAGTTACATGGATGTCATTTTGGTTGAAAAATGTCAATTAGTGAGCAATAAGTTATCTAAATATAGAATGGTACAGTTAGCTATAGTTATGCAGAGAGAAATTACTTCATTGGTCAGGGATATTTATTTGGACCTCGATGGATACCATGCTAAATTAGATTTGAAAATTATTCCCCTACGCTCTTATGACATGTTAATTGGGATGGATTGGATAAAATCTCATCATGTTATTATTGATTTCCATAAAAAATGTATGTTGTTCCTATATGAGGATGGTAATAGTGTTTAGATTAAAGGAAACCCAAGACCGATTTCAATAAGACGGATCTCAACTATTCCAATGAAGAAACATATCATGAAGAGGTGTTAATTGTATGCGATCCAGGTGGAGGAAGAATCAACTGATGGTAAACAAAATATTGAGAAGTTTTCAGTGTACAGGAATATGTTGATGTATTCCAGGATGTACCCAAATTACCAGCAAGAAGGGATGTTGAATTTACCATTAATTTATTACCTGGAACTGTATCTACATCCAAAGAACGTTACAAGATGAGCATGTCATAGTTAAAATAGTTGTATATGTAACTGGAAGAGTTGTTAAAAAATGGATATATTCAACCTAGAATTTCACCTTGTGGAGCTCTAAATTTGTTTGCAAGGAAGAAAGATGGTACACTGAGGTTATGTGTGTATTATAGATAATTGAATAAATCCACAATCAAGAACATATATCTATTACCAAGGATTGATGATATTTTTTGTCAATTAAGAGAGGAGAAAATATTTTCCATGATTGATTTGATGTCACAATATCACTTAGGGAACATAATGGATGAAGATATTTGTTAAAAAACTCTTAGGACTAGATACAAGAATTATGAATACATAGTTTTTCCACCTGGGATGACAAATTCCCATCTACCTTCTTGTGCTTGATGAATGGAGTGTTTAGTCAATATTTGGACATGTTTATTATTGTGTTTTTGAATAACATATATTAATATATTCCAAATCTTAAGAAGAGCATGAAAAACATCTCATAATTGCTCTACAAATTTTCAGGGAGAACCAATTGTATGCAAATATTAATAAATTCTTGTTTTATCAAAGGAAATTGTTATATTTGTGTCACATTACCTCATAAGAGGGAATAATAGTGGACCCTACTAAATTAAAAGCAGTACAAGAATAGTCTACTCTAATAAATGTATCTGAAGTTATATTGTTTATGGGTTTGGGCAGCCTTCTCCCGAATTGCATATCCGATCGCATCTTTACAAAGGAAGTGAAGTTTGTTTGGAGATAGAATGTGAACATAAATTTAATCTTTTAAAAGAGTTACTCACTTCTGCCCCAAGATTAAAAATCCTGGATCAATATAAATAATACATGGTTTGAATATATGTATATTTTGAAGGATTCGGTGTGGGTTCTGATGCAACATGGGCATGTAATTTAAGTTAAAGGAAGATGACAAGAACTATTCTACTCATGAACTTGAGTTAGCTGCTATGGTTCATGTGCCATAAATGTGAAGACATTGTCTCTCGAAAAATGAATTTGAATTAAAGACTAATCATTACAACTTAAAGTACTTGTTTGATCATCCTCAATTGAATTTTAGACAAGTGATATGGGTTGAGTTCCTAAATGAATACAATTTTGAAATTAAATACATTAAAGGAAGGGAAAATCGAGTGCAAGATGCACTCAGCAGAAGAAATCAAATTATGAATCTTTCAGATATTAGAAATTAGAAACCTAATTTAAAAATTAGATTTCTTGAGGCTTTGAAGGAAGATAGTCATTATCTATAAGTTGTAGCAGCATTGCAGGGAAGAAACAAGCCATTAAATTTTCCTAATTATATGTTATTCGAAGACGAAATTATTCATTACAATAACATAATTTATATACTAGATGAAGGTGGTTTAAGAAAGTTGATAATGCAGGAAATGAATAATGTTTATTATGTAGCTCATTCAAGTTACCAGATGCCTTTAAAAATAGTAAAAATGATGACTCTTGATCCATGACTATGATATTTCATGACTCTTATTGGAGATAGAGCTCGACAGAAAGATGATCATGAGAGGGAGCTCGATAGAGAGGTTGATAGAAAGAAGAAAGAAAACATGAGAGTATCATAAAAACAAAGAAAACTCATTCATTGTGAAGAATATTATGAGAGAAGTCTGCAAGCTGTATACATAGACCAAAGGCGTTCCAAATATTACTCATGCTAGATGAAGAGCATTTTTGTGGTTTTTCCTGTATGGGTTTCCATGTTAAATATTTGTGTCTTTGATGTATGTATATCTTGTGTTTGAATATTTAGGAGTTTTTTCCACTTATATTGAGGAATTTCGACAAGAACTATGGTTTAGATGTGTATTCTTTATATATCATGTAGGTGACAATGATTCTGTATATTGTTATATGTTGTGAATATGTTGAGGGGTTGAATTCCTTGCTTGTTGTGTCGATGGTAATCCATCTCTCTGTTTCGGTCAAATGACTTGTTAATGTTGAGAAGAAGAAACCCCCTTCCATAACTATAGAAATATGGTTCTCACAGGCCCAATAGATATCTCGGGTGAGACCTCACTTGCATCGAAGGTTTAGCCGATGGAATTACACTTTGTAAGGTTATCTTGGGATTTGTTGGATAAATAGGGAAATATGAATTTGGAATAGATGCCAAAAAATGGTTCTGTTTTCAGGACCCTGACCATTGTGAAGATGGCATATTTTGGCACCCGACAAAATCAGACATTCAATATTGGGTGGATTACAAAGAAAGAGAGTTTTCATAGGAAGAAAGTTAAGGATCGCATTTTGAATCAAACATAATGGTTTGAAAGATATATTTACTCGGATAATGACAAAAATTTCTTTAGTGAATTTCCCATTCTGTTGCATGAATGGTTGTCGAAGCTAGAGAATCAAAGGAAATGATTCAAGCTTGAGAACCCACTAGGTGGACTTCTCAGCTAATCCAATGGTAGAAAAGAGTCAGTAATCCTATATCTAGGGATGCCAACTTCTGCATTGATAGCATATTGGAGTGATATATTATTGATATTGCATTTGACATGATAAGATCATACATTGAGATAGAAATAGAGTTATTCCAAGAACCTCGACGCCATTAGTTGAAATATTTAAAGTTGTGGATAAAGATGTTAGTATGTGAGAAAGGGATCCTGAGTATGGAGTCCTATGAGTAAATCATTGTGTGCCGAGGACCTAGGTGATGTTGCAATAAAGGGTTGAAAAGATGGAGCAAAGTGAGCTAGGATGTTCTCTTTTGATAGTGAGAATGAGCAATAGGGTGGCATCCTAAGGAGTGGAAGAATATTTTGGTAAAGTAAGATAATAAGGACCGCAAAAATAAGATGGATTTGTAGTGCGACTGAAGGAAGGAACTATGAGTCGGCACCACACCTTCATGGAGAATGTTGCCATAAAGAGGATCAATATTGGCTTATCTCTAGAGTAGGAGAGGAAGCTCCAAATCCAGACCAGGACTACGATCCTACCCACGACCTTGCGTACATATCCAACAATTGAGGGAATGCCTAAACATGCATTGAGGTGTGATTTTGTAAATCATAGTAACATTAATAGTTGAGAGAGTAGTCAAGGAGTTCCTATTGGTGGTACATTTAATTCAAATTCAGCAATACCCCAAGTAAAAAAAATGTCAGGTGTTGGATTTTATGTCTCTTTATCCCTTTTTCTAGGGATCCCAACCCAGGTTGAGTCCCTTTTGCTCAGCACAAAAAACCCCGAGATATCGTTCTAACAGAGCAAATCTCATTCAACAGCACCTATGATGAATATGTCGTCTCACTCGAGATATCTCTCTTGATGGGTAATTGCCCGAACCATGTTTTTGCAGTTGGGTGGTGTTATAGCTGATTTCACCACTTCAGGTGAATCACACTTTGTATGGCCTTCCCCTGTCCCACTGCAGACTCCTTATACCCCATGGACCATTTTTTGTCCTTTGATGTTTCCTTGATCATCCCTAAAAACATGTGAGAAATCGTACACGCGACTTTTAAACCTATAAGCGCGTATATACACGGGTTTGATCACTAAAACTGCGTACATCGAGATGTGTGCATAATCCAAATCCTTTTGGAGTTTTCCTTGACATGGATCCGACTCATTTGAATCCTGGCCTTCCTTATGTCTTGAGATCGCTCGGACTCGACCTTTCATTATCCCTTTGAAAGCTATATAAGGAACCCCTTGGTACATTGAAGGAGAAGAAGAGAGAAGTGAGAGCAAAGAAACTATAGTCCATTGTTGTCAGAACTTATGCTTGAGTCTGCATCCCTTTGTCCCTTGGAGCACTAGTGTGTTCTTCCCAAGCTTTCCTTTTTCTTGTGATATTTCTATCGAGAGATGGAGGATTGAGTTGGTGGAGGCCCAAGTGGGGGATTCGGTTTCTTCGGTTCGCAGACATGCCGTCAGAGGTTGTATCTTGTAATCTCTGATTTATATTAATAGAAATATCTTTTCCTATCCAATAATGTGTGTTTGAATGAATATTTTATCCATGGGATTATGTCAAATGCTTGTACATTATTGATTATATATGCTAGAATAGTTCTAACACCATGATATATAGAATGCTTGTATTGTTTATTTTTTTTTGAGGAAGTAATCTATCAATTCAATTTGAAGATTGGAAAGCTCAACGGGGATCTACTTCAACCATCCAGAATAAGGTACGAGGTCTGATCCTTTAGTGTTAGACATTTAATTTCTATTGCATATTGGAATGGATTGATTTCTGGAGTCAAGCTGTCTGTTGTGGTACCCCAAGCCATAGGAATTTCTCTTCGTAACAGAATTGGTGACTCCAGTGGGGAGTTCCTAGTAGTTGTCCATTGGGGGTTGTTTTATCGGCATTCAATGAATTTGAATTTCTCTTTCTCTCTTGTTTCTGCATCAGGTCTGGGGGTATGTATGCCTGGTAGTGTCTGATTGGTGTGAAGTTTGTCTTAGCCTATCTGTTTGCCTTGAGTTTATGCACCTTTCTTCCTGTATGCGAGTTTTTGACTCATAGTCGCGTATACACGCGGGTTTCTCTGCGATTTCTGTGTATACACGCGGGTTTACTGCGAACAGTCGCGTATGCCCTTGTTTTTGCCTTTTTGTGGAAGTTAATTGGTTGTTGGGTGAATTCTAATATTTGCTAAGTCTCCTTTGGCACTGCCTGAGTCTGTTTAGACCTCTGTTTCTGACCGGAAACGTTTTTTTTAGGCTAATTTTTTTTTAAGAAGGTTCTTGTCATGGCATTTTCGATTTTTTGTTTGAGATTAGTGCATTAGAGTTCTTTTACCTTAGTGCTTTGCTTGAGTGCTGTTTGTGTGTACTTGTAGAGTCTAGGGGTTGTAGAATCATTCTTTTGCTTTTTGCATCTCATTTTATTTCAAAAAATCCAAAAACATTTGCTTATCATCATGCATTGCATTTTTCATCTTTGCATTGTACTTGCACTAGATTTACTTTGGAGTACTAGTTAGGACTTCATATAGGAAATTTTGCATTCATCATTTGAAGAAAAATTGTGCATTTCACATAGTAGCATACCCGGTTTTCATGGACACAATGCATTTCCATTGATTGTTAGGTGTGCATTTTACTTCATGTTGTGTCATAACACCATTAGTTGCACGGTCATATTCCTATGTTGAGTAATAAAGCCAATTAAAATAAATGCTAAATTAAAATGAATTACACTCTTTTCTTTTCTAGGGTGCACCAACAAGCTTAGGTTTTAGGATCTTGGAATAGTTCATTGTAAGTTAATTCTCCAAGATCACTAAACAACAACATGTATGTGTCTGTCCAGGTGAGTGTGTGAAATCCTTGGTATAACCAGTGTTTCTTAGGATCCTCCTCTCAAAAGGGAGTTAAGCACGAGGCAGTGTGAGTGGTTATTGATTGGGATGACCCATAGTCATAACTGAGTAGCACCGAAGATATTTCCAGGATTGTATTCATATCTGGGGGCTCTTTTGAGAGTTTCAGGCTTTGCTACCCTGCCCATATGGTCAATCCTGCCTGCGACTGTTCGCCTGAGCATTGATTATATTGAGGTGACCTTAGTGGCCTTACCTAGGATATCGAGGGGGTACTTTGCAGGGATTCTTCTGCGGGTGTCCCAGCCAGGTTGGGTTCAGACAGCATAGTCACTTTACGTGTTCAAGCTGAGGGCCACAATAATTGGTTACGTACCTCCACTTGTTGTGTATGGGAGTCTTAAGCTTGTCCTAGGCGAGACATACCTGCTTTATTCGGGAGCTCATTTATCTAGCCCTTGTTTTTCTGCATTTGGCTTTAGATTTTATTAGTGATTGCTCTATGCATGATAGTTGGCCTAGGGTTTATGTAAATAGAGAGTCTTTTCTATTTTTTGAGTCATTGTGGATTCGGGTGCGACTCCTCGCCATTCTCGTCATTTAGCAGGACTTCTTCCTTCTACTTCTCCTCCTCCTTTAGGAGAGAGACCTAGACAATCCAGGAGGACTATTTCACACATTGATTCACACACCATGGGAGACCGTTTAGAGGATATTCCTGAACCACCTCCTCCCATTCATGTAGATGATGGGGAGTTTACTCCTACTTACAATCCTTCACCTGACTTGGTTGAGTTAGATCCTGTGATTTCTGAGATAGGAACTATGCACGATAGACCTACTCACTCTAGGGTTTATTCCCCATTGACGCGTTACTGGTATGGAATGCTGGAGGATGTTGAGACTCATTTTGAACCTGCCAGCACTAGCTACGGTAGTTATGCTATGCCTGGTTTCCCTACACATGATTTGGCATTTCATGCCGAATTCGAATTCAAGCCTAACGCTATGCCTAGGGGCACTCTCATTCCTTACCATGCGGAGAGGTTTGGGAGCACTAGTCACATTGCACCTTCCGTCCTAATGGTGGAAGTTACATCATATATCCCTCCTAGGTCTAGGGTTAGATCCGATTAGGATACCGGATCCAAGATGAGTGACGATAGGTTGTAGCACATACATTATTACTCAGATTCCTTCATCCTCGGTCCCTAGTTCTTCAAATGTACATCCTCCACCTTATTCACGTGGTCCTTTGAGCCGTTATATGTCTATGAGTCAGGTCCGTACTACGGTTACTAGACTGATTGTGTCTCAAGTTTACATACCACCCGTTGCTTCGGGAGGCTATGTTCATACTTCTAGAGGTCATGTTGCTACTTCCAGGGCGTATATCCCTACTTCTAGTATGTATATCCCTACTTTTGGAGCGTATATTCCTACCTACGGAGTGTCTCATGGGGCATCACATGCGATGACTTATGGACCCTATTATGGGACGCAGTATGGACAGGGTTCTTCACCTTATGGAGGTGGGTATCAACAACCTACTTACTCTCCTAATTACGGCTTTGTAGCCCCTACTAGTCAAGGTCCACCGCACTATGGTGCTTCCACGCCACCCTATACGGGACATACAGGAGGAGGACACCATGGCCAAGGCCATGGTGGTAATCAACCCTATATGAATCAGGGAGTGGTCCATTGACCTCGTCATCCTAGGCTCCCTTTCCTCATGACACTCAATCTTCCTGACTTATCGATATTGATGAACTATCCTGTGGCTCATGACCCAGCTTGGTCGGCTATCCCTACCAAGCTTTCTTCGGACATACCTAAGTTCGAGGGAAAACCGGGAGAGGATCTAAGCGAACACGTTACTGTGTTTCACCTATGGTGCTCTTCGAATTCCTTACATAAGGACTCAGTCCATTTGAGACTGTTTCAACGCACCCTTACAGGGCATGCCGTGAAGTGGTATATAGAGTTACCTAGGGGAGCTTTCACTTTTTTCAACGACCTTGCGATGACTTTTCTTAATCACTTCCAGCTACCAGTGCATTATGACATTGGTACTGAACTCTTGTCGACATTTCGGCAAGATAAAGCCACACATATCTCTGATCATATTCAAGAGTGGCATAGACAGAAGAGGTTAATTAAATATTTTATACCGCCATAGTTCCTCCTCGAGTGGTTCCTCAAGTCGTTATTGCCTTATATAGTGAAGGATGTTTCCACATCTGAAGTGCAGAATGAGGAACAAGCGATTTTTAGGGCACAGGAACTGGACTTGATTTATGCTCAGTCCAGTTTGTTGTATGAGATTATTCCCAATGCTCCTCATTCTAGTTTTGATCCCAAAGTCAAACCTGGACCACATGCCGATGGCATTGTGGGTTGTGCTTGTGCGAAACCTATGGATTCGGTTGCAAAACAAGTTAGTCAATTGTCATTCAACCAATCTACTTTGGGACAAGCTATGGCTTCGTCTCAACCCACCCAAATGATGAGTGTACTTTTTTTGCAATCATCGGACCAGAAGGGTAGCCAGTAGCCCGGACGGAATAGAAAAAAGGGTAAAAATAATCGAAAGGGTGGGATTAAGAATGGAAATGCAACAATAATGACAAGAACAACCGAAATGATAGGGGGGGAAAGCAAGATAAACATAAGTTTAAGTTCCCTTGCAAGTTATGTAAGGACGATCACCTCACTTACTTGTGCCCTCGTATTGAATAAGCTTCGAAATTCTTGGCACAGGGCCCAACTGTGCTAACTAACCCTTTACCACATAATATAAATATGAACTTGAAGTCCCATGACCATTTTGGTGAAGATGATCCGCTGGAGGGTAGTGGTTGTGAGTGCATTAACATGGTCCATGCTGTGAAAGTTGTGACTCGTGTGAAATATTATGGTTCGTCACAACCCAGCCCAGGAAAAGAGCCTGATCCACCAGGGTCCCCTTTACGCATTGATAAACCTATGGATAAACCTAAGGCTGCACCTCGCATTCCTAAGGGAGTTCTTAAGCATTCAGGGCATAATCCAAATGCCCGAGCCACCTAGAATTATTCAGTTGTCGAGGATTTGGGCCACATTCCTTGTGCGATGTCTGCATTGGAAGTGCTTCAGAGTTGTCCTTCGCAAAGGAAGGCATTGCTCGCTACCCTTGGTGTGAACGATGATGATTCTTCCTCTGTGATCAAATTTGAAACCGCAAGACTTCAGCCTCGCTTGCCCTACTATGTGTCTCTTTTGGTTCACGTAGAGTGTCTTAAAATGACTGTCAAGCGCACTGTGATTGACGAGGACGCTGCTGCTTCTGTGATGTCTTTATCCTATTGGAAGGGTCTGAGTTCTCCTATGCTGTCTAAATCAGTGACTATGTTAACTGCGTTCGATGGGAGATCTTTTAGGCCACACAAAATCCTTCCTTCCCTTAAAGTCCATTTGGGGGGGAAGACCGTTGCGATAGAGGTCGAGGTGGTTGATGTGCTCCTTGACTACAATATCTTGCTGGGTAGGAACTGGATGTACAGTATGCAAGCCATTTCTTCTTCCTTGTTCCGCGTTGTATGCTTTCCACATAACGGAAATATTGTAACGATTGATCAAATGACATTCAAGAATCCGTCTGGTACCGCATCTTCAGGAGCTTCGATCCCGATCGTTGAGCACTCTAAGCCGAAAACTGGGAGTGTGGGTGTAGGCATGTATCCATTCCTCATGGGAATATTTAATTGTCCTGCACTGATCCTCATGATAGGATCTAGTTCCGATGAGGCTTCGACATCTACGAAATTGGTGTCTTTTTGCACGAGTCATATGGAAGATCCTTGGATTATTCCTACACTGTGTACTTCGAGTGAGCCTGTCGAGACAAACGTGCCATTGCTTGCAGCTATGATAGCTTATCAAGCTAATCTCAAGTGTGTTGCAGAGCCTTGTCCTTCCTCTTCACGCATGGAGGAGGAGGACCCTTATGTGCTGCCGGTATGGGCAGTACAGTCTTCTCATGCACACGACTACCTTGATACAATTTTCTCTTCGGATGAAGCAATCATTGAGGCTATGTCAGGAGTTCAGCCACTATGGGAGGAACTTCATCATAGATCATACTTTCTTTCGGACCTTGACCGTTTGGAGTGTGAGGATTTTATGGCGGTTCTTAGTCAGAGAGTTGGTAGTCCTGTGGTTCCATTAAGCTCTCTTGGTCCGATGGCTGATGGAAACATGGCGAACATATCTTCAATGATTCCTATCAACATCTCTCACAATCCTGGCACCATAGAGAATGTCTATGTTGGGGTGGAATGTTCCCATGCTGAGATTCTGGAATACACCGAGCTATTTAAGGAATTCCATGATATTTTTGCTTGGTATTCCGACGAGATGCCAAGTATTGACCCTCGTATTGACGAGCATGAGATTAAGACTTACCCCAATGCTAAGCCTGTTCGAAAACGTCTACGTGCGGTGAATCCTAAGAAAGCACCCGCAATTAAGGTAGAGATAGAGAAGCTGTTGAAAGCCGGTTTCATCTATCCCGTTCCCTTGACGGAGTGGGTTTCAAACCCCATTCCGGTTGATAAGAAGTAGGAAGCGATCCACATATGCACTGACTTCCGTGATTTGAATCGTGCCTGTCCTAAGGAAAACTTCCCCACACCATTTATAGATCATATTTTGGATGAGTGTGCGGGTAGCGAGGTGTTCTCCTTTATGGACGGATTTTCTGGATATAATCAGATACATATTAAACATGAGGACCAACATAAGAATGCATTTATTTGTCCTTGGGGAACGTTTGCATATCAGAAAATGCCTTTCGGCCTTAAAAATTCCGTAGCTACATTTCAGCGGGCAATGACCTTGATTTTCCACGATCTCAAGTCAATTATCGAGGTATTTTTGGATGACCTCGCTGCTCATTCTCACATGAGAATGCGTCATCCCTATCACTTGAGATTGGTATTCGAAAGATGGCGACACTATTCGATTAGACTAAATCCTCATAAATGCATCTTTTGTGTGAAATCAGGGCGTTTGTTAGGATTCATCATTTCTAAAGAGGGTATAAGAATCACCCCTTTGAAGGTTGAGGCAATACTTTAGTTGTCTCCCCCGAAGAATATTTGTCATCTTCAGTGTTTGCAAGGCATGGCAAACTTCTTATGAAGATTTGTTGTCAACTTTGCCAATTTGACTAGAGGCTTCATGCGTCTCTTGAAGAAGGACACCCCCTTTTATTGGGATGAGCGAGCCCAAGAGTCATTCGATGCACTCAAGCGAGCCCTAGCATCGGCCCCAGTCATTAGTCCTCCGGATTATAGCCACGATTTCCTATTATATGTGGCCGCGTCCTTAGAGATGATTGGTATGGTTTTGGTTCAAGAGGATGAGGAGCTCCAAGAGCATGTCATATATTATTTTGAGCCAAAACCTTATTGACGCAGAGATTCGTTATTCTCATGTCGAGAAGCTTGCTTTGGCTACCGTACATGCGGTTCAGTGGTTGAGACATTATATTCTCCTTCACCAGACCTTGGTTGTAGCCCATGTCAATCCGTTTCAATTCATCCTCACCCAAAGGATGATTGGGGGAAAGTATAATAAATGGATTGTCATTCTACAAGAATTCAATCTCGAGTTTGTTTCGGGAAAATTAAAGAAGTCTTTAATTTTTGCAAAGCTTATATCGGATTTCCCGAGCGAGGCCGAGGAGTTGGTTTGTGAAGATACATTTGTCGATGAACACATATTCTTAATCTCAATGTTAGACCCATGGTATGGGGATATCATAATATATTTACAAACACTGAAGATCCCTACTCACCTCTCGCGAGATGAACGACGACGATTACGTCACGTCTCTAAGAACTACCTCATAGTGGACAATACTTTGTACCGCCATGGGGTAGATTCCATTTTACGATGTTGTTTAACTCATGAAGAGGTTGAGGTAGTGCTGAATGATTGCCACGGAGGGGCATGTGGTGGTCATTTATCTGGGCTTTCTATAGCTCAAAATATTTTAAGAGCAGATTATTTCTAGCTGTCAGTCTTTAAGGATTGTGTTGATGCGGTCAAGAGGTGCCACCCTTGCTAGGTGTTCACACGTAATATGCGCTGGAAACTTGCCCCGTTACATCCCATTATCACCACCGGTCCCTTCACTAAGTGGGGGCTCGATTTTATGGATTGAAACCTAGCGTCAGCTCGGGGGCACCATCACATTATAGTGGCTATTGATTATTTCATGAAATGGGCTGAGGCTATGCCTATAGTAAAATCCAACGGTGAGACAGCCGCTCACTTTGTGTTCAACCAAATTATTACTTGGTTTGGGATTCCAAAAGAGCTTGTCACTGACCATGGCTCGCACTTTTAGAATCATATGATGGAAGAGTTGGCATCCAAGTCAGGGTATAAGCAAGAGCATTCCTCTTCTTACTACCCCCAGGTGAATGGACATGTAGAGGCAGTGAATAAATCACTCAAATCCATTCTCCAACGAACCATCGCACAAAGCAAGAATAATTAGCACATTATGTTATATCTTGCTTTGTGGGCATATCGAACTGTTGTTAAGACTGCCACTGGTTTTTATCCATATCAGCTTGTACATGGAGTGGATTTGATATTGCCAATTGAATGCGAAATTTCTTCGTTGAAGCTAGCTGTAGAACTCTTACTGGACACTTCCCCATTGGAAAAGCGTTTGGTTCACCTTGAGCAACTTGATGAGCAGCGTTGATATGCCTTGGTGGCTCTAGAAGTCAATAAAAGTCGCGTTAAGGTCCAGTACAATAAGTCTGTCCATCCAAGGGCATTTAGTGAAGGAGACTTGGTCCTTTTGTGGGATCAACCAAAAGAACCCTTGGGGGCAGGGAAATTTAATCCTATGTGGCATGGTCCTTACGTGGTCATGCATGTGTTAGAGAAGGGTGCGTATGAGTTAGTGGATTACGAAGGAACGGCCTTGGCGGAGCCTAGAAATGGGCTCTATCTTAAGAAATACTATGCATAATCTTTAGCTAAGGCTGCTTATTGTTTATTATTGTACAACTTTGCATAGTTAGGTATTTTTCTTATCGTGATCGGGTTTGTGATTAGTTTTCATTTCTTTTGGAAAATGTCAAGGGAATCTTCCACCTACATAGGATTCATAAATGGTGCAAGCCATCACACTCAACACTCAGCCAATGCTGCTTGGTTGATTTATACTCCTATGGGTCAGGTACTATCGCCAGGAGGTGTATTTCTACGACCATCCTCCAACAATGTTGCTAAATACAACACCGTTATCGAGATTCTACGGGATGCCATCTTACATGGTGTTCTATCTCTTGAGGTATGTCTTGATTCGGAGTTAGTAGTGTCATAGCTCAATGGTTTGTACCATGTTAGAGATCCAATGTTATTGAGAAGATTCTTGCGTGTGATATTGTTAGAACGGCAATTTGACAATATAACATATATACACATTCCAAGAAATAATAATCAAGTTGCTGACTCATATGCTAACTACGTGTTAGATTAGCATTTGTTTCATTCACAATAAATTAATCACAAACAAAATTTTTACACATGTAAATAAATAAATCGATCACCATAAAACTTTTTTATATACATAAAAAATGTGATAATACATAGTGTCATGATACAAAATCAGGGCTTTCAAGCCACCATCATATAATACACGGTCATACAAAATGTATACACTCCCAGGTGTCTAATCCTATGGAGGAGGAGGAGGGTTGTGATTGTGGAAGGTCACTATGGCTCTAGCTAGCCATCGGAATAAACACACCCATGTGCATGGTACACCCACCACTTGCTGCTGCATCGCCTTAGTCAAGTCCTCGACTTGTGCCATGGGAACTCTATGAGTCAATCTCACAAAGTTGGTATGAATGCTCTGGAGCGTTCGCTCCGCATCCACACCCATGATGTCATCTCCTCTTCCCCTCTGTCTATGGTGAGGGAAGCCCTCTGGCAACCATGGTCAAACATCTGCACACAAATGGTAGATGTCACTATGTATCATCACCCAAAAATAAGTCTTTTTGATTCCATATAATCAAGAAAATACAAAAAAATTAAATAACTCAAAATTTAAAAAGAGAGGGTTGAGATTCATTACCTATATCTCCATATGCTGATCCTAGTGGTAACGGCATGTCCGGGTCCCCCCGAAAATCTATCCCTGTGTAGGGGTAGTCATCGATGGCAACTATCTGTCATCACCACCATGGAAAGAAGTCATCTAGATATGGGTTGGCCACCCTAGCATCGCCTAGTCTACGCATAGCATCTGCCCAATGTCGTTGGGCCAGATCTCGAACCCTGTGAAGAGGAACATCCACTCTGGGGCTCAATCCTGGAACACGCTCGAAGAAAAACGTGCTCAAAATACTACTAAACCTGAAGTTCTGCACCCTGCCTACCTTACACTCACTGAGCTAATGTTTCATGTTGCTCAGTAGTGTAGTGCTCCAGTCATAAATGGTGGGTCTCATGCACTCCACAACGTAGAACATCAGAGGTTGCGAGGCCTGGTGGAGTGACGCCAAGCCTGCTATCTTTCCCAGTGTCAATAATATGGCCTTTAGGCCCAGCACCTATATAGCATTGGTAGGGACTTGACTCCCCACCTTCTCGGTGTCTAAATAATAGTACACTACAATGTACTCGTCGATAGTCAGGCCACCTCCTGGCCACCACGAGAACGAAGGTTCACCACTTCCCCTGATCTAGAAATCCCAGTGATAAGTATATGTCCTCCACCTCTATGGTGAGGGACATCCCATCTATATGGAAGGACTTCGAGTTTGGATCCCAGTAATCCACCAGCATCTATAATAGTCTTGGTTTGGCCCTCAAACCACCAAGACACCAAAACTTGTAGAGTCCGCATGCACGTAGATCTTGTTGAGCCATTAAGTCGGCCCTTACTGCTTCCTCTACTTCACCATGCTCATGCTCTCTCCACTCAAGGACCATCCTGCACAAGAAATTGCAAATTTTCCCATTAGTTTATTGAAAAAACCATATGCGCGGCCTCATACGCGGGTTTGAGGCCATTTTCCACGTATATCTAGCCCTATACGCGGAAAAAACCTCGATTTCCGCATGGGCCGTAGCGCTCATTTTGGGTTGGCCTAAAAACATTATTTGACCATGAAAATTCATAAAAATTGTATCAAAATGCAAGAGGAGAGCATGAGTAAATACCTGGAAGAAACGGTAGTGGATTCCACTGGCTGGATCTCCTGGAACTCGCTATTGAAAATCAGATCTCAAATGGGTAAAAGTTTCAAATGATTTATAATATTTTGAATTGTTTACTATTTATAAAAAAATTTCAAATATTTGAAAAGTTTTACTCCCTTTCCTATAGTTTTGACATTTTCTAACCATTTTGGACTGTTTTTGACATAATTCGTGATGTAGAATACCTTTTTCAGTGCCGTTTCAGCCATTGGATTGACCCGTTCATGCTGATCTTAGGTATCATGTCTAAACTGGCATATAGGTTAGGTTTCATCATTGTTTGCATTTTGCATAACCTTATGACCATCTCATCATGACCTTAGGTACAAACCCACTCTATTATGTCACGGAACCTTCTTGATGCTTTAGAAGTGGTATGATATGAGTGGTAGAACTTTACCTTACATGGGTACCCTAGTTAGCACCATATTTGCATTTGATGTCCATGCTGATGTTTTCTTCTTTAGGGTGTGGGAGTCCGTTGTATAGTACTGCCATGACATTTCGCAAGAGCCTCATACTCCTCTTGATCTTTTGCTGGCCTATTTCCCTCAGGAATACCTCATGTCAAGTTGTGAATGCATTATCATGAGCTTTTCCTACCTTATTGAGCTTTATGCTGGCTCCCCTGACATTGCATTTCAGCCATATAGCCTGAGCTGGTCTCATGTCTAGCCATGCAGAGCCATTTTTTATATCCTTCGCAGCTTGATTCCTTTTTATCGGGAGGGAATTCCCCCCTGAGTGTTGATATCCTACACATGTATCCTCGCATTGAGAATAGGTATGTTCCACTGCTTGGAACTAGTTTGTTGGCCCTTATGACACTCATCTCCTCCTAGTATGTAACTATATAGCTATTTTATTCTTTTTTCAAGATTTTTAAATAACTAAAAAAGTCCAAAAAAAATTAAAAAACCAAAAAGATGGACAAGGAAAGATGTTATTTGTGGCAGCTGTCGAGTCGTGTCGCCTTCGTACAGAGCACTGTATATCACATCCATTGGTTGGGTTATAGTTTGACTTTAGGAGCTGTACTCGTTTATCCAAGTTTATCTCCACCGACTAGTTAAGCTTCCAGTCCCTATGGAGCCTCTGTTGATGCCTCCTGTGTCGCGGAGATGTCCCAATTTGTATATCGATTCTATGCTGCCTTCATTCAGTCACCATACGTCGTTATGCTCTTGTTCGAAGGAAATTGAAACCTGAGTCGGCCATTCCTTAGTTATCTTGACTTTGCATGTCGGCCATTCCCGGTATAGTTACTGGTTCGTGCACCTTATGATCGAGTCCTTCCACATTATACAGCTTTGC
The DNA here is from genome assembly GCA_001517045.1 of Pseudotsuga menziesii. Classification (NCBI taxonomy): domain Eukaryota; kingdom Viridiplantae; phylum Streptophyta; class Pinopsida; order Pinales; family Pinaceae; genus Pseudotsuga; species Pseudotsuga menziesii. Next base: position 142,622 of record LPNX010479250.1, on the reverse strand, counting down.
TGAGTACCTCGTGTTGGATGATGAGGGATTCCTTAATGCCCTCCTTCCAGCGGATTTCATCCCATCGACTTCAGATCATTTATTCTGGGATTGGAATCTAGAGTCATTTTGAGTGCCTTCAGACTTGCAGTCATCAGTGGCAGGTTCTCTCACCATCGACAATTATTGGGAATACATCAATGTCCCCTGATTGATGGATCCTATCAAGTGTTCAACCTCAACACATTTATTCACACTTGTTAGTTTGCACTCTAGTACCTTGATTCCCATTTTCATTATCGGTGGGTGATCTCACGTTTGTTAACGGTATACATTAATGACTAGTAATCAGATGATGGACTACTATGTTCAACCTTGACACCTCTATTCGCATAGTAGGACATGTACTCGTGGCCGTTTGTGTAGAATATTGTCCAGATTGGTGGCATCTCTTATATGCTACTGACTTGATCGTGCCAATGTTCATGACATTTCAGCTCTCGTGACTTGATTCCAGTATATGTCAGATATTTCCAGCCACTATGGAGATCTTGATCTGTTATATCTTTAGCCATTATGGATATCATGGTCCTTTGTATATATTCACCATGGAGATTCTGATCTATGTATATTGTGCATGGCTATGACCACATATGTGATATCATGTATCATGCCTATTCATGGCCATTTTACTCTTATGCATCCGGGACTGCTATATGTATTTGCAGTTATATGCAGAGTTGTATTATTGTACTATGGTGATTGGGTGGTTGGTCTTCCATTTGGGATCCTTCATCACTCTACTTCTGGGATGGACTTATAATGTATTTCGGCCATCGTATGACCCCTCTGGCCTCACATATTAGGGGGCGTCTGTTATAGCTGATTTCACCACTTCCGGTGAATCACACTTTGTATGGCCTTCCCCTGTCCCGTTGTAGACTCCTTAGACCCCATGGACCATTTTTTGTCCTTTGATGTTTCCTTGATCATCCCTAAAAACATGTGAAAATGGTACACGTGACTTTTAAACCTATAAGCGTGTATATACGCGGGTTTGACCACTAAAACCGTGTACATCGGGATGTGTGCATAATCCAAATCCTTTTGGAGTTTTCCTTGACATGGATCTGACTCATTTGACTCCTGGCCTTCCTTATGCTTGAGATCGCTCAAACTTGACCTTTCATTATCCCTTTGAAAGCTATATAAAGAACCCCTTGGTACATTGAAGCAGAAGAAGAGAGAAGTGAGAGCAAAGAAACTATAGTCCATTGTTTCCGAAACTTATGCTTGAGTCTACATCCATTTGTCCCTTGGAGCCCTAGTGTGTTCTTCCCAAGCTTTGCTTTTGCTTGTGAGATTGCTATCGAGAGATGAAGGATTGAGGTGGTGGAGGCCCAAGTGGGGGATTCAATTTCTCCGGTTCGCAGACGTGTCGTCAGAGGTTGTATCTTGTAATCTCTAATTTATATTAATAGAAATATCTTTTCCTATCCAATAATGTGTGTTTGAATGAATATTTTATCCGTGGGATTATGTCAAATTCTTGTACATTATTGATTATATATGCTAGAATAGTTCTAACACCATGATATATAGAATGCTTGTATTGTTTACTTGTTGTTGAGGAAGTAATCTATCAATTCAAGCTGAAGATTGGAAAGCTCAATGGGGATCTACTTCAACCGTCCGGAATAAGGTATGAGGTCTGATCCTTTAGTGTTAGACATTTAATTTCTATTGCATATTGGAAAGGATTGATTTCTGGAGTCAAACTATCTGTTGTGGTACCCCAAGCCATAGGAATTTCTCTCCGTAACAAGTGGGAGTGTATTTAGTACATGGCTCTACGCCAAGGCTTTCAACAAAGTCCAGGGGTGTATTATTTTTCTTCACCATGCTCAATAGCTAGGATGTTCCCTATACTTCCTTATGCAACTCATTAAATAAAAAACAAACATACAACATAATCACATCTAGTAATACAAGGTGACCATCATACATATTTTCATTTATAAGCAAACCTGCAGTCATTCATTCAATAAAAAATTTACACATGTATCTAAGACACTTTCAAAATTCACACATATACACAGAATATAACATGGAAACCCATCTGGAAAAAAAGCACAAGATGCTCTTCATTGGGCATGAGGAAATAGATGCACCTTTCTTTTGGGCACTAAGCTGTAGATCCTTCTCAAGATGTTCTTCTATAAATTTACAGACTCTTCCTCCCTTTCATGCTCTTTGATCTTATCTCTTTTCTCTTCCTACTCTACTTCTGCTAGTGTTACACACACATCCTGGATTGACTCAACCTTCCCTACTCTTCTGTGAACTCAACTGCAGAACTTTTACTCTGATGCAATCAGCAATACAGAGCCACCAACCAAGAGATCACTCTTTTTAGCTGACGAGAGCCTATAACAACTCAATGTAGATAGAATTTATACAAGGAATGGCTTCCAGTAGAATGTCTAACACTGACTGTCGGGAGAATGCTTAACCCACATACAGCTTGGGTTCCTTATTTTATAGCCCTATTATAGAATTGATATAGATTCCCTACATCCTTGATACAGAATCCATACTGACCCAATACATACTCTATACACACTCATTAGAGTCGCTTTATCAGATGACTTACTATACCCAACCGATAAGATGTCTTTCCTATTCTAGCAACACGTAACGAGAGGCACTAATGGCCTAACTTACAAATATTCCTTCATGCATGTGGTTTTTGTTAGCTCTAGTTGAGTGCATAACCATGATCATTAAGTCCTGTCACTTTATCAGCAATATGTATTACTACCATTTTCCAGCTGTTATGCTACTTACATGCCTTCTACAACTAATATTCTATTGTACATTCTCATGTCACACTTCATCCTTCTGCCGTGACTTACTTATCAGGTGCGACTTCCTCTTCTGTTGCCTTCTCCTCTTATTCTTCCTCTCTTTCACTTCCTATGTCACAACATCATTCCTCTTCTTGTCTTTATTCTTCTTCTTTAGTCATAGCTCCTTCTTCTCCTCCTTTAACTCTTCTCAATGCTTAGGTAGAGTTCTACATGAATTCTGCCTTTCTGTCTCTAGGACCAATAGGCCCCCAAAAAATCACCTTTGCCTCATCCCAAGCCATTGGAAGCTATTGCTCCATTTCATGACTTGTGATAATTTTGTTATGAAATTATTCTACAATTTTCACCACTTTCTCTTCCTCTGTGCACACTGCTTCCTTTGTCTTCCGTCATGACCTTCTCCAATGATGCTCCTATATCATGTACCTTTTGATGTATAGGTTGAATGTATGTTCCTCCTATGTTTTTTACTTACTGTAAGTATTTATAACTTATGTTACTACTTTCATTCATTTGAAATTATCAAATGTAGTTACTATTGTAGAGTATTAAGATGGATAGAATGGAAGACTTATCATTATTACCAATAACCATTTGTTGCATTTCTAAAAGGTGGAAATTCATCCCATGTTTTTCCTTCCTCCCTTCAGAATCTTCCTCGGCATTATCCTTGAATGAGTATGCAACATCCATATAAAAATTTCAGCTCACAACAGTTTCCTAGTCTAGTATCTGATCAATGTTTTTCTTTGCTTTACAACTGGTGAGGTTTTCCATCCTATCAACATCTTACCTCTATTCATTGGAGTGTGTTAGTTTAACTTTTTTTTGTTATCGGATAAATATACTCAAGAGGACTCAAGCTAGATCTCCCTAGTTTAAGTGGATCTAGAAAAAATCAAATACATAATACATCCTACTTTCCTAGATCAAATAGAAATGCAAGTTAACAGATAGATCACTTACCTTCAATATGCAAATCCTCTTCTCTCTTTGCTGATCCAAGCTCTAGATCCTTCAGATATTTAGCTGCAAAACCCTGTAAAGCAAGTGGAAACAAGAAAATAGTACATGTGTATCTAAACATGAATTGATATAAGGTAACAGTTAAGGATGAAATCTCTAAACATTATTAACACAATAACATTTATGGAAAGAGATTTATATTAATGTAATCAAGGAGATACATAGAACTACATAGAGAAGGAATGTCACAACCTAGCCTTAATGCTGCAACTTTTCATCCAACAATCCAAGCCAAAATAAGCCTTCAAAGCAAGATAATAGCCTCTGAAAGGATGATAGGGGTCACCTAGAAATTCCACTAGCATAAAAGTACCATAGTCCTTCCTTCCTTCACAATGGAGAGAGGGTTTAATTTATAAGGCCAAAGGGATAAAGTAGGTTGATGATTAAGAGGAGGGGTCTAAGGGATCTTATCCATAGGTCAAGAACCAAATTCCACCTCACATAGATGATATGGATTGACCTCCACCTCATCCACCTTTGAGAAGAATCTCGAAGCTTCATTTTTGTTGGCAGGGGTTTTGGGACAAGTTAGTTGTGCAGCATCACGAGTGCCGCACAAGCTCAAAAGACACTGTGCAAGTCAAATATGGTGTGCAAGGAAAAAAATAGATTATTTTATGTATTCTATGTCACTTTTTGTACTTTGGACCATATTTTGTGGATATTGGTCATTATTTTGTAGATTCGGTTAAGAATTGGTTAAGAGTTAGTTAGAAGTGGACCTTAAATGTAAAGGCACAAGCCTATAAATAGAAGGAGAATTGCAAGTGTTAGATAGGATCTTGGAGAAGATGTTAGAGAGAGATTGGGAAGGATCAAAACCATGTTTGAATTGCGAACTATTTTGAGTATGTGAATCATTGCATAGAAGTAATATGATAAAACAAGAGTTGATTCGAATTACCGTTTCTTTTATCTTTTTTTGTCTTACTATTTCTACAATCTAATGGTGAATGCAATTTAATGTGCGACATGGATCTATGATGTGATGTTTTTTGCTTTTAAATGATATTATCTGTCTAGATCTGTTTGCATAATAGTATGATTGTTTCAGTTATGAATGAATGAGGCAATCTATTAGTAGCAATAATGAGTAACCATGTTGGTGATTAAGTAACTGGACATACCTATTAGATAAGTTGATGAATTATTGATTCCCATAGTCCTCTTCTATTTTGCGGAAACTTGGTTTCAAAAAATATCCCTTGAACATCTCGGGTGAGACTTCATCTGATTCGTGGGTGTTTCCAGGTAGGGTAAAACCTGTCTGGGTTGATGCTCAGGGAGATTGTGGTGAGCTAAGCATCAACGAAATGGGAACCCTTATCGACTGGGTTTTTTTCCTGGGTTTTCTCCAACAAATGGTTCCGTTTCTAGGACCTTGTTGCGACTAAAAGGGGGATATGTGGCATTTGACAAGACCAGAATTTCAGGATTGGTTCGATCAGAAGCTACAAGAATTTGGTGAGGTAGAAAATTAGAACCTTGGACTGATGAAAGATAAGTGGTTGGAGAGGTACATACACAATGTTCCACACGAGTACTTTTTCTCTGAATTCCCCATCATTCTATATGAGTGGTTGACGCGATTCACCTATCGCAAGACAAATTTTCAAGGAGGCGAGCCAATCTCCTAGACCCCTAAACTAGAGCCAATGTATTGGATCCCTGAACCGATCTAGGAGTTGCAGGAGACTGATAACAAGGCATCATGGGCTATTGAAATCTGGTTGGATAGTATCCTGGAAGGATATATTACTGAGTTCATGGCCAACACCACCAAATCCTACAGTGAGGTAGAAATGGAATTCTTCAACGGACCGAGAGGTAGGTTCTTGCTGTCTCTACAATTTACAATTAATATGCTTATATGTGAAAAGGGCATACTGAAGATGCAACTCAAGTAGTAGAACTTTGATGTGTGGAGGCTATGGATACCGCAATAGAAAGGGGAGATGAATGGGAAGATAAGGGGTAGATGGGTGCAAGTTTCGACAAGACTATGAGGGAATACGATGAAGAAAGTGGTATTACGAGGGGAGGAGAAAAGTTTCAACAAGAGAAGAGGCAGAGGAGAGGGGAAGGTCCTGCTACAATTGAAACACAATTCTGTGAAGGAAGACCACATGGGGCGAAGCGACCCCATAGTGAAGAAGAGGATGACCAAACCCAAACTATGCCAAGGATAATAGTAAGATCAAACCCCACCATTAACGTACCCATGCCTCTACACACTACTCCACATTTGGGAAGAAACAAAAGTTCCACGTCGACTTGCCCGATGTTCTAGCAACATTCTAGTAGGAGGTCAGTGTCTATAAAAAGAAGGCCAAGGATGGTGGGAGATGACACAAAGTTACCTTTATTCCATGGAAATGGGACTGATGATCCTAAGAAGTACTATTTTTTAGGTGAGGTAGTATGGAATGTCAAACAAACTACTGACGATGATGTCAAGAAGGGTGAATTGGTGACCACTCTTCGGGGGGCGTGCGCTAGATTGGTACATGAAATTTATACAAATTCCTATGGTGACCCCTGCAAAAAAATTGGATGAAGTCAGGAAAGGACTAATTGAAGAATTCAAAAATCCAAAATATGAAGCGTAGTATATTACCGAGTTAAAGGATATTAAATAATTCCCTAATGAAACTGTTTGGGACTTTGAACAAATATTTAAGACACCGATGGAAAGATTTAGTTTCAAAATGAGTGATGTTCATCACAAAAAGTGCTTTATTGCAACGTTGGTATCTCATATCTGGAAACTGCTAATGCAACAGAAGATCGTGACATAGAGCCAGAAGTTGGATATTTTAATGAAGTTAGAGGATTCGCCTATTGGAGAAAGTACAACTGGTATGAACCAAATTCAAGCGCAGCTGGAGAACTTAACGCTTCAGCTACAAGATATCAAGAAGGGGAAAGAACATCATGAAGACCTTTGGTGCACTCGATGTCACACGGTTGGACACACCAAAGATACTTTCCCTGACTTCCGAAACTATCTGTTATCTAAGGCACTGAACCCGCTGAGTTGCAACAGTGTACCATGGTGTCACATATTCCAAGTCTATAGGCATCGACATGAAGAATGTGGATACATGTAGAAGATGGAGATGAAGTCGACAAACCTATATTCCTCATTTTGTCGATCTATGGGGCATGAAGATAAATACTGTTGTGCATATGACCTACTTCAGGAAAGGATGTATGAATCATACTATGTGAAGGGTAAAGATCATCGCATGGTACAATAATCATTTCCGTAGCCTCAGGTGGTACCATATCTATCTCAACTACAATATACACCACCACAACAAATGCAGTTTATACCGTCGTAAGAGCAACCGCATTTTTCACCATGACTACAGTTCACACCAAAATTGCAGTATAATTAGATGTTGATGGATCAGCTATAGCCACAACATGTTCAGGTAGTGCACTACGTTCAGGAGCAGCTGAATCCACCTCCATAGAAATTGGCTAAGCCATAGTACCAACAACAAGGAGGATTTCGAGGAAGAGGAGGAGGCTTTGGTAGAGGAGGAGGATGAGGTTGTGGACCCGTCTAGTGTTACAATTGTGGGGTATTCAGACATTACTAGAGAGATTTCTCACAATTATAGTGCTTGTGTACATACTACACTGCAATTGATCATACCATCGAGAACTTCCCACAACTAATCGCAAGATGGAAGGAAGGAAATGTTCCTCAGTTGCAGAATTAGAACCAGTTGCAGAATCAAAATCAGCTACAGAACTAGAATCAGCTGTAGAACTAGGCTCATAATCAAATTCCACTTCAGAATAAGACTTTGAATCAACCGATGAACTCACCATTAAACCAGAATCCACCAATGAACTAGAATCTATTGGCGATCCATAATCAAGGATAGATAGTTGCAGCCATATTAGTAGAGCCCATAAAAGAGGATGTCAATGTTTCTATTGTCACCCATGGAGGTGTGACGACCGAAGAGGATGACTCCCGTTCGTAGGATCGATTGGCTGGAAAGAAGAAGGTACCATTTGGCATTGCTACAGAGAGAGATTAATTCTTCGAAGCATGGGATGTTATCGAAAGAAATCCTAGTAAGTCACCTATTTATGAAATTCCCTCAGATTTTGATTCTTCATTGGAGGAAGGACCATTACGACATCATGGTACCTTGCAGAAATGTTTTGAGAGGTGCTTGTCACTGGAAAAAGATCTTTATGCTCTTGCAATGATTGAGAACATGTTGCACTGACCTGGTAAGTAGTGGAAGGAATCTGTGGTGAAATATTTGCATAAGAAAAAGATGGGAAAAGAGACGCACATGAAAATTCATATTGGGGACTATGAAGTAGATTCAGTTATTCTATATCTAGGATCAAATGTGAATAGCCTGACAAAGAATACATTGCAGAAGATGGGGAGGCTGACATTGGGTTGGTCCCCTATGCAGATGCGATTAGCTAATCAGGCCAAATTGAAACCAATCGGACATGTGTTGAACCTGGTTGTAGATGTTGAAGGTGTGAAGACCTACCCTGATTTCGATGTGACTGAAGTTGTTGATGGTGGAGGATCCTATCTTGCATTGTCAAGTATTGGATGGGCCAATAATAGTATGGTAGTAATTAACTTCAAGAAGTTTATGATGACATTTGAAAACCATGACATATGATTCATCGCTCCTATGGCTAAAAATAAAGGGTGAAGATATATTGAACTAGTGAAAGATGAAGTTGTCATCGAATGGGATCATGCTTAAAAAATTTCAGAAGATTACATCCACCCAACTGCTGATGGCGAACTTAGTTGGTGCAGCGTTCTGCGTCTTTTGATTTCAATGATGCGTTATAAAACTGGTAAAATCACATGCACGAGTTATCATTTAGGAAGTGTGGTTTTATCATGCATTCACTATTCCATGTTGCGAGTGAGATTTTAGAATTGCCAATATATGAGGGGGTACCTAAGCTGTTTGCATTCTTAATGGAGTTTGAAGAGAAGGTATTAGAACTGCAACGATTGTTGGTGCTGGAGGAAGCACTAAAAGCTACTCCAGTATGTTGGTGGGCAACTCATAAGAAAACAATTATTGGATAGGCACAATGTCACTTCAATGATGCATAAATATATCACACTGGGAGGTACGATGGGCGGAATGAACCTAGTGGTCACTTGATGGAATGTCAAAATATATGGGCATTGTGACCGAAAGATGAATGGGTCCATGCCTTTGTCTGCACATTGGATGAAATGCCAAGATCGTGGTATGTATAGTGGAGTTTAGCAGAGAAATAACCACTTGGAAAGAGCTGACAGTTTTCTTTGCTCATAATTTCCATTTCATGGATACCAATTCGGATGTCCATAATGCATTTCAACTCATCCGTCATGTGGTGTTGAAGGTCGTTCCAGTTGCATATCTAGTGGATCCACATGTGCATTGCCACATCCAGTCGATGATGGAATGTTATAATGTATCTGGTGGACCTGAGGACGATGATGAGCTATGGAATATAAATATTCTAGAAACAGAAGAGAGTAGGGATTTTGCAGCGTCAGATATACTGACCGATCCCATGAACCATCCGCTGAAGATTAGAAAAGTCAACATTAGGACAAAGGAGAACCTAAAATTTGCAAGTGTTGGGGAATATTGGGATGAAGAGAATATGGAAATATCACAGATCTGCTGCATGAATTTCAAGATCTGTTTCCAACCAAATTCTCTGAAATGAAAGGGATATTGGGTGATTTGGGAGGGATGCAGATTCCATTAAAACCAGATGCAAAACCAGTAAGGAAGAGGCTATATCACTTGAATCTACGATACAAGGAGAGGGTTAAAATTGAGCTGGATAGGATGTTGGATGCTGAAATAATTGATCCAGTTGAAGTATCAGAATGGATCAGTCCTATGGTGGTCTAAGACAAGAAAACAGGTGTAATTCAGATCTGTGTCGATCTGGGAAAATTGAATGATGTTTGTATGCATGATCCATTTTTGACACCATTCACAGATGAAGTAATGGAAGGAGTAGGAGTTTAGGAGATGTATTATTTCACAGATGGATTCTCTAGTTATCACTATATTAGGATCACAAACACTAGGGTAATTTTGAGGTAAAAAATGGGTCTCCAAACAAAAAAGGTACTATTAATTTTTTTTTTTTAAGAACCAATTACAATCTAGAGAATGAAATCATCTATAATAGTTGAGTTGGCATTACTTGAGTTAAGGTTGCTTATTTGTCATATTCTAAAAGGTTGATCAAAATATATGGTTAACCATGGTAGTATACAAGTACTTTTACACCTATAGTAAAGTACTAATGTCTTTTCACACTTGTTCAATAAAATATGTTATTACTCTTACACCTAGAGTAAAGTACTAATGTTTTTTCACACTTTTTCAATAAAATATATTATTGTCCCTTCATATATTTTGAAAAAGGCAATTATGTATTTTCACTTAATATGCATATCTTTACACAATTTTCAATATATGTTATATTTATCCAATTTTTCTTAATATTAAAAATATCTTTTATTTACACAATTTACTTATGCATATATGATATATTCATCTATTTTTCTTAATCTTGAAAAATATCAGATAAGTATATATATTTAATTGAACTTTATTTTATTTTGTTATTTTTAAAAAGTATATTAACTTTTCTAATACTTTTAAAATATTTTATTATTAGCTTTGTATAAAAAAATTTACAATAAAACGCATTACAAAATAATATATTCATAAAACCTCAATTTAAAAACTAACATTCAAAAAGACTAAATTCTAAACAAAACATCATAAAATGTAATATTTTATCAAATTATAGTACAATTAATTAAAAACTACACATTATTACCTTATACAAAATATTAAAATCAAAGTTTAAAATATTAAATATTAACTTATATAATTACATTAAAAAACAAAATTTTACAAAATTATATTATAGTGAATTAATTAAAAGATAAGAAAAACTTAGATTCTAACTTATTAAAATAAAATTTTTAAAGATTAGATTTAAGTATAGAATATATGTGCTAACCTATATTAAAATAAAATATTATTAAAATCAAAACTTAAATTTTCAAAATTTAGAATGTATAATAAATATATTAATAAGAGGCAGGGATGTATATTGATTAGCAACTGCACGTTATGTTAAAGCTTATAGGATGTTAAGCAAGTCAGCGGTTCGAGTCTTGGCGAAATGTGTGCGAAAGTTGAGCCCATAGTTGGTCGTGCCTAGAGGTTATACTGGAGCCGTCAAAATCTCCCCCGTATCATGTGAGTATGGAACTGACATCATTGTTGGTTCCACACACACACACACATTAAATCTAGAGTATATAATTAATATGTTAAAATATTTCTATATATTTTAAAATGTAAAAGAAAATTAAAAAACTAATAATAGGTGATTAATTTATTAATATATAAAAAAAAACATAACTCGGCGTAATGATTTTTTATACAAATCATAAACATCCTATTTTATGACAATTTAACTAAATTAATTCCATTGTAAAAACCCATAAATTGGTTTAATAAGAAAAATAAACAATTTAAATTAAAAAATACATATATATTTATTATTTAAAATTTTAATTTTCAAATAATGGGTTAAGCACATTAAATGTAAATTTTAAATTTTAATTTTCAAACACTCAATTAAATATATCATAAAAATACATAAATTATATAAATAAACAAAAGAACATAAGTTATAATAAAAAATTAAGAAAATATATATATCTTTTTATTTTAAATTTCAATTTTCAATGTGGTTGGAGAAAATTCGAAAATTTTGATGTTTCTTTATTTTGTATTATTTGATTGTCTTTTAATTGTGTCTATATTTTATTATTAAAACATATTTGATTGTCTTTTCAGTGTATCTATATTTTATTATTAAAAACAATCTCCAAATTAAAGGACATGAATGCATCTAACTCCTACACATTTTTTGGAAATTAAAATTAGGTTTTAGTCACTTCAATATAACATTTTTATTATTTTTGTTTTTAGTATGTAACTCAACCATGGTTATCTAAATTATATATTTAATGTAGTGGAAATGTGAGTTGTCAAGTATACCTTCCCTATAAAATGTCTAGTTCATAATATTTTAATATATCCCTTATGAGGCCCATTTTTTACCTCAAAAATCCCCTAATGGGAGGATTGGCATAAACCAACATTTGTTACTGAATGGGGTTGTTTCCACTACAAAATAATGCCTTTTGGAATAAAGAATGCACCTGCGATATTTTCTCGGTTTGTTGTCGCTGCATTCAAAGATTTTATTTAGAAGTTCCTACAAGTTTATATGGATGATTGGACAGTGTATGGTCTGATTAGGGATCATTGGGAAAACCTGCGACTGATGCTGGAAAGATGTTGACAACATTAGATTGGGATGAACTCAAAGAAGTGTATTTTCTGCGCACCTTTTGGGATGTTGTTGGGTCACATTGTTTGCAAGCAAGGATTGTTGGTTGACCCTACAAAGATAGCGCTCATTTTGAGCTTTCCACCATCGTCAAATGTGAAGATGCTTAGGGTGACACTGGGGCACATCGGATACTATCACAAATTAATTAGAGGGTATGCTGCAATTACTTCCCCTATGGAGAAGCTACTGAAAAAAGATGCAACATTTGTATTGAGCCAAGAATGTCAAGGAAGCTTCGACACACTGAAGGCCAAGATGGAATCCGTGCCAATACTTGTGTTCCCAAAATGGAACAAGGAGTTACACGCCCATGTCGATGCATTGTCTGTCACGTTGGGAGTAGTTCTCGCCTAACTAGGTGAAGGAGATATTGATCACCCGATCACTTTCTCTAGTCAGAAGTTGTCATTTTTTGAGAAAAACTATACAACCACAGAGAGAGAAGGCCTGGCGATGGTGTACATGATGCATAAATTAAGGAATTACCTCTTAGGCGGTCATTCCAAGATGTTTACAAATCATTCTCCTCTGAAGTACCTAGTCAATAAGCTTGTGTTGGGGGGGAAGATACTTCACTGGCTACTTCTCTTTCAGGAATTTGATTTTGAGATAACTGTGAAGCCGGGTAAATTGAATGTTGGCCCTGATCATTTATCCCGGATTGAGACAGGCGAAGAATGAACAAATATTAAAGAGGGACTACTAGATGTGCAGCTGCTCAGAGTTGACATAGCCGATGATTATTATGGTCAAGTCATTCAGTTTTTGATGACGAGAGTCGCACTAGAGGAATTTTCAACAAGTCAGAAGAAGCAGTTAGTGGTTAAGGCCTCAGATTTTCAGTTGATTGATGGCCATCTCTATAAACTAGTCCTAGACAAGATTTTGGTGTGATGTGTCCTACCGCATGAACAAGGAGAGATTTTATAGGAGGCCAATGCAGGATTTGTGGTCGATACTATGGAGGATGAGCTACTACGAGAAAGGTGCTTCGTGTAGGGCTCTGCTCACCCACTTTACATAATGATGCGACAGATTATGTGCAGAGTTGCGATATCTGCCAACACTCTCAACAACCCTCACAATGGGATGAGATGCCACTATTGCTGCAAGTAACCTTCCAACATTTTGACAAATGGGCTATGGATTTTGTGGGTCTAATCAATCCATATGGGAAGTGAACTTGTGCATGATACATAATCATAGCAACATACTACTTGATGGGGTGGGAGGAGGTTGCACCAGTCATGGATTACATCACTGCGACAACAACAAGATTCCTATTTGACAACATCATGATGCAGTTTGGATGTCCAAGGATATTGATGATTGACCAGGGAATTCACTTCATTAACCACACAGTAAACGCACTGACAGAAGAGTTCCAAATACAACATAAGAAAAGTACCCCATATCATCTATAGGTGAATGGAACAATAGAATCCTTCAACAAGATATTAGAGCATGCGCTTACAAAGGTTTGTAATGTTAATCATGATGACTGGGATTTGAATATTTCAACAATGTTGTGGGAATATCACACCACTTAAAATAGATTGGTAGGGAAGACATTGTTCAAATTGGTATACAGACAAGACATAGTCATGCTTATGGAGTACATTGTCCCCAGTCTGTGCATTGCAGCAGCGACGGGCATGGATGATGAAGCAGCGCTAGAGGAGCGTGTGGCATAGTTGATACAGCTTGAAGAGGATGGATTTATTGCATGATTCCATTAGTGCATCAAGAAGGATCGACAGAAGGCTTGGCAAAAATGCCACATAAAGAACAAACAATTTCAGCAAGGAAATTTGGTGTTGTCGTATGATAGCAAGTTCATGAAGCATCGAGGTAAGTTACAGATGCATTGGTTAGGTCCATACCTTATTAATTCTATTAATTTTGGAGGCATAGTTCAACTGCAACAGTTATATGGAGCAATGATACCAAATATTGTGAATGGTAGTCGATTGAAGCCCTATAGGACCGAGCCAGAACCTCGTGGTTCTTGAGGCACTGCATAAAAAGATTAAATTAAGTAGGATTGTGGATAAATGGATGACGCACCAAGAGGAAGTGGTTGCACAAGTAGGAGGTCATGCTGGGATAGTAGTAGGGTTGTGAGCAAACATCACATCAGTAATTAATGAAGACAGTTAAAGTACTTAAATGACGGTGCTTGTAGAAGTGACGTGTAAAGATGGTGGATCCAACTAGTGAGTTGGCATAATCGGTGATAGATTCGAGTAGGTAATGAGTGATTTGGTCATGATGATTGAATTGACGTCCTAATGATGAAGTATGAGTTGATTTGGAACTATAAGAGGAAGCTTGCTATTGTCAGAAGACACCATTGTGCAGAGTTGAATTATATTGAGTTGCAGAGTTACCAAGTTGTCAAGAGAGTTGTTGAGAAAATATGAGAAGAGTAAGAAAGTTTCTAAGTATAGAGAGGGTGTGATCTTAGTAAGTCTAGAATGGATTTGGTGCGACATGAAGAGAAACCAAGACACCATAGAGATTTTGAGTGAGCGAGATTCACTGCTCAGACTGGTTGCAATTGAGGAAGAAGCTGCCAGTATGCAAGATGGCTCATCAACAAAGAGGAATGCGCAGAAGCCTATTTTTCCAGCATCAGAGAAGTGATAGACTAGAATGGCCACATGGGTGCATAGAGAAGACACAACATGGGTGGGTCCGTCAAGCCCCAAGGTTATGGATTCTACTGCTAGAGTAGGGGTGTCAATCACAAACATCCCTGGCTACATCTCCCCTAGTCGGCCTGGTGCGTAGGCCAGGAAGCCCACAAAGAATCATATATACTAGATCAGGATGTCGGCGATACCACAAGGGATTGTATGCACTTTTGAAATTGCTCCTGCAATGATGCAGCTGATGTATGAAGACGATGACCTTCTTGCATTAGAGGATGTCAAGAAGGAGCCATATCGACAAATAGTATCAATAGAAGGGGCCCCGATAGAGCGCATTTCATAGGACTGGGTGAGCGGACTGGACAAAGTTGGATTGCTCGGGTTGATCAATATGACATAGTTTGGGTGGCCAGCTGATGAAAATGCATGTGTGAAACAATTTTTGGCGTTTTTCCATGGTGGGTACTTATGGTTAGATGAGTCAGTTGAATTCACGGTGGAGTTGATTTCAGCAATAATGAGGCTATCCAAGGATGGGCCAGACCCCTCACCATATATTCATAGAAAAGATAATGATGAAAAGTTAGCAATGAATCTAAAAAATTTCTATTCTCTCGAATGCGGTGGGAGGTCATACTGTATTGATATCATCAATGATTGCATGGCCAGTTTGGGTGCCAGGATTTTGGCTAGTAAAGTTGTAAGGAAAAATCGACTGATTGAATGTAATTCCAAGCTGATTTCTTGTGCTGAGTTGTGTGTGCAAGGCACACAAATGAATTGGTCCCTTTTTCTAAAAGCAGCTAGTGGAGGATGCAGCAGGCGGGTGCAAGAACATTTACATATAGTTGGCTCCTGATTTTGATTGTGTTGGTCTCTTGGATGGAACCAGTTGATTACCAAGAGATGAAAGTCAAAGCAGTAGAGGTGTGCAAGGGTGCCAGATATTAAAAATTATGGTGAGTTAAGGAAGCAGAGAGAGTGGTAGATTACTTGATGCAATTTTGGATCTACTGGGAAGCACTGCAGGTGGCAGCGATAAAAGTTCCAATACTAACGGAGGAAGTTGTGACAAAGAATCACTGGATTGCACATTTTGCAATTGGACCCCACACTGTTTACATTCATGCATGGCGAACCCCACCAAGAAATGGGTACCAATGAGGTACACGGTGTCTGATGCAAAGTTGGAGGCAGTGATTAATGGTTTTCCTGCAGACTGGCGAGAACTGATCAGTACTGCATAATTTTCAACAGAAAAACCTGTAGATGCACCTGAGGATCCAGTGCCCAAAGACGACCAAAAATCAGATGATGAGTCATCGAAAGAAGCTCCTACTGACCCAGAAGTGCAGTGCATAATCCAAGAAATAAGAGCAAAGAGGTGCATGGATTAGGCTACGAGCAACAACACCATATCAACAATGGAAGAACAACTGTACATACTTATCAAGGCTATTAATGATGCAACTGATGCAGCTGCAAAAGAAATGAAGAAATGGACATAGGAAGGGTTTGCCGAGGTAAGAGCTAAATTGGATTATGTTTACAATGCCATTTTGAAACAAGCAAGAGAGAGCACATATGTGCATGTGTATGCATCAATCAACACCAAGCCACAGGCCAGGAATGTTCAAATTCTTTTGACTGCAATTGATAACGGATGAGAGGACTTGAATACCTCTCTGCAGCAGCTGCAGAATGTTGCATTGGATATCAACATATTTTCTACCCAGACTTTAGTGCACATGCAACAGGTCTCAAACCAGAAGTTAGCCGATAGGGAGAAGCATATCAGGGACTAGTACGTGTGGTTGGAGGAGAAAGAAGAAGCAATGCAAGAAGAGGTAGAAGAATTGCACTGAGCCAAGGAGAAGTTGATCGAAGACAAAGCATAGGAGATATAGGTCTTGAATAAAGTGCATGAAGAGTTGGAAGCGATAGTAGAAAATGCCTGTCAATAGGTCTTGGAGAGCACCGCAGAGCTGGATGCGATATCTAGAGCGAAGAAACTTGGAGTTGTTATTGAGCAGCTATAGGGAGAAACCAATATTTCGGATGCTTTGATACACCCCTCCACACCACTAGAACAGATAGCCACAGGGAAGGAAGAGATAGAAGAGCTATACACACAGCTCGATGAGTTAGAGTAGGATGCCAAGAAAGTTACACATGCCACTACGCAAGTTTGGGGCAACATAGTGCAGGACGAACAACTAGAGAAACTAACTACATAGTTGTAAGAGGCAGATGGTAAATTGGAGACCCTGAAGACATCACTCAAAGAAATGCCATTTATGATGCAGATCACCAACATGCCAAAGCTAAAGGAGTTTCACCAGTGATTCATAAGTGCAAGGGAAAGACAACAGTGGTGTAGTGCATAGTTAGATGAGTTCCAGGAGATTGGAGCGCAGCTATCAGTGAAAGCAGTTTCTATGCTCCAAGTCGCACAAGAAGGAAAGACACACATTGCTTCAAATATGGTTGAGCACCGTTTCAACCATGATCTAAAGGTGAGCCAGGATATTACTGAATGGTTCAAGGAGCAGGCCAGAGTGATAACCCAATAGTTTCCATATTTCAAAGCTAAGATCATTGTGTTCACCATAACCGGTTAAGTGTGGCTTGAGGGAGAGCCACAATATTGTGTTGGAGGCCTGTTTCTAGGGGTTTGGGGACAAGTTTGTTCAGTGGCATCGCGAGTGTCACGCAAGATCAAAACACACTACGTAAGTGAAAGATAGCGTGCAAGGTGGAAAATAGACTATTTTATGTATTCTATGTCACGTTTTGTACTTTGGACCATATTTTCTGGACATTGGTCATTATTTTGTAGATTCGGTTAAGAATTAGTTAAGAGAAGTGGACCTCGAATGTAAAGGTGCAAGCGTATAAATAGAAGGAGAATTGCAAGTGTTATATAGTATTTTGGAGAATATGTTAGAGAGAGATTGGGAAGGATCAAGAATGAGTTTGAATTGTGAATTGTTTTGAATTTGTGAATCGTTGCGCGGAAGTAATATGATAAGATGGGAGTTGATTTGAATTGCTGTTTCTTTTATCTCTTTTATGTCTTACTGTTTCTGCAATCTAATGGTGAATGCAATTTAATGTGCAACATGGATCTATGATGTGATGTTTTCTACTTTTAAATGATGTTATCTATCTGGATCTGTTTGTTCAACAATATGGTTGTTTCAGTTATGAATGAATGAGGTGATATATTAGTAGAAATGATGAGTAACTCTATTGATGATTAAGTAACTAGATAAACCTATTATATAAGTTGATGAACAATTCCCATAGTCCTCTTCTATTCTATGGAAAGTTGGTTCCGACAGCTCTACATTGAACATATCGAATGATACTTCATCTATGTTACGGGTGTTTCCAGGAAAGGTAAAACCTGTCTGGGCTGATGCTTAGGGAGATTGTGGTGAGTTGAGTGTCGACAGAGTGGGAACCCTTGTCGACTAGGTTTTGTTGGTTGGGTTTCTGCTAATAATTTTTTTCCCTCAAAACACCATCGACACACTTAGCAGGAAGGGAAAGAACACCATCGATGCTTCTAGCATGAAGGGAAAGAGCACTGCCAAACCTTTCCTTAGGAGAAAGAATGTCACTGGTGATTCTAGCATGAAGGGAAACAGCGCCGACCTTCCTAAAGAGGGAAAAAAGGAAGAAACAACCTCAATATCAATCAAACTTAGTAGGGGTAACTTTAAAGATTAGGCATAAGGTTGACACATGGCTCAACATGACGAGATTTTGGTGTAACAGAATGCCCCCCAAAGCATGAAGTTAGAGGAATGCGATAGGTGAATTCTTTGCAAAGTGAAGAAATCGAAGGCAAGGATGTTGGATAGAAGTTGTTGCAGCACAACTGACTCAAATATCACGTGACTCATAACATGGATGCCGACCAATAATATAGTATGGCTTTCACCCTAGCTATAGGCAGGAACGGCTACCTTCCATCTATAGGATGGAAGGGTAGGGTTCCTGTGAGGTTGGAAGAGAACCTACAAAACAATGTTAGGGCCAAGCTACAGAACCATTAGAGGAAATTTCAACTCAAAATGGGCCTTTTAACTTTGATTGAAATTCCATGTCATCATGTGTTAGCTAATGAAATTGCTTTAAATTTGAAATACCGTATAGGTCTTAAATACTTTTTTAATATAAATTTGGGGATAGGTATCATAAAAAAAACTACTTTTTTTGTTTGTATTTTCGACATATCTCCCCGTGTTTTTACTCAAATTTTGATCGAAAGATCTCGTTGGATGCGGAATTAAAATCCGCATCCAACGAGTACCCACTCGGCATACTTTTGACGGACCCCGCTACCCCAAAAACAAGAAATACTTGAAAAAACGTGATGATGACATCATCATCACATTTTTTCAGGTATTTCTTGTTTTTGGGGTAGCGGGGTCCATCAAAAGTATGTCAAGTGGGTACTCATTGGATGCGGATTTTAGTTCCGCATCCAACGAGCTCTCCCGATCGAAATTTGAGTAAAAACACGGGGAGATATGTAAAAAATACAAACAAAAAAGTAGTTTTTTTCTTTTTTTTCCTCCAAAGTTAATAAATATTATTTTATTAATTCATTTTAGGAGGCCCATTTTGAGTTCAAATTTCCTCTAATGCCTGCATGGAATGGTTAGAAAACAAAAAATGATGCAAGACATCAAAGGGAAAACCTGTAGCAAACCATTAGAAAAAGAACCTACAAGCAAAATAAGTTAGAAAACCAGAATTAAAATGACACAAAATAAAGTTATACCTTCTGTTTGGGTGGAAATGGGCCACCATGACCTAGATTTGGAAGCACCTTTCTCTTTGGGATGGAATCTTGGCTTGTGGAGCAATGGAGAAGAGGGAGGGTGAATGGCTTGAGAGGGAAAGGGTCTCAAGGCACTCACACGGGCAACATAACGATAGGGAGAGAAGGAGTGTTTTGAGAGTGACCTCCACCCCTTTATTTATACTTTTTCTTTGAGATTTAGGGTTTTAAGCCCTTGATTATGGCTTTAGCCCCTTTTTTGGGATTTAAGCCCCTTTTGCCCAATTCTTAGCTCCTTTGGGGGTTTTAAGCTCCTTTGAGGGGTTTTAGCCCCTTTTGGGAGGTTTTAGCCCCTATGAGAGTTATTTTGGCTCTTTTTAGGGGTTTTTAATCCCTTTTTCATATTTTTGAGCCTTAGAAAGGGTGTGGGGGTCAAGTGAAGGTTGTACATAGATGTCTTTGGGTGGTGTAGGTCATGTAGAGCTCATTGAGGTATTTTTTGGGTTAACAGATTTCCCCCTGATGTGTGAGGGCAGGAGCTCATCATATGGCCGACGGACATCATAGGATTTTCTAGGGAGAGGTGGTGCTTCGTGGGCTAAAGCATGGTGGATTTTGGTTTTTGTATTAATATGGTTCCTATCAATGGGTGAGATACAAATAATGTGTGACATGTATATGGATGAGGTGGGCATCCACATGCTCATAACAATGTCAAAAGAATAATGTGATCTAACATCTATAATGCAAGAGTCGATCATGTACAACTGTTGTTACAATAATGGTTGCCTCAATGGGAGGCTGAATACAATACTGATTTGAAGAACTGCTACATTGGACCCATGGAATTCTCATGGAATGCTATATCTTTATGACTGATGACCTGCTGGATTTGGAACGATACATAGTTGTAGGGACCCATTGACAGAGAGTCAGAGTCTCTGTGGTACAAATATGTTGCATCAATCATAAATATATATAGAATCACTGTTGGGGCTTCTAAACACTGTCTCCAATGCAACCTAGAAATCACAAGGGACATGATGCTGTTGGGATCCCTTACATAGACTCATCAATGTGCTAGAGTCAAGTGACATCTGGGGTCTTCGACCAAATACTGCATAGACCAATACCCTGTACGAATGTCAACAGTGCGATGATGTAACTGTAGTTGAGCACATGAGACACAACCATCCTGAGAGGCACTGAAGATTCCTCTCAAGTAGTCCAAGGAACTCATCAATGAGGTTAATGAAACCAAGATATAGGGACCTTTGGGTCTATCCTCTAGAATATGTGTGTTGTCATCGATAGAGGGAGACCTGCAACTGGCCAAGGAGATGGTGTTTCCTTGACCAGAAGCGCGAGGGAGATAACCGAAAGATGTGAGGCAATATGAGGATTGACCCACTCAATGAGGGGGGGAGGGGGAGGAGTTGAACAGGGGCAGGGAATCATGGGGGACTCAAAATTCCTTTATTCAGAGTATGATGGTAGGGCGGACCAGGAAGCAAATGAAACTAACTCATGGGAAAGGGATCATGGCTATAATACCAAGTATGTAAATGCAGATGGGAAATACTTGTGGGAGGTAGACACTTGTGGTATTGATGGGATCCAAAGAAGACACATTGCATAATACTTTGAACAAAGGTGACCCAAAGTGGGAATGTTGCCGAACTATTATCTGTGGGGTGGTGTCTAGAGACACCATTGTGGTACAATCTAATGGATTTTTGGTGAGCCTAAGAAAGTAAATGCTCGATGGTGCTTTCAATTTTAGAGAGTTTGAAAGCATGAAGAAGAATAAAGTGGGGGCTCTTTTTCATTGATAGTCTCCTGTGCCCGAAAAAGTTTGAAAGTGTACATAGGAGAGCTCACCCATCCTTTAGGGGATGAGAGACTTCTTTACCATGGTAGTTCAATCAGGCCGAAAAAGGTTAAACCTGTAATGACTAGATGTTCATTCAGATACTTTTACAAGCATGAACAATACCAAGTTTGCTCGGAGATCTTATCTTGATGAGAAGGTTGGAAAATAGCTTAACAAGAACCCATGGTGAGATTTTTCGTAAAGTTCGGCCCCTCTACCTGAGAAAACATAGAAGGATGCAGAGGGGAACGGTCTTGGATAGAATGTGCCAAGGTGGTCCTTTTCAGGTGGTGGTCTGCATAGTCCACAAAAGGAGATAAATGATATAATGTAGATGACCTTTCCTATACTTTAACGAACGAGAAAGGAAGCAGCTACGCTCAGTAATCTTTTCATTCCTTTAGGTGTCAGAAAAGAGCTTAATAGAAACTCCAATATGGTCAACCGATTGAGGAGGCACTGATGGTGCCCCCATGTCGAGACAATGGAAAGTGGTCCAAAGGTCATCTGTGTAGTATGGATGGAGCAGGTGGCTCTTGAACATACCAATACATGCATGAGATAGATCGCAGTAGAGGTACACGAGTCAGTGCGACAAAGGCATGTAAACCAAGGTGGATCTCGGACAGAGGGTAGGAGATTCATGTGTGAGTTGTGGTGGACAGAATTGACTACATATGGTGTGAGTGCAAGTTCGAAGGTAGTTATAAGCAAAAGAAATGATCTTCCCTCTGGGTGGTGATCTAGAAACCCGTGAAAGGTGCGGTGGATAGATTATACAGTTATATGCTGAAATAATAAAATGATGTGCCTTCCAGGGAGATGGTCTGGAGTCCCACATGAGTTGCGGTAGGAAAGTGTGATGCAAGTACTGGTCTAGAGACACTTGTATCACAATGTGGTATGTAAACCAAGGTAAATTATGGGAAGTGGTATCGAAAATTACTTGTTAAACATGAGACGATGGTCTCATTTGAGCTTGGAGGTGCGAGGGGTGTCTTGAACAGGCTTCGGGTGACTCTGAACTAGCAGATAATGGTGCTGCCCATAAATGGGGGGGTTCTGATTTGTGGTAAAAATGTTGTAAAACAAAAAAGGAAAAGACTATATTACAAGTTGAATTGTCGTCACTTAAAGAGCTGACATTAGAGGGAAAGTGGTTTGGAATTTCAGGGGATTAATGGTCATTCCTTTGTGTGACATGATGAAGCCTAGGAGATGGCTTGTTGGGACACAAAAATCACACTTGAAAGGGTTCAAGTGGATTTTGTACTTGTGACATCATAGGATGGCTTGCCGTAAGTTGTCTATGTGTTGTGATCGCTTCTGTGACCGTGCAATGAGGTTGTCAAGATAGACCAACATGATGTGGATGAGGTCACGAAAACAATGCATCATGGCATGCTGGAAGGTGGCTCTTGCATTCTTCAAACCAAAGCTAATTACTTGATACACGAATGTGCCCCATGGGGTTGTGAATGCAGTCTTGTAATGATCTTCTATCCAGATCTAGATTTGGTTATATCCGAAAAACCCATCCATGAAGGAAAAGACCTCATGTCCGGCACACACATTGATAATCTGATCGATGAAGGGTGTTGGGAAGTTGTCTTTGGGACATTCCCAATTTAGATCATGGAAGTCTATGCAAACACAGATGGTACCCTATTTTTTATTCACGGGAACATGATTTGAAACCCAAGTGGTGTATGCAATGGGGTAAATGAAGCCAGTTGTGCGCAACTTCTTGATTTTAGCTTTGACCGCGATAGGTTTGGAGGGATGGATCGGCCGTTTCTTTTGGTGTATGGAGGCCACATCGGGTTATGTGTCGAAGTGGTGCTCTATAATGGATGGATCCAACCATGGAATTTTAGTGTAAGACCAGGAAAAGATGTCGTGGAATTCTTGGAAGAGTGTTTTGTAGTAACCAACTTCTTTCGAGGAGCAGGATGCCCCCAACATGATTTCTTCAACAACCTCAGGATTGGTTGAGATGTTGATTTTGATGGTTGGTGAGATGTTGTCCCACTTGGGAGTTTAACCACAAGGATGTTTTCCATTGTATCCATGGCATCCAAATGTGCACGAATTTTGGGAATCTCAGGGCAGTTTTGGGTAGGATGGCCCTGTTCTTCATAGATGGCACAAGGAGGGATCTATCAAGGTTCAGCAATAGCTTTCACATTTTTTCCCTGGCCCTTTTCGGGTGCGACAATGTGGGTGCAGGTGCAATGGTCAGTTTTTGCGTGCTGGGTGGAGGATGAGATTCGACCTCAATGGGTTGTATAGGGGTTAATACTGCTTAGGGTATTGGGGGTTGGGTCAGTGGATCGAGGTACCACATGAGGATCCCTAATGTAAGATTGGGTAAGTTTAAGTTAGCCATTACTGGCTTATGCATGATGCCAGGGGGGGAATAGGAAGGGAATTGTGTGGACTGGGGAGGAGCCCAAATAACTCCCTGATGGTTAGATGTGGGGATGGGTTTGTGGTTGTGACTGCACGTAATGCTGCGGTTGCGGATGGTGCTATGGTTGTACATACTGTTGCATCTACAGATGATGTTGCCGCTACAGATGTTGTTGAAACTACGGATATTGTTACAGCTACGGATGATGTTGCAGCTACTATTGGAGTTGCGGCTGTAGTTGATGTTTAGGTGCAACAGTGCTCGATGAGAGCATGCATAGGTCCATAGTCTCATTTGGTGTCGGTGGTGGTGACACTAAGGGGAAGGCAACTGTCATGGTGGTATCGACAAACAACCTAGGTCCCACATTCAATAATGGGGAGTCTAGTATGTTGTCAACCATGGTGTTGGCTACAGAGATAACATTGGCGGGTGTGGTTAGCCCTTGTGGATCAATGGTAGGGATTGTAGGGATAACATTGGCTGGTGTAATTATCCCTTGCGGGTCGTGATAAGTTAGTTGGTCAACCATCATAATTTTCCCTTCGTGGGGGAACCATTAGAGGAAATTTAAGGTCTAAAATGGGCCTCCTAAGGAAAATAATAAAAAAATAGTTAAAATAATAAAATAATAGTTATTAATTTTGGAGAAAGAATGAAAAAAACTACTTTTTGTGTTTGTAATTTCGACATATCTCCCTTTGTTTTTATTTAAATTCTGAGCAGGAGAGATCGTTAGATGCGGAGTTTAATTCCACATCCAACGAGTACCCACACTGCATACTTTTGATAGACCACACTACCCCAAAAACAAGAAATACATGAAAAAACATGATGATGACATCATCATCACATTTTTTCAGCTATTTCTTGTTCTTGGGGTAGTGGGGTCCATCAAAAGTATGCAGTGTGGGTACTCGTTGGATGCGGAATTAAATTTTGCATCCAATGAGCTCTCCCACTTGAAATTTAAGTAAAAACACAGGGAGATATGTCGAAAATATGAAAAAAATAAATTTCTTTTATGACATATATGTCATTTCAACCATTATGGTTTACTCATTTTATTGAAATTCTATTGGTTCTTGAATTCCAACCCACAAAATTTACTGTTGGCACGTTTTCTTATAAGGCCCATTTTAGACCCCAAATTTCCTCTAATGATCATGAGACAAAAAATAGTTGATGCTATGGCTCTCATTGCGTACATATAACTTCTTCCGAGGAGAAGGTTATAGTCCAACTGAGCATTGACAACCTCTATGTCAATCAATACTGTTTTCTCGGATAACATGATGGGGATGTGTAGGAGGATATGTTGGGATTTAGTGGGATGGCCATCATAAGCCCTCAGAGTAGTGGTGGATGGTTGCAGAATTGGGGACCCAAGTTTCTGCCAGACTAAGGTTGACATGACACACGTGGATGCCCCGTCATCCACGATGCATGACCAAATTCCAAATGGATACAAGGATATGGAAAGCAATGGTTGATGGCATCTGTGGTTCTTCATTCTCTGTGTCGAATGTGTTCAGCTTGGAGTCATATGGGTCTACATTGTTGAGGGCGGATAATAACGCTTTCCGCTATGTTGGGCAAGTTTTAAGTACCTCAAGAGCGGACATGGCCGTGGGTGTTTGGGCTATGTCATCCACGATGTTGTAGCTCATAGTAGCTATAGCCGTGACATTGTTGGCAACTTGCCGTATAGGGGGCGTAGAGGAAAAGGGGGTAAGTAAAGAGGTGTACTAGTTGTTTTGGATGTGGATGCTGCTGATGGATCAATGGGTTCAGTTTTAGTTCCATATTGATTTCGTCTGGTCAGTAAATTGACCTCTTCAGTTGTCAAGGCTGGCAGATGATGAACACCTGATTTTGTTGTTGGAGGTGCAGTTAGGGCAGTGGGATTGGGTTGGGGAGCCAGTGCAGTTGCTACCAGTCCTTGGACTGGCAATGGGTTTCGGAGCACCATAAAAGGAGGAGGTCCTGGTGGTGCCGGGTTGGGTTGAGGTGGGGCTGTCATATTGGTGGCATGCTAAACCTCATTCTTAATGGCCTACTTATCATGATCCATGAAGGGACACTCAGGTGTATAGTTCCTGTAGACCTCGCATAGTGTGCATGGTTGGTTTGTGTGCAACGACACGTTGCATCTTGGTGCATTTGGTTGCTGAGGATTTTGGGCTGGCCAGTTTGTCCCAACATTGTTGGGAGGATTTGGTTGTTGACCACCTCCCTATGGTTGATTATTGCCTTGGTCCCAAGCTCAATTAGTTTTGGCTTGCCCTTGTTGGTTATTGGGGGTGTTAACCCAAAAAATCCCTCCGTAAGCTCTACATGACCTAGACCACCCAAAGACATCTACGTACGACCATCATTTGACTCCCACACCCTAAAAAAGGCTCAAAAATATAAAAAAGGGCTTAAAAGCCCCTAAAAAGAGCCAAAATATCTCTCATAGGGGAAAAAACCTCCAAAAAGGGGCTAAAACCCATCAAAGGAGCTTAAAAACCCATCAAAGGAGCTTAAAACCCCCAAAGGATCTAAAGATTGGGAAAAAGGGGATAAAGCCCCAACCAAGGGCTTAAAACCCTAAAAATTTCAAGAAAAAAGTATAAATAGAGGGGTGGGGGTCACTCTCAGACTATTTCTCATCTCTCGTTATGCTGCCTGTGTGAGTGTCTTGAGACATGGGTCTCAAGACACTCACACAAGAAGCATAATCATAGGGAGATGAGAAGTAGTCTGAGAGTGACCCCCATCCCTCTATTTATATGTTTCCTTGATATTTTTAGGGTTTTAAGCCCATGGTTGGGGCTTTAGGCCCCCTTTTTTGGGCTTTTAGCCCCTTTCGCCCAATCTTTAGCTCCTTTGAGGGGTTTTAGCCCCTTTTTGAAGGTTTTAGCCCCTATGAGAGCTATTTTGGCTATTTTTAGGGTTTTTAAGGCCCATTTTTATATTTTTGGGCCTTTTTGAGGGCGTGGGGGTCAAATGAGGATCGTACGTAGATGTATTTGGGTGGTGTAGGTCATGTAGAGATTACTGAGGTATTTTTGGTTTAGCAGGGGGATGGTTGGTCGGGATGGTTCTGCTGTGCAAACACCTGTCCCAAAGGTGCCGACAGAATGGGGGTGAGTGCTTGAGTGGCTTGTACAGGTGGTGTGTAGTGGACTTGGGGGGGGGGTGCCACAAATGTGGGTATTTGTCTTGCATGTTCTTGCGTTAGCCAAGCTAATGCCTGGGCTTGCTACTGCGGCATAGATTGTGCACAAGAAGTTGTAGCTCCGAACTGGGACATCATTCTTTCATAGTCAAGAGTTTGGTTTGGGTAGGAAACACTAGGGGTGTTGCTTGGTTGTGGTGGCATCTTAGGTAGTGCCATGTGATGTTGTGGTTGATGGGAGATAGAGCCTATGATGCCATCTACAGCATGGAATGCCCCCAATGCATCCTGGTAGGACGTACCTACATGGGGAGCATCTGGAATGATGGTGTAGAGGTATCTAGACTGTGTGTAAATGAGATCAAATTGTTGGGCCTTCAAGATGGCCTCTTCCTCTGTTTGGGGACATTCAGCGGCGACGTCCTTGGCTATAGGTGGTAGCAAGGTTTTCAAGAACCAGTCCAAGAAGATCATGTCATCAACCTTGATCTTGCACAAGCTGTGACGTAGCCTCCACTCGTGGATGTGGTCAGTGATGTGGGTCGCAGTGTTCTAGCGGAAGATATCAAGATGTTCACTCCATCATATCTAACGGGGAGTTGGAAATATTGCAGGAACATAAAGGCCAAAGAGTTGAATTCTGGGTACTTGGCTTGTGGTAGCTCAATGTACCACTTGGCTGCAGCACCTCTGTGGGTGCGTTGGAATAGTCTGAATCTGATTGAATAATCTATGATGCTGTTTGATGAGCACCATAGGTGAAATGTCATGATATGGTTTTGGGGGAACTCCCTTGCCTTCCCTTCAAACTTGGGGATATCTGAGGGGAGTGTGGTTCGCATGGGAGGCCAAAAGGTTTGATGGCAGATGGGGTCATTGGTTAACCTAGCCAAGTTAGGTAGGTTGAGGTGTGCCATGAAGGTGAGGTTTGACCCAAGTTTGATGTGTGAAGGACCAGCAATGGTGGTGGGGTTTGCAGGAACCTGATGTACCTACATGACTGGGGGTGATTTTGGTACAGTTGTGGACGGGCCACTGCCCCTGAAAATGGTAAGTAGCACAGTATGAGTGGAAGGGACATTTCCCCCATGTATGATGGGAGGGGTAGTGTAGGTGGAAGGGCCACTACCCCTAGGCATGCCAAGTGGGACAGTGTTAGTGGATGGTCCACTTTCCCAAGGCATGATAGGTGGGACAGTTTGATTGGTAAGTATGGGTGGAGGTAGATGACTTATGACAGTCTACATGACAATGCTAGGACCCCCAGCAGGGGTGTTTATGGTGGTGTGGGGTATGGACATGGGTCAACTACCCATCACTAAGCCATCAAATGGATCCGGGTTTGCACCAGCCATGGGGCTAGATGGTGTAGTGTGTAGATTTGGCTTAGATTGATATGATTTTGAGTCTGAATCAGAGGATGTGTGGCCTTCTGACGGTGTAGGGGGTCATCGAGAATGGTCTCGACGGTGTTGTTTCAAGGACCCAAACTGTAGTGGATTGCCTCTCAGGCATGAGGAAGAGCATGGGGGATCAATTGTGTCTGGTTGGTAGATCAAGTGGTGAAATCAGGTAGTGACATTCTAGACCTTGGTTTTAGTGGCTTCCTATTGGATTTCAGGTGGTCACTCGACCACCAAGACTGCTAGGAGACAATAATTGGATTTTTCCTCATGGGAGTGCTAGTCAATTGATAGGGGTCATTTCCTATTTCACTTAGACATTCCTCTCAGTGACCAGCTACTTTGGGGTTCCTGTGGTACTCCTCACAATGAGTTTCTGGGCAGAGCCCAAGTACTTCCCATAATTAAGGCAGTCAAGGACTTATGTCCTCAAAGATTGCAAGTGTTTGAATTAGTGTAAATTAATAAATTTTACTGGCTAGCTCAGCGTCATGAACTGAGTTTGGTGGATGCTTGTATGGTTTATGTATATTCCATAGAGATTATTTTGTTTTCTTGCAAAACTTATAACATGGGTAAGTTGTTTATGAAAGCAGTAAATAGAAATTTAAAACATGTCATACATGAATCTGAAATATGGTAGACTTACTAGGTGATTGCCTTACACTTGTATTTTTCTTCGACCAGTAAAGAGTGTTGGGCTCTCAACACAATGGGACTAAGCCCATCCGTAGATCCTTAGGTCACTCTTCGAGTGCAAGGTCGGTCAACAGGGAGGATGCGAATGCCGTGAGGCCCACTGGGCCTACCACCCCCTCTACCTTCCAATTCACCCATTTTTAGTGGTCCTGAAAAATTACAAATGAAGTGCCTATTACTATACGAGCTGCACCATTCATCTTATCCTAGAATACCCTGAAGGGTTATGATTGGGTAGAGGAGGAAGGGCTAGGAAAGGTGTTAACTTCCATTTAAGAATAGAAACTTAACCTACAGTAATTTTTTCAACCTTTAAAATAGATTCATAATACCATAAACCAGTTAAATTTATCAGTGATTTACACAAATTGTATGAAATGAACACAGATTGTTGGACAGAGGTGGTTGAGCTACACTGTCAGTCCAGATAGCTTAAAAATCGAATCTAAGAGACAAGTCGCCTGTTTTGGGTCCAATGTGGTGATCGGGTCACCAATTTTTCCAAAATACAGGGGACAAGGTCGCTCAAGAGTAGAAAATAGGAGTGATCTGGCTCCTGAGAGGGAAGTCGCACCTTTCGGGAAAAACTAAGCGACCTGGTCACTTATTTGAGCCCGATAAGTGCAACCTAGCTTGAAAAATGGATTTTTTTTTAACCTAAGTAGGGAACAATCAACAGTAACTTGTACTATGGCTGAACAGGCTTGGTTTGGCCTTGAGGAGGCTCGACTATGAACTAAAATGCAGAAAAAGATAGATCTAAACTAGATTTAATAGAAAATGAACTAGGTTAATAGAGCAAAAATAAAAAAAACTAAAACTTGAAAATAAAATCCAGGGATCCTGTGGGATCGACCTGGTATGGTCGCCAAATCTGTAGTAGGGATTTCACCCTAGCTACGCCTAGGAACGGCCACCTTCCGTCTATAGGAAATAAGGGTAGGGTTCCTGTAAGGTTGGAAGAGAACCTACAAAACAATGTTAGGGCCAAGCTACGAAACCCTGCATGGAATGGTTAGAAAACAAAAATGTTGCAAGACATCAAAGGGAAAACCTATAGCAAACCATTACAAAAATAACCTACAAGCAAAATAAGTTAGAAAACTAGAATTAAAATGACACAAAACAAAGTTATACCTTCTATTTGGGTGGAAATGGGCCACCATGCCCTAAATTTGGAAGCACCTCTCTCTTTGGGATGGAATGTTGGCTTGTGGAGCAATGGAGAAGAGGGAGGGTGAGTGGCTTGAGAGGCAAAGGGTCTCAAGGCACTCACATGGGCAACATAACAATATGGAGAGAAGGAGTGTTTTGAGAGTGACCCCCACCCCTCTATTTATACATTTTCTTTCAGATTTAGGGTTTTAAGCCCTTTGTTAGGGCTTTATCCCCTTTTTGGGCTTTAAACCCCTTTCTCCCAATTCTTAGCTCCTTTGGGGGTTTTAAGCTCCTTTGATGGGTTTTAGCCCATTTTTGGAGGTTTTAGCCCATATGAGAGCTATTTTGTCTCTTTTTAGGGGTTTTTAAGCCCTTTTTCATATTTTTGAGCCTTAGCAAGGGTGTGGGGGTCAAGTGAGCGTCGTACATAGATGTCTTTGGGTGGTGAAGGTCATGTAGAGCTCATTGAGGGATTTTTTGGGTTAACAAATACAATGCAAACCCATGGTAGTACAAACCAACTAAACACAATCATGGCTACCAGAAACAATCATAGATCCATGATGAGATGATAACATAGCCATGACAAATACAAAGTGGATCCATGTAATATGACTCAAAACAAACTCCATCGCAACTTAGGAAAGATATCAACTAATCGAGGGTCTTCAAGATGAACCCTCAACGATACGAATCTAACCATGTGATTACAATGTATTGACGTCGAACATGGTAGAAACCACTTGAATATTGGTTAATGATGTAAAATTTTAACAAGTGCGAGGGAAATCACAATTGATGTCAATGATTCCCAAGGAATCTCAATACCATCGAATGTGAATAAAGGACTTGGATTTGAACACTCAATGAGATATTTCAATCAAGAGCCAACGATGTAAACTCATGTTGAAAGCAAGGTAACCTGCCATTTAGGCATGTAGGTCAAAGGTACTTGTCTTGGTTTCTAAATCTAATTCCTAGATGAGGAATTGAAGTCGACAGGAATAGACTCGTCGAAGGAGGGCCATGATGAATCCCCCATCATCGACATAAAACATAATCAAAGATGTTTTTGGAGTAAACTAGACAACAGAGTGATGTGTGAGACTGACTTAGAGATGACCAACATGATAGAAGGTAAACTAATTGCTGATAGATGACCAAATTTCTCTTGAACATGGCCATGGCCTGACTTGGTAGTATTGACACAACAATGATACCCATCCCCCAATGCAATTGATAGTGAGAGTATTTTTGGAAAACTCAAGTGAGGTATGAAGACTCATGGAATTAGTAGGACTCAAATACAAATGGAATACCCAAGTATTGAAATGCATATGAAAATGAGTGCCATGTTCAAGAGTAACTATGTACTGCTGTAACAAAATACAAACTATTTCCTTAATTTCCCCATCACGAAGGATGAGTGCCTCTTTTTTTTTATGAGTTCAAAGAGGGTAACAAATAGTCGTTGTATCTCATCAAGCAATGAGTCCATTCTCATATGTTTAATGAACCTAATAAAGGAGGGTTTCATTCCCAGAAAGGGTCCTTCATCATTTAATTTTGTGTCCGATGAAAGCAAACTCATCTGTCCTTTCATGTTTAAAGATTATGAAATGACTAAGAAGACTCTAGGGTTAAATTTTTCATAAATTTAGTCCCTAAGGACCAAAAACATATAAAATAATGCCCAGGAGAACTCTTATGGATGATATCAACTAGAGGGTTACTTTTTTGTAAATAATCCCAATCGGTCCGAATAAGATGATTGGGTTTTACGAAAGAAAGCTGATCAACGGTCACAATATTCCCATCATGGGGAAAATACATCACTCTAAAAAGTATAGACACTACAACTTTCATGGTGTAAACATCATTATGCCCAAGGAGAAGATTCAAATATAAGGGACCGTGGACTGCCATGACATTAATACAGACATATTTTCCTTCTAAAGTAATAGGAAAATGAGGAAGGATCCCTACAGGCATAGTAGGTCTTCGATTAAAATCCAATATTTGATCGGTGGCTAGGACAAGAGGAGGAGAACCTATGGCTTTCCAAGTAGTTGAGGATAGAATGCAAACATAAGCCCCTTCATCAACAATAGTGCGGAGTATACTCTTAGTAATAACTTGCACAACTATATAGAAAGGAACACTCGAATGAAGACGAGATTCTATTAGGTTACTCCAGTCAAAATAAATAAACTCACTACATGGAGAGGGTTCTATCGAAAGAGACAAAACTTCCTCTTGCAGAGAAAAATTAAAACTAACTATAAAAACTTCAACTGGATGGTTTTCACTTTCGATTAGAAGAGAGAGGAAAGATGAGGATTGTGTCAAAGGGACTACTTCATTCTCAAAAATCTTTGCTGAAAGAGTGGGATCGGGTGGAGATGAAATCGACTCGAATAATTTAACATCACTCTCCAATAAAAGAGTGGGATCAACCAAGGATGGACTTGGATCAACCACTTTATCAACCAATGGGATGTCAAGAAAAAAATTACTATAATTGGTTGGAAGTCGTTGCTGAGGAACAATAATATCTTCCAACAAATTTGAAGCTTCGTCCATGTGAGGACAAAGGTAAGTATGGCGCATATCCTTACATAGAAAGAAAGGATACCTGAATTTTCCTTTACTACTCTTAACCACAAATTCACTGGTTGATTGGGCATCATAAACATGATGACCAGATACTAATGAAATGGGATATTTAGACCACACTTCTGACACATGGGAAAGACTGGGACAATCCTTGAGAAGGTGATCATCTTTGGAAATTATACAAGGGAACTTATGTTTATGTGAGCCGAAAACAGGTACATCAATACTCCTAGCATGATGATCAGTGGCTGGTAGACTTCCAACTTGGCAATCATAGGTTGGAGATATGACCTTCTGCTTAGTTTTCTTATTCTCAGCCTTCCTTTTCATATTCTTCTTAGCCACCCATTTACTAACCTCAAAGTTTTCAACAGGTGAAGAGGAAGAAAGGGAAACCGATTCAACATTCAAGGAAGAAGGAGAAGGGTTCACGTGAGGTTGATGCTCATGTGGTAAAGGAATAGGATATGACACAAGGGATGCATTTGGTATAACATGATTGGAGAATAAAAACATAGGTAATCCTATAGTCAATCCAGGAAGGTTCAAAGTGGCCATGAAGGGAGGAAAAACAACTCCACAAGGGGGAGAAACAAAAGAAATACCCTGAAAAGGGTTCTCTTGACTGGTGGTCCTAGGATACTATCCCATATCTGAAATATCTAAGAATCTCTGAAGTACCACATAAGTTAAACACTAGTCAAGTCTAAAAGAAACAAGAAAACTGTGTGAATAGGAGTGCATCAAAATTCAAGATTCTCACGGGATTATCAAGGCTTCACAACTCGCTATATACCGTAGGGTCCAACAGTGAAACACAACAAGGAGGATTGGGACCGTACCATTTCCTGAACGCCCAACTACCTAGATGAAACATGCATAGCAATATCCCTGAATGTTATTCTCAGTGTATTCTGATGCCAAGATGACCAAAAGTTTAACTCAGTTGGTCACAGGAATCCTAAGAGGGCCTCCTTGTTACCATCTAAGTTGTACTTAGTGGTTTTCTATCAATTGATCCTGGTGAACCGGACAAGGATAACTTGTTCAAACTTCAAAAGGCCTTCAGTCTTGCTTCTGGGAAGCTTTGTTGTGACATGTTCATACCCCATGGGGGAATTGTAATAAATGTTCTAGCATGATAGTGTTTGTAAAAGACTCGGTCTCTTAGACTTTATTTGTCAATCCGATCAGCCCAGGGTGTTTTTTCCCTTGGCTTTTATTGGTTGTTGAATAAATGACTAATAATTTCTGATTTTTTCACTGCATACCTCCAAAGTTGGGGTGGTCGGCTTGGCATTTAGGCCTATTGAGGTTATTAGATTCTATGTGTCAATGTATAAACATGCTAGGCATCATGGTTGAGTCATATGAACATGTCTAAGTCCCTGTAGGTTTTTTCAATTTTTCAATTTTTCAATTTTTTCAGTGTTTTTTATTAAAATTTAATTTTTCCAAAACTTAGGCTATTTTTTAATAGTTTAATTGGAAAAATTGGTTTTGTAATAAAAGTGGGCCCAAAATTCATATTCAGTCATGTAGGTGGTCATTTTCAAGCTAAGAGCACCCAGTAAACCTATAGACCCACTATTTCCTAGTTTTGAGTGATTTTCCATCACTCAGGTCAGAAAGACCCAAAAAATCATTTATTGATTATTTTAATTAATAAATTGATGAATAATGGAGCAAATGAAAAATCCTAGATCAGTGGATTCTCAACCGATTTGATTGAAATCAGTCAGATCTGAACCAGATTGATTGGATCTGACAAATCCTTGACTGAAGGAGGTGATTTGGATAGATCCAGAGTTGAACTTCAACATCCTTTATGGGGAATTTTTCCCTCTTTGTCTCCTCCACACGTTTGGGCTCATATAGATGAGTTTCAGTGGTTGCTTTAGTCAACAGGTTGATGTGTCAGTAGATCAGCCCCCTGATTGACAGTTGCACTTAGTGAGACTGAAATCTGGCTCAGCTAGACACAAATCAGGCATTGATGGACTCTCCTTCAGCTACAGTGGTCTATCTCCTTGGGATTTGCACCCCCCTTGGCTGGATCTCCTTTTTTTGTATAAATAAAGCTTAGGCTGCCTCTTCCAAGCTAGTTAGAGTTGGATTGAGATTCTATTGCTGTTGTAATACTATCTAATATCTTTTGCTATTGAAATAAAGTGAAGCTTTGGAGGCAATATGGTGTCATGTCATTGTATGTGTAGATGAGCATTTCCATGTTTCACTGAAATAACCTGTATCTATGTTCATAATTTGCTGATTGTTTGTGGATTCATTGCTAAGATTGATAATAAGTTTATTATAATCTTGATAGGAAAGGAGTTTGTTAATAATTTTATTGGCCATATCTTTCCTTTTTGATGCATGTTTAGAGATCTAGATTCAACATGTTTTATAAGTTTATATGCATGTTATTCTGAAATCTCTATGTATGTATTAACTGGATCTCACAAGTATTTTGGCAAGTGTTTGGATTCAGTTGTAGGCTCCTAGATTTGAGATGATGCTGATCTAGTTTGTTTCTTCACTCTCTCCAAAACCATTCAAAGGCATAGTCCCTTGACATTCCACCGGAAAGCTCCACGGTTGATCTTCAGGGCCTCCAACAAAAATGCTTTTCTTTTCCTCTTCCTCCAAATTTTTCTAAAATCAGTCTAGTTACTTGTTTTCAGCTTTAAAATTGTTTAGATATATCAATTTCAGAGTTCATATTACATATTTCTTGCTTCTTTAAAGCTCAATAAACTAGATCTCATTCCTAAAGAAAATTTACAAGCATTCTAGATCTAGTTTTAGGGAAAATTGTCATTTTTCAAGGCTATGAAAGTATATCTAAAAATTGTTGAATTCATGATTGTTTCCTTAGAATATGAAAATTTATATTCATAAATTTAAGTTCTTCATATTGGCTTCACCAAAATCAGGCCAAGATCCCAAGGAAAGCTTGCTTTCCTTGGTTCTTTTTCTGCTTCATTAAAACTAGTTTTAACTTAGAATTTTTGGGTAAAAAGTTTGTTCATCCAAAAGTACTTTCAAATTAATTTTGGCCATTTTTAACTATTATAAACTTACTATTTTTTAGTTTGTGTAACAGAAAAGAGGAGGAGGCTCTGTCCGGAAAGCATTTTTGGACCATTCGAAACCCCCCAAGGGGTCTTTGCCTTCCATAATTTTTAAATTTTTGCAATTTGTAAACCTTTGGTCTCATTCCATATAAGGACCAAGTGGATTAATTTAAATTTTCTAATAAAAATAAAATACTTTTCGAATAGGCTCTTTTGAGCTTATTCACCACCCCCCCTAGGGGGATTTACGTCTGTGTCATTTTTTACTTTTTGTTCATCTTTTTTAAATATAGTGTAGTTGTAATATGTAGGGTAGTATAATTTGATTTATAATCATTTCCATATTCCATATATTCTGGTTTCAAATTAATTTTAATACTTACCCCACGATCCTCCTTTTGAGCCAAAAGGTGAAGAAAGGGTCGTGGTAGTCTAATTAGAAAACTATTGTTTGATTTTTTGTTTATGCTTCATATTTTATCATAATTTGTTTTAGTAATCATAATAAAATCAAACCCTCCTTGATTCCCCAATTGAGTTCCACTTGGACTGAAAGAGGTTCCTAGAGGGTTTTCTTTTTAACAAGAACACCTCTTTTAAAATTTACTAAAAATAACAAAGACTTTGGTGTGTATGCTCTGTACTTGTCTATGGTTCGTCTGATCAGTCAATATACATCAAAATAAATTGAGTGACTAGATTAATTAGTCTTCACCTCCCAAATTGACAAACCACCAGGTGAAAATCCAACGCCTCGAATAAACTATAAGCGGTGGCAAAATACCCAAAGGAGTGGGAACAACCGGAAAGTGACCTCAAGGTGTCGATCTCTGTCACACCCTAATGGGTGCGTTATGAACAGTAGTCTCCAAGACTCCATTCCAGCCCACAAACACCTTGTGGGTAGCCGTGAAAGTTCACTTTTGGACATACTCCAAGTACCCCTCAGGTATATTTGGAGTCCCCTTTTCTCCTAACCTAATTCATTTACATTCCCCATTAATTTAAAATCTACCAAGAGACATTTGCAAAAAATTCATTCAAGCTCATGCAAGCAGATTATTCTCACTATTGACTCCACTCAAGGCACTGGTGATTTATTTGATCAATTCTTTCGATTATATATATATTGAGTGTCATTATTGTGCTTATATGCTTCAAATATTGCATCTTGTTATATTTTGTTTCCACTGGTAAATTTCAAAACTCCTAAACAACTTAATAAATCTAACACTGTCAGACTAAGTAATTAGCCTTAGTAATTTAATAGGGTCTACCCCCCTTGGCTTCGTTAGGAGTTGAGCCTAAACGGAGGAGTCAAGAACAAGGTGACAACCTTGACTTGAGACTTTCCCCCAAGGACACACCGAGTGGATTGAATATTTCTGCCACGTAACCCAGGTGTGTGAAAGGTGGAAACACTCCCAATATGCACTAAGTATGGGGGAACTCAACTCCATAGTGGTGTTATCTAATTCACAACCTTACAAAAGGGGCATTCTGATATACAATCAAGTACATGAAGTATCTTTCGATATACCTCAAGGGTACATGAAAGGCTGTTCGATATACCGACGGTACGTGGAGGAACCACACAGTCCCTAGAATGCAGTGTAGGAAATAAACGACAACTGCCATGCTTAATGACACTGAAACACATCACTAACTTACACATAGTTACTAAATTATTTTAAACCTACGCTAGCGTTAATTTTATCTTGAGCAATTAAGTGGATGCATGAGGTGTAGACAAGAAATGTAAAAAGAATGCAAATCCTAGCTACATGAAAATGCACATTTCTCTTTCGATGAAATCTACCTAAGGTAGGGAAAGATTTTTCTATTAAAGAAGATAGAAATTAGAGATCTAAGAAAACCAAGTTCTAGTCAAATCCAACTATGAAGCTTAACAGATCAATATCAATCAAAATTATTTAAAATACCTATGAATTCATACACGCGCAATCACAATTCTTGAAAAGACCTTTAGCTTGTTTTTTTTTTTAATTTTATTCTCTTTTGATTGAGTTTTCTTTTCAAACAAACATGAATTTGAACAATAAAGAAAATAATAATTCTTTCCTAGAGTGCAAAAATTCCAACTTTATGCAATAATAGTCCAAAAAGCACAAATGCAATCAAAGATGCAACAAATCTTAATAATGCACAAAATAAAGTCAGGAAGCACTTTTATTTTCAAATGCATGTATCAAACTGAAACTTGATAACTATAGTCTTTTCAAATCAACAAACAGAAAAAGACAGAACATCTACAACACTCCATTCATTCAGAAATCAAAAGGAATATGACAAGCACCCAAACAATTGCAAATAGTTAAGAATTTATCCAAAACAACCAAAACTCAATGAATGAGGAGAGGGAGGGTTTGGAGATCATATCTAAGAATCAAAACAGATCTTAAGAGGTCTAGAAATGTAATTAGGAATGGCAAGGAATAACTAACAGGTGGAGGATTGAAATTTCCTACCACAACCAAGTCATTCACTTAATTAGTAAAGAATCCCAAAATCAACAAAAAAATCCAAACAGAGATAATGCTGGGTCTAGGGGTGGTATGACTATCATATGTAGCCTAAACACCACAATCCATCAAGACAAAACCCAAAAATGAATGAAAATCAAGCTAAAATATGAGTTTTAAAGGGCAAGTGTGTTACGTAGAAAACTTCCTATGGATTGGGGTGTACCACAACAGACAGAGAAACCATAGAAATCAATCCCTTCCCAATATGCAAGAGAAATAAAACATCTAATACTAAAGGATCTCAAGTCATACCTTATTCTAGACGGTTGAAGTATATCCCTGTTGAGATTTTTCCAATCCCGCTTGCTTTAGCAATTCACTCTCAACAATAGTAAACAAGGAAAGCATGCTATATAATATAGTGTTAAGCCTACTCTATCATATATAATCAATAATGCATAGGAAATTAAACGCATCCGAGGATTTGATATTCATTTAAACACACATCATTGGATAGGAAAAGATATTTCTATTAATAAAATCAGAGATTACATAAGTGACAACCTCTGTCGGCACATCTGCGAACCAAAGAAACCGAGTCCTCCAACCGGGACTCCACCACCTCAATCCTCCATCTCTCGATAGCAGGCTCACAAGCAAAGTCAAAATTGGGAAGAACACTAAGTTCTCCAAGGGACAAAGGGATGCAGACTCAAGTACAAGGAAGTTACGACAACAATGGACTATAGTTTTCTTGTTCTTCAATTCCTTCTCCTCAATGTATCCAAGGGGTTCCTTATATATTGCTTCAATGGGGTAATGGAAGGTTTAATCTAAGTGATATAGAGGTATATGGATTGCCAAGAGACAAGTTACTCGGATCCACATCAAGGAAAACTCCAAAAATATTTGGACTTATGCACACATCCCAATGTGCACAGGTTTAAGGGTAATATCCATGTATATACATGAGAAAGGGATTAAAAGTCGCGTACCACAAATAATATGTGTTTTTAGGGATGATCTTGGAAACATCAAAGGTAGAATATGTTATATTTTTATCATTTAAGATAGCATTATATTAGGATCTTTAATTGAGAGAATAACAAGCACAACAATCAATCACAAGACTCAATGAACACAATGTTTTTCCTTGGGGAAACCATAAATGGAGAAAACCCCACAACTTTCTCAGAGATAGAATAAACACCAAAAGTAAAACCCCAAAATAGTAATATGATCTACCGACAACAGTAGCCTCTTTCTTTCTAGCCCCAACAACTTCTTCTTCCTCAGCTCTGTGCTACAATTAAGTGTGACTGAGTGTGTAATAAATAGAGAGGCTCACTCTCTATTTATACTAATTCTTGACTTGACAATAACTCACTAGGGCCAAATTCTCTAGGAGAGTCTAATAACCCTAGGGCCCCACAACTGTGGGGACTTTAACTATTGAACAATAGAAGGGTTACCCACAATGACTTGACATGACTTGTTTACATTATTGAATCTCCCAATAGGAACATCGGGGCATGACATGACTCAAATACATTACAGACACTTCCCAGAATAAACATCGGGGTACAAGACATAATATATATAGATGAATACATATCCAAAATTACAAATACATCAACACTCCCTCTTAACTAGGAAGGTATTCTCTCGACACACTTTATCGGCATGGGTCTTCTTCTCTGTATCATCTGGATCATCAATGAGTTCTTGTCATGTTCATCTTCAAGTCATATTCATCTTCAAGTCATCTTCATCTTCAAGTTATCTTCATCTTCAAGTCATATTCATCTTGATATGGATCATCACTCGATCTGAATAATCACTGTTGGATCATCATCACTGGATTTGGATCATCATCACTGGATCTGGATCATCACTTGATATGGATCATCACTGGGTCATCATCATGGGTTCTATCTCTTGATTCTTCTTGTCATAGGAATTTCTACAGAGCTATCCCTTTTTCATGCTAGATGTACATCTATAGAGCTAGTCGTTTTTCATACTGGATGTGTCATCATAGAGCTAATCCTTTTTCATACTAGATGTTGCATCTACATAGAGCTAGTCCTTTTCCATACTGGATGTGTCTTCACAGAGCTAGTCCTTTTTCACACTAGATGTGGGATCTACACAGAGCCAGTCCTTTTTTATACTAGATGTGTCATCACAAAGCTAGTCCTTTTTCATACTAGATGTGGGATCTACACAGAGCCAATCCCTTTTCATACTGGATGTGTCTTCACAGAGCTAGTCCTTTTTCATACTATATGTGGGATCTACATAGAGCTAGTATTTTTTCATACTAGATGTGTCTTCAAAGAGCCAACCCTTTTTCATGGTGGATGTGGGATAAATAAAGAGCTAGTCCTTTTTCATACTAGATGTGTCTTCACAAAGCTAGCCCTTTTTCATGCTGGATGTGGGATCTACATAGTGCTAGTCCTTTTTGCATACTAGATTTGTCTTCACAGAGCTAGCCCTTTTTCATGCTGGATGTGGGATCATCACATACATATAACAATGGAAGGAACCAATCCTCTCACCATGTCAGAAGGGAACATCACGGACTCATCACTTCCTCTTGGGAGAAATCTCGATCTAGAGAACACCAAGATTCTCCCTGAAGTACTCAAACTTCACTCTTGGTCAATGGCTTCATCAACACATCAGCTATCCGTTCATTCATCACAACATACTGGAGCTTCATTTCTCCTCTCTGCACCATATCCCTGATATAGTGATACTTGATCTCTATATGCTTTGAATTGTCATGGAACACTCGGTTCTCGCAATATATACAAGTAGCATCTAACTGGAGATCAAGTAGATTAGACAGTAGCTTTCTAAGGCATACTGCCTCACAACTATCTGAACAAGATGCGACATACTC
This sequence comes from Pseudotsuga menziesii, assembly GCA_001517045.1. Classification (NCBI taxonomy): domain Eukaryota; kingdom Viridiplantae; phylum Streptophyta; class Pinopsida; order Pinales; family Pinaceae; genus Pseudotsuga; species Pseudotsuga menziesii. Next base: position 101,027 of record LPNX010479250.1, on the reverse strand, counting down.
TGCTTCAGCTATACTCAGTGCCACACATGATTGCTTCCTGATAAACCAAGCGATCACACCTGATCCCATATTGAAGCAGCACCCTAAAGTGCTATTCTTGCCCAATCTAGATCAACATAAACCTTCAGGATAATCTTCTAATCAGCCTTATACTTGAGCCCATAATCAACTGTACCATTTAGGTACCTCAAAATATGCTTTTCAGAAATCAAGTGAACATGTCTCAGATCTATTAGGAACTAGCTCAAGGTGTTCACAACAAAGCAAATATCTAGTCTCGTATTCGTTAGGTACATCAAGGACCCAATCACTTGATGATACATCATGGCATCAACCTACTCAGATGAAACATCATTCAATAGCTTCAGGTTCGATGCTTGTTATATCCAAATCCTGTCACCACCATGTGATAAGACCTTTAACTCTCATGTTTTCCATTAATCCCAGCACTTAGAGTAGAAACCTATGTTGTTTTTCAATTCTACATGAAAAAACTTAGCACCGTGATTTCCTTGTGGCCCATGAGAGGTACCTTGATCGCACCGCCTGTATCCTATTTTCCATAAGTGGTTCCACCACCTGTGGCCTTTGGTCCATAAGCATTTTTCATCTAAACCACTCTGTCATAAGAGAAGAAAAGCAGTACCCTAGGTAAAATAGGAAAAATAGAACTTTCTCGAGGCTTCTATATCATGAGCCTTATGTCCTCTCTTATCCCTATCATTGTGGGTTAGTTGAGCTCGAGGTCCCCCATCATAGGATATTAGAGGCCACCTCATCCACAAATCTCTCAACTATTCTTATCCATTGACCCTTATAAATACAATCTCATGTCCATGTTTGAGGGGGAGAACTATAGAGGTATTATTATGATGTTGGATTGACCACTTAGTCCAAACCATTGGAGAGCATAGAGAGAAAAGTTGGAGCTTATGGGGATGAAGTGTTTGTCTCGTGGAGATGCTTGTCCACACTAAGGATATGGTTGTAAGCTTCTCCATACATCTTTAATGCAAAGCTGATTTCTGCCCCACATTACTGTTGTTTTGATTTCACATCTACATGTTGTTACATTCCTTAGTCACTAACATGGATAAGTAGATGATTTTCTGGTAGCTTTGATGTGTTTACATGTTTGATCTCTTTGCAGGTACACAGGTTCACTATCGAAGCAGCATTCTAGGTGTTTACGACATCCAGGCAAGGTCTTCATCCTTTGTCGTTCACTCATTTGTTCTGGATCTAAACCATTCAGACCAGAGGAACAACTTCTATCCGTAGAAGGTGAAATATTCCTGGTTACAAATTTGGTGACTATATTGGGGAATGATACATATATTAGTTGATTTGATCTTCCTCAGTTCTTGAACTCTTGTCCGAATCTAGGATCCATCTGCAATTCTCTTCAGTTAGATCTGCTATCTGACTTAGTGAATTTTGGTTTGAAACTATTGGATCTGTTTATATATGAAGTATTTCAACTTTTTATGCTCTTTTTTACTGTCAATCCATCAATTTTTTCCTAGATATGATCTTTTTCTAACTTGATTTGTCATCCTCCTTTGTGTTTTGGATCTATACAGGGAACCGCTCTTATACTGTTGGTGAGAAGCGGTGCCACTGCCTGAAACCTGTTAGAAGACGCAGTGCCACTACCTGAGTCCTGTTATCCAGAAGCGGTGCTCATCCATAACCGCTCTGTCAAGACCCCTCCAACATGGTGCTAGGTAGGCCTTATTCCAAGACTACTTTTTCTCATTTTTTGCAAAAAGATTGAGTTGATTTTCTTTCATTCCTGCACTATCAGGCTTGTGTGTTAGAATTTGATGCTTATGGTTTAAAATTCTGTGGTAAAATATTGGTTTGATTGAGAAATTCAAAAGATAGATTAGGCTTGTTGACTGTCCATTTTCTTCCATGCTTGTTGGTTGTGTTTGTGAAAGGATTTCTTTTTCGAAAGCTTAGGTGTTAGCGAGCTCTCTTTTCATTTCTATTATATAGACTAAAATAAAAATTCTTAATTAGCATCTTGATTTCATTTTTTTGTTTCTGTAGAAGACTTCTTTTTGCTTGTTTAAAAAGAATTTTTTTTGACTGAGATTAGGTCATTATCATTAGTGAGCATAAGACATTGGATCTCTGATTGGCCTCACAAGCTTTTAGGTTATCTATGTTCTTTTGTCTCTTTTGCATTAGTACTATCTCATGAAAATAAAAAATATTTTAGTTGTAAGTTAGATCTATCTATGCTTTAAGAAAAATTGAAAAATAGAGTGCATATTGCATATAGTGTGCTTCTTGTTTTTCTTTTAGGAAAAGAGACTCCTCCCCTTTTAATTGCTTTCAGAAAAGAGAAATCAGTTTGGAAAGTGTTGCTTGTATTTGATTTTGTGTTCAAGATTGTTGTTTGGAAATTTTTGGTTTTGAAGAAAAAGAAAATACTCTCTTTCCCTCCCGTAGGTAGGCATACCATGAATTATAAAGTGAAATATTTGCATATGCATATTGCTCAGTTTTACTTTTTCTGTCAAAAATCCATGCATTCACCTAACTTTCCACTTTAAAATTAACGGTAGTTATAGGTGAAAATTTACATAGCAATTTGAGTGATAGGTTAGAGACATGTTCAAGTGTCGTTAAGTGTAGGAGCTATCGTTACTTGTCCGCATTACATCTTGGGACTCGTGCAGTTCTTGCATGTACCATTAGTATATCAAACAGCCTTTCACATACCCTTGAGGTATATAAAAAGGTACTTCATGTACTCAATTGTATATCGGAAGGACCCTTGTGTATGGTTATGCATTAGACAACACTACTACCGATTCGAGCTCCCACGTACCTTGCGTATATCGGGAGACCCCACTAGGATACCTTATCCATCTGAGGGAAGCCCTTTGTTCATCTTGCTTGGAGCCATACATTGAAAACAACATTCAAGGAGATTACTACGCATGTACCCTTGAGGTATATCACGAGTGGCACATTCTTGACAATCCTGGTGAGAGACCTGTGTCATGTCCCCATCCCTCCAACCAGTGAAGAGGATGCTACCATGGTGTTAACCATCTGGGAAACCAGCCCCATGAACATGGAAATTCATAGAATACTAAAATGCCAAAACATAATGCATTGAAGTAGAACATGCATACATGTATATTTATCATACACAGATGCAATTTTTTATCATACACAACGGAAGCAATAGACATTTATACAAGCATTCATTCAACATGTTCATCACATTCGTTAACATAAAATATGGTTGCAGAAGTAAAATAGGCAAGATTACTTATCTTAGGAAGAACTCATTCCGCAACCAGCTACGTCGCTGCAACGTTCCACCCAACCATAGGCCAGCGTGCTCCTTAATCTCTCAGCAACGCCGCCACCCTCGAGCTGGGCATGATTCTCCAAGGAATAAGGGAACAAGCAGGCTTACACATAGCCAAGGATACACAAAACATATCCAAGCTAACACAGTTGGGTTTATCAGGCCATCAACAAGATAGCCAAGCCAACATGGTTAGGTTTATTAGGCCATTAAGGAGCTGGGAAAAGATAAATGCTAAGCTGGTGAGCCCGTTACAGAGCTAGGAACACCTACACTAGAACTAGCCTGAATTCTAAGACACACACACACACCCAACACAAGGAATCAGTCCCTTCTCTGCTACACAGTCCCTCAGGCCCTGCCTTCCCTTCCAGTGCTATTCAGGGGTTGTGGAGAAGAAATCCAGCCCTATTCTTTCAAGCACTTCAAACGACCCACAGTATCTTGGTGACAGCTTGGTAAAACTTCCAAGCTTCAAGGAACTCTTCCTTGCTCTCACTCAGAGGTAAACATGATCCCCAACACTGAACTCCCTATTCACCCTATGTTTATCTGCATAGATTTTCTATCTGTCCTGTGCTGCTTTCAGATTCTGCCTGATCTTTACAACCTCTTGCTCCATTTCCTTGAGCAATTCTGGCCCAAGCACAATTCTGTTCACTGGGTTATCCCAAGTCACAGGTTTCCTACACCTTCTTCCATACAAAGCTTCATACGGACTCATCCCCAAGGATGCCTGTTGTCCATTGTTATAAGAAAACTCTACCATGTGTAAGTAATCTTCCCACTTGGTTGGTTTGTCCATTACGTACATGTGAAGCATATCTTCAAGCACTTGATTAACACTTTCTATCTGACCATCTGTCTGAGGATGGTATGCAGTGTTGAAGTTTAGCTTTGTACCCAAATCTGCAAACAACCCCTTCCAAAAATTGGAAGTGAACTTGACATCTCTATCTGAGACTATTGCCTTAGGAAATCCATGCAATTTGAAAATCTCCTTCATGAAGATCCTTGCAATATCATCAGTCTTATAAGTAGACTTAATCGGTATAAAATGTGCTGCCTTTGTCAACTTGTCCACCACAACCATGATGGAATCATCTTGTCTCCAAGCCATTGGCAATCCTGTAATAAAATCCATGGAAATAACTTCCCAGAGTCCATTCTGGAACTGGTTAAGGCTGCAACAAACCTACAGGGTGTTGATGCTCAACCTTTACATGTTGACATTTTGTACACCTTGAAATGTATTCAGCCAAGTCCTTTTTCATTCCTGGCCAAAAATAATGCTTTTTGGCTGTAGCAATTGTCTTCTGATATCCTGGGTGACCAGAATACGGAGCTTGATGGATTTCATCCATAAAATCTCTCCTCAAATCTGATACATATGGAATATAAATTCTGCCTCTATAAGTGAGAAGTCCATCTTCTTCCAAATTATATCCTTCATATCTCTTCTCAAGACTTTGCTGCTGCAATTTGTCTTTTACCTGCTCATACAATTCATCTCCAGTAGCATGACTAACAATCTCCTGCCTCAAATCGGATTGGCAAATACTAATAGATGCCACATGCATTTCCTACATCTTCTTGTTGAGTGCATCAATTACCTTGTTCTCTTTCCCTTTTATGTGCTTGATTTCAAAATCAAACTCACATAAAAATTCCAGCCATCTTGCTTGCCTAGCATTCAGAGTAGGCTGATCAAATAGATACTTCAGTCCATAGTGATCGGTTCTGAGCTCAAATCTTCTAACCATGAAGTAATTCCTCCACATCTTGAGAGCATGTACTATGGCTGCAAGCTCTAGATCATGAGTGGCATAGTTCTTCTCATGCTCCTTCAGCTTTCTTGACTCATAACATATCACGTGGTTGTCCTGCATAAGGACTCCTCCAAGCCCTTGTCCACATGCATAAGTACACACCACAAAATCCTTCTCCGGATTTGCAACTTTCAATACGGGTGCACTGGTGAGAAGATTCTTCAACTGCTGGAAGCCTTCTTCACACCTCGATGTGCATTCGAACTTCATCCCATTCTTTTGCAAAGAAGTGATGGCATGTGCAACTTTCGAGAATCCCTCAATGAATCTCCTATAGTATCCTGCAAGTCCCATAAAATATCGTACATCTGTCACATTTCTTGGATTAGGCCAATTCATAATGGCTTCAATATTTTTAGGGTCCACAGATATACCCTCCTCTGAGATAATGTGACCCAAATACTAAATTCTATCTCTATAGAAGTCACACTTGCTCAGTTTTGCATACAACTGATGCTCCCTAAGCAATTGCAATGTCAATCTCAAATTCTCTTCATGTTCTTCCTCATTCTTAGAATAAACAAGAATGTCATCAAGGAACACAAGAACAAACTTGTCCAAATACCTGTTGAAGACACTATTCATAAGGCACATAAATGTAGCTGGTGCATTTGTGAGACCAAATAGTACCACTACAAACTCATAATGCCCATACCTTGTCCTGAAGGCTGTCTTATGAATGTATTCATCCTTGATTATCACCTGATGGTAACCAGACCTCAAGTCAAGCTTGGCAAATACCTTTGCTCCCCTCATTTGATCAAAGAGGTCGTCAATCCTAGGAAAAGGGTATTTATTCTTCACAATAACCTTGTTCAATTGTCTGTAATCAATAAATAATCTGAGTGTACCATCTTTCTTCTTTACAAACAGAACTGGTGCTCCCCAAGGAGACACACTCGGTCGAATATACTTCCTTTCTAGCAACTCATGCAGTTGCATCTTCAATTCTAGCATCTCTGGTGTACTCATCCTATAGGGTGCCTTGGACACTGGTGCTGTTCCTGGTACAAGTTAAATTGTGAGGTCAATGTCCCTCTTTGGAGGAAGCCCTGGAATCTCATTAGGAAACACATCCCTGAATTTCTGTAACACCTGATAATCCTCCAACCTAGGAGTTTCATCTCTTGATGTCTCCAAAATATGAGCCGCATACAGCTGGCAACCCTTCCTACAGAACTTCTTTAACTGCATTGCTGAAACCTGTCATACTGAAATCAACTTTGGAATGCCTTTCACAACTACGAGGTTCCCTTCTTCATTCATGCATTTGAAAGTCTTATTGTAACAATCAAGCTTCACTCTATGAGCTTCCAACCAATCCATTCCAATGAGAACATCATAGGAACCAAGTGGTAGAACATTCAGATATACACAAGTGACCAATCCATTCATGACCAATGGACATTTCTCTACCACCTCACTGACCTTTCTCTTAGTTCCAGTGGCTAGCTGAACTAACCAAGACTTCCTATGATTTACTTTCTTAAAAGCACAAATATCCACTACTCTAGGAGTAATGTAACTGTGAGTAGAACTAGGGTCAATCAAAATAGAAATATATTGCTCAACAATCTTACCTGCTACTTCAACCACAGTTGACTGGTGATCTTCCTGGCGGTCCTCCAGTGCTGCATAAATCCTAGGGACTGCCCTTGCTACTTGACCCACTATTTCTGCTTCTTGAATGTTATAAGCTGGACTTGCACTCTCATTCTTGAGTGGACAATTCCTGCTCATGTGGGGTCCTCCACATTTCCAACATTGAAGTGGTCCTCTATTATGTTGTGGATCCTTAGGATTTTCTCCTGTTACTCCAATTGGCTTACTCGCAGCTTGGGATGGATGCTTCTGCTGATCAGGGATAATTTTAGGGGCTAATTTTAGCCCAGTGGGCTATTTTTCCATGTTTTTCTCCCAAAAAACATTCGCCATTTTGCATTTTTTGAAGCCCTGTTTCGCCCAATTTTGATGGGGTGAATTTTTTTCACCCTAAAAATTGCCAAATTATTATATAAACGATATAAAATGCTTGGAAATTTAGATATATTTTGAAAAATATCGCCAATCATTTTATAGTTGGCGTTTTAAGAATTGGTAATATTCGCCAACATTTATACACTTTTAAATAAGTATGGTTCCTTAAAATCATCCCTGCTGCTGATTCCTGAAGTTAGAATGTTTGAAACCTTTCTTTCTTTGGTCAAACTTCTCACTTTTCTTGTCCTTCCATGCCTTATGGTAATCAGGCTTACCTTTTCTTTGCTGATAACAATACTTAGCCTTCCTTATTGCTTCTTCAAGAGTTCTAGGTTCATAAAACTCAATTCTATCTTTGTAAGATTGAGGTAATCCACTCAGAAAATGCTAGACCTTCACTTTTTCATCTCTGATGTACCGGACATACCTTAACAGCTCCAAAAACTTATTGGCATAATCTTCCATGGTCTGTTGTCCCAATCTCAACTTATGGAACTCCTTGATCTTGTCATCGTAATACCTGTCAGAGAGGTATTTCTGCTTGAAATAGAGTCTTGAACTGTTTCCACTTAAGTCTCCTTTCACTGATCCTCTTTACTTGCTTGAAGTGTTCCCACCAAATGGATGCCCTTCCATTCAGATTGAATATGGCAACTCTTGCCTTCATGTTTCTCGAATAATCATGCACTTGAAAGTACTTCTTTATTCCAAGAAGCCAAGCTTTAGCCTCTTGTCTAGTCTTTACCTCACCATCAAATGTAGGAGGTTTAGCTTTCTTAAATTCATCACAAGAGCGATCCCTATGGTGTCTCTTTATTTTTCTTTTATGAGAAGAAGAGCTTTAATCCCCGCTGGATTCTTCAGAGTCAGATGATCCACTAGAAGTCCTTCTCCTTCTCCTAGTACTGCTCTTACTGCCTTCTGGTCTTGCTGTACCTCATCCAGAGTCTATCTTTCTTTGCAAGTCTGTCAAACTCTGCAACATAGCAGCATTCAACTGATGCTGCTCTTCTTGGGATTTAATCAAGCTTCTTATTGTGGATGCAACATCTGACGGTGTCTCTTGGAATATCCTTCCATTAGACTCTATGTCATCATTCCTATTACGGACATTTTCTCCCATGGCATCACGCACATGCTCGTAAGAATCCCAAGCATCATATCCATCATAGGTTCTCATAACTGAACCACCAATTACTTACCAAACTGCACTACCTAGAATATTGCTCTTGAAGGTGACTATGATTCTGCAAACGTGTTAGTAACACAAATGTTAGACGCATAACATTGATATAAATCAGAATTACTTACCTTCTCCTGGAATAATCATAAAATAACAAATTTGCCCAAACATAGAATTTTCTTCCTCAATAACGTCTGTCTCAGGGGGATGACGGGGGTCAAGGGGGCTGATTTTTTTTTGTAAATAATTGGTTTTTGCGCAATCTGGCGCATAAGATCGCTTCCACTTTCTCATTTTCACCTCTGAAAATTCAATGAAAAACTGCTGAAAAATCCCTCTGAAAAACAGTCGACATCTGCTAGGAAATCCCACGGAAAAAATCAAAATTTCCTTGTACAAGATCGGGTCTCATCCCAACTAACATTCCGACATTTCGGCAGTCCAAACAACTAACTTTTTCCATTGTTCATTGGGAGGATAGTTCACTAAACAGCCACAACGGTGGGTAGCGATCCCACTGCGCATTCCATGGATCACAACTCATCGGCTTTCGAAAGATCTATCCACTAACCATCACTGATGGCTGACGACTCCAAGACTTAGAAAATATTTCGAAATTTTCCCCTTTTAGTCTTCCTTGTCGTCGCTTGATCGGCTCCATTCTCTTCTTTTCGTCAGAAAAATAGTTCCATCAGCAGCCGCAATGACGACCATCATCTTCAATCTTATTCTGATCGGTGGTCCAATCTACTGAGGTATAACCTGATCGGTATCGGCAGTATTTTCTCGTCGGAAAGCTAGTGCTCTTGGCTTTTGAAACGACGGCACACGAAACACTATCTTCTTCCGAGAGTCGACGATTTCAGGCCTTCGAAAATTTTTGAACAAACTTTCTTTACTGTGTCGATGGCCGAAGGCCTTACCCATCGGGAGCATAGTGGCCTAGCCATCCACAACAATGGCATTCAATCGGCTAAGTATTGGTGATCCAAACCACTATCTTTTGCCGATCGCCGATGGTCTTCAACACTTAGACAAAATTTTCAAAAATATTTCTCTCCTTCTTTCCGTGAAGCATAATAGTGGTCAGAGCCACTAACTACTATGTGTCAGCGAACCCAACAACTATTTTTCGTCGACGGCATCGGCGGTCTGAATAGCTAAATTTCGTTGATGCTGAATGTCAATATCGGCGTTTCTTCCACTACATCGAGTTGGCGTTTCAACGGCCTTCACCTGATCTTTACCGAAACTACGGCTCCCACATCCACTAAGTTCCACTGACGGCCGATGAAAACTTAGACAATTTTCCCACAATTTTTCTTTCAACTGTCCTCCATCCGGTGTGCTTCCACGTAGCTCTCCACTGCATCAGAAGTCCTTCCCACTAAGTGTTTCGATGATCTGACAGTTCAAACACAGACAAATTTGTGGAAGTTTTCTGTCATCAACTGTTGATCTCTACTGGGAAGAAAGAAATCCTGCTTCTGTCACTGCATTTTCGTGGTCCATTCAGTCCCATGCTGCAACATGAGCTCTGATACCACACTGTCACATCCCCATCCCTTAGACCGACGAAGAGGATGCTACCATGGCATTAACCATCTGGGCAACCAGCCCCATGAACATGGGAATTCATAGAATAATGAAATGCCGAAACAAAATGCATTGAAGTAGAACACGCATACATGTATATTTATCATACACAGATGCAATTGTTTATCATACACAGTGGAAGCAACAGACATTTATACAAGCATTCATTCAACATGTTCATCACATTCGTTAACAGAAAATATGGTTGCAGAAGTAAAATAGGCAAGATTACTTATCTTAGGAAGAACTCATTCCACAACCAGCTATGTCACTGCAACGTTCCACCCAACCATAGGCCAGTGTGCTCCTTAATCTCTCAGCAACGCTACCACCCCTGAGCTAGGCATGATTCTCCAAGGAATAAGGGAACAAGCAGGCTTACACATAGCCAAGGATACACAAAACACAGCCAAGCTGTCACCAAGATACTGTGGGCCATTTGAAGTGCTTGAAAGAATAGGGCCAGTTGCATATAGACTTGCATTTCCTGCTAGCACTAGAGCTCATAATGTTTTTCATGTTTCTTTGCTTAAGAGATATGTACATGATCCTAACCATGTGATAAATTGGGATGTGATTCAGGTGGAACCCAAGGGAGAGTTCCGAAACGAGCCAATGCACATCCTCGATAGGAAGGTCACAATGCTTCGGAACTGGGCCATAGGGAAGGTAAAGGTGTAATGGGGGCACTACGGACTTGAAGAGTCTACATGGGAGCTGGAGGATGCCATGCAATTGGCACATCCATTTTTGTTCAATTCTGCGGAACACTGAGGCGATACCAGTGTAGCATTTTGTTCAAATTTTGTAAAGCACTGAGGATAGTGCTATTGAAGGGGGAGGGGAATGTAACACCCCGTTTTTGACCCTGTTGCATTAGATGTATATGATGTATATATTGTAAATAATCACGGTGAGGAGCTAAAGGCCAAGGCCCCACCATTGATTGGTTATGCTATGTTTTGTATTTAAATTTTCACCGATGGTATATCGGGGCATGCAGCATACATATTGCTTTTTGTCATCATGTAAATATGCATCTTTAATTAAATAACCCGACCAGCTACATTCACGACAACTAAATTGAGAAGGGGCATGATTTTCACAAGGATAAGGGTGGGGGATGTCAAACCTTGGCCAATGGGGGGGGGGGCGGGGAACCCATGTGTCACCACCTTGTCTTACCCAACCACCTCCATTAAGAATTGTTGCTAGTAGTTGGGGAAGTTATGGTTGAGAGTGGAGTGTGGCAGGACTATCAGTCCTTTCCCACACGCACACTCCACCCGCGGTTGATTTCACAATGGCAAAAGAAAATCATGGCCATCACTCTAGCGGAATCACTATTTCATTTCCTCCACGATAGTGCTAAGACATTCATGCACTTCGGGTTGTCTGTTCATTCGTGGGCATAAGTGGAGTTGTTCATCCTCACGCAAGAGTGGAAGTCTTGTTCATTCTCATGCACAGGAGTGGAGCTGGGAGCCGTGCTCTTTCATCCATGATTTGCTGTGAAGGGCCATTCATGTTTTCGGCTGTATGATCTCCTTATAGATTGGTATGAATATGTAATTTTTCGTCATTTTAATGTTGAGATTGGAACCGTTGTTCTTCTGGTTGTCACCATTCTCCTCGAGATTTGTTGTGTTGCTGTGGTCTCCCTTACATTGTGATGGTTGTGGTCTTCTTTACATTTGGGGTCTGGTGCAAGTTTCCCTCATGCACAGACTGTTTGGATTCATTTTCCCCATGTTGTGAGATGTGCTCACTGATTACGTTTTCGGACTGTTGTTTTCCCCATGTTCACTGATACGTTTGGGAATTTATAATTCGCTTGGGAGTTGTTTTCCCCTGTTAAGCTGTAATTGCTGAGTAGTTTCCTACGTGCAATGGTTGGTATTCATATTGTGTTGGGGGCAGGGATGGGAGCTTGGTTTGTTTGATAAAATTGGTGGCTGGAAACCACACAGATAGAGATAGAGGGTTGGATTTCTTCTCCATAACCCCTGAATAGCACTGGAAGGGAAGGCAGGGCCTGAGGGACTATGTAGCAGAGAAGGGACTGATTCCTTATGTTGGGTGTGTGTGGGTGTCTTAGAAGTCAGGCTAGTTCTGGTGTAGGTGTTCCTAGCTCTGTAACGAGCTCACTAGGTTAGCATTTAGCTTTTCCTAGCTCCTTGATGGCCTGATAAACCTAACCATGTTGGCTTGGCTTTCTTGTTGATGGCCTGATAAAACCAACTGTGTTAGCTTGGATATGTTTTGTGTATCCTTGGCTATGTGTAAGCCTTCTTGTTCCCTTATTCCTTGGAGAATCATGCCCATCTCAGGGGTGGCAGCGTTGCTGAGAGATTAAGGAGCACGCTGGCCTATGGTTGGGTGGAACGTTGCAGCGACGTAGCTGGTTGCGGAATGAGTTCTTCCTAAGATAAGTAATCTTTCCTATTTTACTTCTGCAACCATATTTTCTGTTAACGAATGTGATGAACATGTTGAATGAATGCTTGTATAAATGTCTGTTGCTTCCGCTGTGTATGATAAACAATTGCATCTGTGTGTGATAAATATACATGTATGCATGTTCTACTTCAATGCATTATGTTTTGGCATTTCAGTATTCTATGAATTCCCATGTTCATGGGGCTGGTTTCCCAGATGGTTAACACCATGGTAGCGTCCTCTTCCCAGGTCGGAGGGATGGGGATGTGACCTGACTATGTGAACTCCTCTTGTCATTTAAATTTGCTTGTTTGACCTATAGCTTGAGTAGGGAAATTTTTGGTGTGTTTTCTAGTTTTTGAGACCCTAGGTGAGATAGGAGCTGTACAAACTGGCTGAGCTAAGACAATCTATAAGATTACGGGGCTTGCCACCCAATTTTATTCCTGTTTCAGGAGAAAATCCATTGAAATCTATCGACCAAGGAGCTTCTACCACCTCCCAAGTGGGAGATAATGTGGTTGCAGAAAGGGGAGGACCATATCCTTCACACTCACCTCCCTTGGTCCAACAACCTTCTCGAGGTAATACTTCGTTCCATTCTCCCATAGAAGGTCATGTTGATGATACTACCCATCCGGATTACGGTCCCAATGCTCTATTTTGGGATACCTCTATAGGATAGACCATTGCTTCATTTGGCACCTGTTTAAACTTTTTTCTGAATAATTTTCTCCAGATGAAGAAGAACATAGAGAATACCACACATCAATTCTTCATGCACAGGATATTGAAAAGAAAATAGATGACATATTGGGTACACCACCATCATGTTCCACAGCTATTCCTATGGGATACCGTTCACTTGCCGATTCTATGAGACCCATTGAACTGATTATAGATCGCACAGTAACTCCACACAACCTAGGTCAAACTACCAACCCCATCACCTCCCATATTATGTCTATTCCTAATCCTCCTAGGTCTTCCACACCTTGGGCTCAACCTTCGATTCTTGTTTTGTCATTACCTTCTAGTGCCGGGGCCAACCCCCATCACGACCTATGTTATCTGGCACCAGAATTGTACCTAGTCAAGGACTTGCCTGATTTGTCCAAGTTGATTAATGAACCAATTTGACATAACCCCTCATGGCCTCCCATTTCAGTAAAGTTACCATTGGAAATTCCAAAGTTCGATGGGAAGCAGGGAGACTATCCAAAAAACCATGTCATGACATTCCATCTGTGGTGTTCTTCAAACTCCCTCATGGATGATTCAGTTCGTTTAAGACTCTTTCAGTGAACTTTGACCGGTACAGCCGCGAAATGGTATATTGAACTTCTGCAACACTCGTTTATGGATTTTTGCTTGTTGGAAACTATATTTCTTACACACTTTCATCTTCCTATTCATTATGAAATGGGTACTGATCTCTTAAATTCTCTGCGACAGAACACATCCACCCACATATCTGATCATATCCATGAGTGGAGAAGGCGGAGAAGACTTATTAAGGCTCCTATTCTAGATCAGTTATTAACTAATTGGTTTACCAAATCTTTGTTTCCTCTGATTTCTCGAGATGTGGCTATGGGAAGTGCCGTTACTGAAGAGCAAGCCATTAGTCAAGCCCAGTATCTAGAATTGGTCTATTCACAGTTCAGAAATTTGTATGACTTGATTCCTCAATCTCCTCACCCAAGCACCGATCCTGCAAAGCCACCAGCAGAAGTCCCTATTGATGGCATTGTTGGTTCAATCCAGTCCCCGTCAGTAGCAAAACCTACCAAGCAACCCTAGACTGCCACTCCTACTCCTTCGACTCCCAAGGTTTCCACCGAGGTTAATTCCATTCAGAGTATTCAAACCTCTGGTAGTAATAAAAAGAAAAGTAAAAGTAAAAATAAAAAACTTGGAAACCAATAGGAGAACCCAAAACCATCCAACAATGATAATGATAAAGGGAAAAGAAAATTAAAATATCCATTTCTACTATGTGGAGGTGACCATTTCACAAAAGAGTGTCCCCACTACGATGAAATCACCCAATTTTTGAAAACAAATCCCACACCCGTAGTCCTCATGGATCCTTTTCCCTCTCAACAACAACTAATAGACCACATGTCTAATCAGGGAAACTCTAGTTTGTCAGAGCAAATTCGTATGATGTCCTCAGATACCATTAGTCTACAAACTCAAATTTAGAATTATGACAAACCCGCAGACAAGAAAGAAGATCATTCTTCTTCAGAGAAAGCTCCCTCTACTGGTTCTCCTGAGTCCTCGTCTACTGTCCCCCTAACCATCGAGAAGCCTACTCTCGATATGATTTTGCGTCCATGTAAGAGTAATCTTAGGAAGGTTGTTTTTAACCCTAATGCCCAAGATGCTCAATTTTATAATGTAGTTGAAGATCTCGCTCAGGTAGCATCTGCAATGTCTACCTTGGAAGTGCTCCAAAGTTGTCCTACACAACTCAAAAACCTATTAACTGTGTTAGGAGCTTTAGACCCATACAATTCTAATTTGATTCATTTCAATGTTGAGAACTATAAGTCTATACTACCTCACAAAATTGCTTTCCAAATCATCATGAAAGTAGTCAGAAAGAAATTCTTTAGGGCTGTCTTAGACGAAGGAGCTTCAACTTCAATTTTGTCCCTGTCTTGTTGGGAAGCTATCGGATCTCCCAAGATTGTAACATCACCTATGAATTTGAAGGCCTTTGATGGAAGAGGTTTCCAGTCCCATGGTCTCATATCATCCCTTGTAGTCAATCTTGGGGGAAAAACTATTTCTATTCAAATAGAAGTAGTGGACACCCCGTTGGATTACAACCTCCTTCTAGGAAGAAATGGGTTTTATGCCATGACTGATGTCGCTTCGACAGTATTCCGAACAGTCCAATTTCCACATCTAGGGAGAATTGTTACCATTGATCAGCTTTATTTCTGTATGCCAGATGTTATGAACTCTAAAGATAATAACATCCCTATGTTAGGCCAGTCCCCTCCTCCTTACCAGTCGATTGGGGTAGGCATGTTGAAGGATTCATCCCTTATGGGTATTTTTTTGTCCACTCCTCCTAACATAGACACAACGATAGTGAATATGATTGCGTCCTTTGATTGTGAGCCCAAGTGCAAACAAATTGTTAATTCCACCTCATTGAGTCCATAAGAAGAAATGCACAACACCATTCAAACCCTTTCCCATGATCACACCGATGAGCTTCATCTGGTGGCTTCGGATCCTTACCACCTTCCTTATTGGTTAGAACCATCTCTTCCTATTATGGATTATCTCTCTAATACTTTTTCTTTCGATGAGTCCATTATGGAGATTATGAATACGAATGAGTCCATTTGGGAGGATCACCATCATAGATCCCTGTTCTTCCCCAACACCAGTTTAGTTAACCATGAATTTGCATCCTTGTTTTCCACTGATATTTTCAACACACCTCAAAGTCCTATATTGTTGCAAGACACAGATTCTAAAGGAAACCTTTGCAACATTACTCAGACAAATCCGATTGACATATCAGCTAAGTCTAGTACCATTGAGCATGTTCATGTTGGGTAGAACTGCTCGGTAGATGAATCTGAAGCATACAAGGCACTTTTCAAAGAATTTCATGATATTTTTGCTTGTTCTTATGAATAAATGCCAGGGATAGACCCATACATTATGGTCCATGAAAGTAAAACCTATCCAACGGCTAAACCTGTTAGGAAAAAATGAAGGCAAGTCCATCCACGGAAGGCTACAGCTATTAAAGCTGAGATAGAGAAACTTCTCAAAGATGGCACAATAGGATTTGAACCCGAATTTTGATGTCAGAATCTGATGTAATTTGACATTTCACATAGATGTGTCACACAACAATCAATCAACAGAATGCCAATAACAAAATAATTATAGATCCGTCGGAGATCCGACACTCGTGAGTCGGATTTCTAACCCTTGTAGTGTCAGTTCCCCGACACTTACGTGTCGGTTCTTTGACGTCTATGAAAGAAAAACTGGTGGTTATCTAACACCTACGCGTCGGATGTTCGACGGGCAGTATATATTTTTTTATAAAAAACAATTAAGGTTTACATGATTTTAAATTTTATAATAAAAATATCCTAATACTATAATGGCAATTTATATAATATAAAATATAATATAATAAAAATAAAATACATATAATCTGAAATAATAATAAAATACATTAAATATGAAATAATAATAAAATACATATAATATATACTAATATATAATAAAAAATGACAAGTGTATTTCGACATTGTCGTGACTCGTTTTCATTTTGGACAGTCCAGTTCAATTTGGAGGTTTTTGTGAATTTGGGAGTAGGTCTGGTAGACATGGAAGAAATATCTATTGACCCGTGGCAGCAAGAGCTCAACATCTTCTCCTCATCAAAAATTATCGGTATACCGTCCCTAGACACAATGCAAAACACTCTAGAAAATTTGACAGCTGAAACCGAGAGTAGGGTTCCGATTTATCTGGCAGATGAAGAGCTACTAGGTGTGTTCACAACACAACCATTAAACCTGGCCTTAGGAGGAGGCCCATACTCATTATTCCACTCCATCCAACCTCTGAGAATAGCTACAGAAACCCACTTCATCGAACTTCCCCAGGCGAAACCATAAGGAACCCCAAACCGGGAAATCGATCCTTCAGTGTCATAGGCAACACCCATAGGAGAATCCACCGAACAATTGGATAGAATCTTGAATAGGAACTCCACCCCGAAATATGAAGGAATCCCTTTTGAAAGAAGCATGGAAGAAACACAAATAAGATCCAGGAAATGAAAGAATCACTATTTAAATCCCTCTAGAAGAGATTTTAACCTAATTTGTGGAGTCAGCATCACCATGGAAGAAGCAATGGAGATGGACGGATTAGCCCTAGTTGGGAAAATCAGAGGAAGAAACCCCACCCTGGGAAAATGAAGGAATGGGTCAAGACAAATTGGACAGGGATTTAGGGTGAAGGCCGGGTTATTACTCCGCTTGCAATGGGATGGTTCGGATTCTGGTTCAGATGTAGAGAGGATGCAGACCTCATACACAACAGAGTCTACACATATGGGAAAACCCCATTTCAGCTAAAGCAGTGGACCCCCTTGTTCAATGAAGAAACAGAGTGACTGAATACAATACCAGCCTGGGTTCGCCTGCCAGGACTACTATGGGAATTCTGGAAGCCAACCTCGCTTAGTGACATTGGGAAAGCACTGGGGACTTTCATTAAAGCAGACCTCTCATTTCAGCAGATGGAAATCAGAAAGGTAGCCAGGATCTTAGTCTCATTGAACATCAGAACCAGTCTTCCGGAAACCTTTAATTTTGTATGGAAAAACAAGATAAAAAGACAGCTATTGGACTATGAAGGGCTCTCGTTGCGATGCCACAAATGTCATGAAACAAGACATTTGACAAGAAACTTCCCAAACTTTGTTCCCTCAACAACCGAAAGAAGGAAGCGGGTTAGGAGAATAGAGGCCCCGAGCTCCAAAGAAACTAATCCGATCATAGCTTCAGACAAAATCCTCTGAGCTTGGAGGCCACAGAACAACCATTGGATCAACCAGAAAGAGTAGGAGCAGTAGCAACAAAAGGGCCTCCTCAACAGATGGAACAACATCCGATCGCGTCTCCCCCACCGGGTATGAACACTTCTTCCCTTAGCAATCATCTGAATGATTTATCTTTGGATGAGGAAAAATCTTTGCCTACCCCTATCACAAACAACCCCCCTCCCCCCAAAAATGGCACCTCCTCCCCCACATTCAAAAGTACCTCCAATTCAAACTAGGCAGCCTCCCCTTCCACCATAAGAAATGACTCTCCCACTCAGTCCTCCTCTATCTCTTTCCACCTTCATTCAAGGGATGTTCCAATCCCTCGAAAACAAAAAATGCCTACAAAAGGACTAGGGGTAAATCCCAGGATCACATCCAAAGGGAAAGGGAGAGGAATACCATCTCACCTCTCTATGGCCCAGAGCATGGTACTTAGGGATCAAGCAAGTGGTAGACAAACAACCATTTTCGAGGTGCTTAGAGTAGTGCAAACCCTAGATAGGGTTCCCAAATGAAATTTGTCTCCCTAAACTGCAGGGGTCTGGAAAGCACCTAGAAAAATATTTCCCTAAAAAGGATGATGGAGGTTCTATCACCAGAAGTCATCCTTCTACAAGAAACAATGGGTCCAGAGATGGAAGTTGAAACTAGTTTAACATCACTTCTTCCACAATAATATTTCACAACGCAAAGTGCCATCGACCACTCTGGAGGTCTAGCAATTGGATGGAAGAAAACAAGCATTTGGTGCACAAACTTAGGAGGTGCATGCTTATATCTAAATCAAAGTCATTTTTTTCAAATTTCTTTGAGCCTGGGAACTGGAACCAACAACTATGCAGAACTCATGACATTGAAATTACTTCTATGTTTTGCCAATGAAAGGAATTGCAGACACTTATAAGTATATGGTGACTCATTGGTGGTTATAAAATGGATGAATAAGATACATAAATGTAGAACTGCTTCTCTAGATGCATTACTTGAAGAGACAACCCATTCTCTCTCCTTCTTTGAATCAATCTCTTTCACTCATGTTTACAGGGAGCGAAATAAGCAGGCAGACAGGATCTCAAAGAAGGGTCTGACATTGCAATGGGGTGAATGGAAAATTTTGGAAACACAGGACTCCAAGGATAGGGAATATCCGCATAGGCCTTTTATAAATCCATCACTCTAAAAGTTTTTGTAAATTTGAAATATATTTTTGAAAGCATAGCACAAAATCAGTCTTCATGCACAGGAAGGAAAAAATTTCTCAACTAATCAGTCCATGTACAGTTCGATGAATGGAACAGTTTTTGGTAATTCTTAATTATAAATTTTTTTGAGTAATTCTTATTTATAAGAAAAAAAAATATTGCTTTTTTCCTTTGTTTTATGAATGAATGCTTTACTGAATTGTTTACTGTTTTTTTTTTCTGCCATTGACTAAATTAATGTTTTAATGAATGAGTTAATGAATGGTTTTTTTAGCCGTTGAATGATTGAATGGTTTAATGAATGTTTTAAAGAATGATTTAATGAAATCATTTTTCAACTATTGAGTGAAATAATTTGCATTGTAGATGCATTGTTCTTTGCTTTGTGAAATAGTGAAATAAATTGTTATTTGCAAGTATAGGAATTGGGTTTGGGGAGTTGAGAGTGATGTGAGGGGAAAGAGGGGCCATAAGAGCTTCCACCTTCATGTGGTTGGTCCCGTTTAGTAGAGAATATTAAATTATTCTTGAAACAGAGAGGATCTCAATGAATGGTAAGGAAGAATACATGAAAAAACATCTATTTCTATATTTTTACTGTGTAATTTTCACTATTGCTATTTGACTCCTCCATTGGAACTTGTTACAGATAGCGTTGAGAAACATTTCTATAGTTAAGAGGAAAGAAATGGAGTTTTGATTAGATCGATGGCCTTATATACATAGTATTTTTGGTTATCCATGTTTTATAAAGTGATATACTCTTAACAATTAATTTACTTGAATAGTTGAATAGTATTGTAATTTACATTGTAATAGAATTCTATTTATTTAGATTGTTTTTGTTATTTTCATAAACAAACATAAATATATTTGATGGGTCCTAACATGAAACTATTGCAACAGGACAAAAAATGAAGTATGTTGAATGATGTTTTGAAAGGTAAAGCATAAGAAGACAGTGTGAAGATCCAAAAATCAAGGTATAAATATGTTTTCTTTTGTTTGATTGAGCTTTGTATTGGGTATTTATGAATGTGCACACACATACATTTAGTTGAAGATGATGATTACCATACATAGAGGCAAACTTTTCTATCTGATCTAAACAATTACGTTAAATATTTTGATTTATCGTGATAACTGGCCCCTTGGTAATACTTTACCAATACCATATAGCTAGGACAAAAAAATTAAATGTAGGCATTTAATTACAAGAAATTTGATAGGCGTTTGAGTTTGATGGGAATATGAAAGGTCAAAAGACAGAAAAATATAGATAGACTTGTGAGGAAAATGGTATCTGAAGCATTCTTTCCCTATTATTCCGCATGAGTATATTGTTATCTACCCCAGTTTATATTTCTCCAGTAGTTTTCTAATTTGTTTATTAATCTCATATCTTGTTCAACTTTAATGGTTGATTTTGTAGTGGCAAACCTATATTTATATTTGTGCTTATCCCTGTAGGTTGTGAGTTGGGCATGGTACACTTTGGTATTTTCAGTTTCCATTGTAACTTTTCACCCCATTGTAAACATTGGTATATCAACATGAATTACTAGCTAATTTAACCATCCTTTTAAGGGTTTATACAAGTACTCCTTAGCCTGAAAAGAATGCTTTTGGAAGGCAGAATTCAATTATATTGTTGAGATTTCCCCATAACTCAAATATGAACCTAACTTGGTTGATTTTGTAGGTATTGTTGATAGGTTATAGGGCTAGAAATGATACTAACACTGATCAGTAATGAAAGAGTCCCTAAATTTCCCTACTAAACAATTAAATGGGGTTGTTGTAAGGCATAAAGTAACATTTTATCAAGGCCAAATTATCCCAATCCTTGAAACATGCCAAGTATGAAACCCTAGATATGACTTTTGACTATTTTTTTTAGGTTGCTTCTCAAGTTCGTGGATGTAGACAAGAAGATAGGTGATGCACTGGAGGATCTAGGGATAAATAGGTAGACCAAAATTTGAGGGTGGCTTATAATTTGAAAATTGTTGTTATTTTTGGCTTATTTAATTTTATAAATTTCTAAGGTTTTCTAGTTTATAAAAACGCAGATCTAATCTAACACTACACTAATAATGCAAATGCATATATTTACACATGAAATAATACTATATTTACCTCTAGGGTTTGTTGGAGGATCCTAATTAGGGAAAAAATCAGAGATATAAGGACAAACAAGAGAAAATTCCTTCAAGAGGATGTTCAATTGTAACATGTAAAAGTTGACAAAAGCTGGTAAAAAGCCCTAATTCAGAAAAAAAAAATAGCATTACAACCACCATTCAATCCATAGAAGCATAATTTGACCAAACTTTACCAATGGAGCAACCAAGAAAACCCTAGATCCTCCTTGTGCTTGTTTTCTTCCAACAATGCTAGCATCAATCTTGCATGTGCATGAAACCCTAGAATTCACCCATCATATTACCATAAATCCAAAGAAGAAATAGTAATATATTTGATAAGTTTCCCCTGTGATTCCATAGGCAAGCCTATATCATTAGAATACATTAACAAAGCTATAGTAGGAGTTTTAAGCAAAATCTTTGAAAAAAACATACAATTTATTTTTGTGATCAACTTTTTCATGGGATTCATTTTGCTTGTCAAAAGTGGGCCAATCTAATGCTCCTGCAACTCCATAGCCATTGTAAACTACTATTTATATGGAATCATTGGTTTATGCTCTTCAATATGAAGGCCCTCTTAAATATTGCCTCTTTGTACGAAGTCATAGACAATAAGGCATTCCTTGCCTCATGCATAATAGCTAATGCAAAGTAGTTAGATGGTAATTGTTGTGCTTAATACTTAGACATCGATGCTAGTTATAATAGAAGAATATGTTTTCTTGTAGTAAAAAGCAACTGTGAAGCCTTATAGAGTTTCTCTTATTCTGGAAAATACTTTATTATTAGACCGTGATATATCTCGACTTCAATATCTATTTGTTTTAGCAGCCAAAGCCTTCATAGACTCCATTCACTGCATCAAAGGCAATGACCCACTGATCATTGGTATTCTTATAAATAAATCTTTCATAAAATCTTTATTGCCATCTCTCCAAGAAAATAAAGGGATTCACTAGCTGTAAAAGGATTGGATACTATAAACTACTGCTCCCATCTTGTAGAAAGCACAACAGCAACAGAAAGCATAAAAATGAAAAGCCTATATAATAAATTACAAAGGGAAATGCATGATAAATTTGGATAAATTGGCTTATAAGGGAGATCAATGTTTTTCATGCATTGCCAGCCTCTCCCAGGGATCCGCTTGTCACTATTTTGTTGTCTAAGTAACGGTATAGGGAATCACTGTCTTTGGAAGGCAGTTGAGCACAGATACACAGTGATTTAGCTTTGGGAAGGTAAATTGTTGTCTCTGCTGTATTTGGACAAGGACAAGGACATCCTAAACACCTTTTTCATGAGAGTAAGGTATTGCAAGTTTAAACTTAGTATTGTTTTTACTTTTTTGGGGGTTTTATATGAAACAACATTTAAGATAGTTCAGTCAGGGTCAATTCTAACAGCTGTCAAGTTGAGGTCAATTTCCCATAAGTGTCTTTTAATTCTTTAGTTAGGACTCATGAATAATATTTATACTGAAAGGTAAAAGGATTTGTTTATTAACATAGATTTATATCAGATCCATGAATCATTTGTTCTCTGAGATGTGTTTTAAAATCACTATATTTGATATTCCCAAGGAATAAATAAAAATATACATTTGACTAGTCCTACAAGGACTCAAGTGTGTTGGATATTGTTTTGTTGTCCATCATTCAAAAACAAAGAAATTTAAGAAAACTATTAAAAGTATTCCTTACGTATTCTCTAGGATACTCAATTTGTCATCAATACAAAATAATCAAAAGAGTCCTAATATCTAAACCAGCAATACAACAAGACGAGCATAACCAGTGTATACATCCCTCAACTATGACTCCGAGCTAATCTGCCATTAAGTGGTTGTCAGTACAAGTCTTTTCTGAATCAGATAGGAAGTGACTTTTCTAAGTTCTTGTTTGGTTTAGGTACCCTTCTGTAACAACAAAGTATATTTAGAATCTTGTCTGCCATTGAGTTGAAATCACATATCTTGAATCACATAGACTTGGAGAAGGCTCAATTGGGTCTTGGGCACAGCGACAATAGAGCCAGCGTGAAATTCAATGTCAATAGAGTGGATGACATGGTTAAACAAGCTATTAGTCTTCTCGATACCTTGGACAAGGACATCAACACCTTCTGCAAGAGAGTAAGGTATTGCAAGTTTAAACTTAGTTTTGTTTTTACTTTTTTTTGGGTTTTATATGAAACAAAATTTAAGATATTTCACTCAGGGTCAATTCTAATAGATGTATTTTATATAGGGAAAAAACTCAGAATAATGGTGAGGTACCATGACTGGAATAGGACCCAATCATGGGAACAGACTCAAAATACTTGTTTTCTACAGGCCTGCAATCCATGACTGAGGAGGAATTAACCACAAACAATGAACCATGTTGCTTAGAGAAATTTGACAAAATTGGTAGCTCTTTAGTGTTTTCTCTCAAATCCATCACCGACTATTCAGAAACTTGCTGATTCTTCTTGCCTATAATCTCAAACTCAGGTTTGTTCTCACTTGTATTCTCAAACTCAGCTCCCAAAATGTCTGACAATTTTGAATGTAAAGACTCTCTCTTTGAGCCCTTTGACACACTCCACATATTAACCTCTACTCGATTATCTGAGCTACTTGTCAACTCACCAATGTTTGGTCCAAACAAGTTTCCTTCACTAGTCAAATTCTAGGCTGAAACCATTTGGTGGTAAGTGAATTTTTTTTTTTTTAAAATCGATCAACAGGCCTCACTTTTCCGACTTTGAACCAGCACTTTGGTAAACCCATCTGATGACCGTGTCATGACTCTGACACTTCTTTTTGTCGGATGACTGACGGTTAAAGTGTCGGACCACGTCGAACGACTGAATCTTCCAGTTTTGGATGGCATTGGTTGTCCAAAACTTTCAAGATAAAAATACTGATGACGTCGCCATTCATCTGGTAGTTCTGTTCATCGGAAGGTCGATGCTTCAGGGGTTGGAGGATGTCGGATTTTCGATGGTTTATGCAATTTTGGTTGGCATTTTCGAAGGAAAAATAGTCGAATATGTGATACAATGGTCTGTTGGATCTTTGACCCACATTAGTCTAACGTCGAAGGTATGACGGTACACCACTGACGACAAAAAAAAGTGTATGTGTCAAAAATTCGACAAAGAAGTGTTGAATTTTAGACATGCCAAGTGTCAGATTTTGGGTTGTAATTCTGTTCTGTGGGTTTATTTATCCCATACCCCTGATGGAATGGGTATCAAATGTTGTCCCTATCAATAAAAAGTAGGGCACCATTAGAGTCTGTATTGATTTTAGAGACTTGAATAAAGATTGTCCCAAGGATAACTTTCCTACTTGTTGTAATCTCGCAGATCACATAGGGTTACCAATAATACACATTAAAAGCATACATACATAATAGAGACAAGAGATAAGAACAAGTAAGTGGAATAACAGATTATATTATCATGAAAGGGTCCATACAATATAGAGAACTAAACCAAGTTCTCATCTGGCTCAACAACCTAATATATATGAATTACAAAACAATTACAAATAACTACCTATCGGTTCGGTCAACCGACATGACCTTATGTGGCTGACCTAATATCTAATTAGTCAGTTGATCGACTTAGTCAGCTAATCAACTAGGTCGACTATCGTTCTAGTCGGCTTACTGACTTGCTCCTCCAACATATCCCCCATAAACAAAACGTTTCTTCATCCCGAAGAAACAGGGACGTACCAAAATTTGTGTACGTGTCTAAGTAGTTATTTCTGTGTTTGATCTTCATGGGCTTTGAAGTCTGATGGTTGGTATCTTCTATACACAGACTTTGACAATTGCTTCAGTTGTTATTGCCAGCTGATGTTGGAATTCCATCCAACTTTGCAGTACATTTTGAATGTCGATGGTTAATGTAGTTAGACTTGATAATATCAACATCTTTTCTTGAATGGAAAGTTCTGCTATTATTTCCATGTCGGGACCCATAAACTGGTCCTTTTCCTCTGCAGTTTCAAAAAGTTGTTTCATCTATGGGCAGATGATGTCTGATTTTTCTAAGCTTGGAATTGTTTGTTGCACCCATTGATGGACTTGTCGCTCTTGCTTTTGTAATTTGGATGTTTGGAGAACTATTTGATTTTCAATTGTGCTTCTAAGTGCTTCCTCAATGCTTTTTCTCTTCTTGAGTGCTTGGATATCTTGTCAATTCTACCAGGTTTGCTAATAGACTTGCCCATAATAAGCAAGCCAGTCTCTTAGAACTTCTTCCATAATAACTGACTCCTCCATGTGATCTTGGAGTACCTTGTATGCTTATGTAAAAGCTGTATGATGCTGCATCAATAGTCAAGTTGTTTCTTCTTTCTGCTCCTCTCTTGTGTCCTGCATCTGTGCTTATAGCAATGACACCACGCTCTCGAATAGCTGATAATATTTTTCTAGCGACTTGTCGGTGTCGGCCCTTATCGGTCCTGGTAGCACAGATTGCACAAGGTTTCTGCATTTGTTAAGGAACTCGACTTGTTCTTTTTCATTGTTGTCGAGCTCCTTACATCTGTTATGGCTCCTTGTTTTTTCTTTTATTGCCAGTGTTTCTAGGAGTTTCCATAATTATCCATCCCTTAGCTTAGTTGCATCCACTGTAGTGGTTGATTCAATTTGACTGATATGGACCATTGTTGTCTATCCTTGATGGTCCTTCTTCTTTTTCTCTTTCTTTTTCTTGTGTTTTTGTTGCTCTGCTTGTTTTGGCACTTGTGTACCTGTAATGGTTAGAATTGGATTGTTTGGTTGCTGGCTAGCAGTGGTTGATGGCATTTCTGGTTGGGTCGATTGGATGACTGCTGCAGCTGGTTGGTTGGATACAGAAGGTCTAGATGTGGATGCGGTTGGCACTAATGGTTATGGTAGAGGTGGTTCTGGTGTAGTTGGTTTGAGTACATGTTCTAGGATGGGGAGAGGTGGTGATGGCATTGGTGAATGGTTGGGTGTGATTGGGTTGGCGGAGGTATGGTCAGGTGACGGGTTGTGGATCTGTGGTGGTGAATCTTCTTGAAGGTCAAAGAATAGTTGGTCGATTTCTCAATTTATTTCGTCCATGTTTTCTCCTTCCTCATCTCCAGTCAGTTTAGAGGCTGGTGGGTGGGGTTCATGGATGGTCGAGATGATAGATGTAGTCCGACTTGTGACCACAGTAGCTTCTTTGTCGAGGTTTATTTCAAATGTAGAGCTTATGGCTGCCACAGTTCTCCACCTATGGGGTACTTGGCTAGGTTGGGGAGCGGGTAGTTTGGATCTTCCAACTTTGAACAAAGGAGCTTTGATGGAGAGCTTTTGTACCGAGGTGAGTAGCTTCGACAGTTTTTCAATGTATTCCTGGAGGTATCGGTTGCAGTCAAACTTTTCCTTCAAGGTCTCCGACATAGCATTCTTGCATATGTGATCAAGTGGGATTATGGAAGGAGGTTCTAGAATTATCTCTTGCATTATTTTGGTCGAGGAAGGGGTTGGAGGTGTAGACACGAGATCCAAAACATTTTTAGCCATTGAAGTGTTTGTGCTTTTCACCTTCTTTGACTGACCTTGTTGCGCCCCTGCTTCGACAAATCTTTGAAACTGGGCCTCCATCAAAACTTTGTTTGCTGCGACATCTTCTATAATGTCACATGCTATGGCTTCCTATTCTTCCTCGTCTTCCTCAGACTCTAGAATGATAATATTGCACTTACCTTTCCCCTGCTCATGTTCTTGAGTTTTCTTTATTTTTCTTGAGGCTTCTATCTCCTTTGACAATTTGTGTATATTTTCCTTGGTGATAGCGTAGTCTAGATCTTTAGTATCTATCTCTCCCCTTGGGTCTTGAGTCGAGACGATGCTTTCTTTAGTTGGATTGGTTACCTACTGTTCTATTTGTGTCTCTTCCCTTTGTGTCGTTGGAGGTTTGATTACAATTTGTAGTTGACCAATGCCTTCGACCGGTGTCTCCTCCAACACAAATGTGTTGATGCACAAGTTGAGCTCATAATCTTCCTCCTTATCTTGGTCTGTCAGTAGTTCTTCTATCAAGAGGTCTATTTATTTTTCTCTTGTTGGTATTGACAATTTTGTACCCACCTACCGAGCTAGCTCCTGAAAAATCTCTTTGACTGTCAGGTAGTAGTCGAGAGTCCTTGCCTTTGCCTTGGCACCCTGCATGTAGCATACCGCAGCATGGTTGAGTTCTAACTAAATGTGGGAATTTTTGGGCAGACTTCATTGGATGTTCTGGGGCACCCTCCATCTATTCATGTTGACTTTCAGCTATTGGAACTAGTTTTCTCACAACACTTTTCCTTTTGCAAGTTCCTTCATTGTTCCATTCTGGGAGAATGGTTTGAATCTCCACATATGAAATTCTTTTGATTCTTGAAATTGTTTGTCCTCGATAGGCCACAATTAGTACATGAATATCCATAATATAAGGGATGGGAACCTTACGATTCCTCTCGACTACTGGCATTTTTTGTAGATGCCTTTGAGCATGTCGGAAACATACTCATCCCATCTGTATATCTTTCCTGTGTCGGCAATGGTATCCACTGCCTCCAACATATCCAGTTTGAGGTTGCTTCCTTGACCTATTGGTGTAAGTGCAGTGGCTATTATTTTGGTCACTATTGCGGCATTAGAGCTTGTATTTGGCTAATCATTATCCCTTTATATTTTTTTCCTGATGCTGATCCTGTTAGCTCCTTGACCAGTCCTTCTTTTATACCGACTAGTACTGGATCACCTTGGTTTAATAGACCTGTCAATTCGTAGATTACTTCCCAGGAGATGTTGACCGGTCTGTCAAAGTAAAATATGCCATTGTGGTACCGGCTTATTATAAATTTCACTGCCATTTCCTTTATGCCTCCAAAACTGGCCATGAGCGACGCATTGATGTGGTTTACAATGGTACTATGGTTGATTTTCTCTGTAGCTACGATAGGATTTTTGTTGACATAAGCCCATTCTTTTATTTCAGACCATAATTTTGTCCACGAGCTCTCCTGGACCTTAGCATTCTTGATCTTCTTTAATCTACTTACTAATGGTGTCTCCGCATTCTGTAGTTCTTTATCCTTGGCTATAGCTCTGGTTTGTTTTGGTGCCATCTTGTCGGTTTGCTAGTCGATTTTACTTCGGTATTCTTGGCAGTTAGTTGTCTGGTTGCTTAGTTTCTCTCTCTATTTTAAAGGCGGTAAATGATCCTTTAGCAGTTCAGTGTTTATAGTTGATGCGTTTGACGTTTTTGTCAATGGGTGTATTAATGGCGGACGTGATGGTCCAACATGAACACTTGAGTTTGCGTTAATGGTGATTTGATTTTCATGCTCGTAGTCATGAATGTGTGATGGGACTGTCGAGGTCATTGGTCGATGTCGATCATGAAAATGGTCGATGGTGTTATGTCGATGGGCATGATGTCGGTTTTCATAGCGGTGATTTCCTATCATACTTCTTTATGTATTTCGATCCAATTTTGCTTTTTGGATTTTCAGATTTTTATAGCTAGTTTTTAACCGTTATGGTCATTATATGTTTTTTCTTTTAGACTTGTTTAGTTTCTGTACCTTTTTAGTCTACCACCGTTAACAAGTTTTTGAAATACTATGCCTTGTAATATCCTTAGTCGGACTGATGTGTTGGCATGTATCTCTTCGACAACATAGGGTCTCATCCATTCTGTATGTATCTTTTTGGGTTTTCCTTTTACCAGACTATTGTATAGTAAGGCAAGGTATCCTACCGACAAGTTTTTTTTTTGATGTTTCAATCGTTGTTGTTTCTAGATTTCCTGATGTTGTATTGTGATTAGTCAGTGTTCTTCTAGTTTACTTAGTTGCAATTGTCAGTCCTTTATTCCTTGTTCAACATTGACATGTAAAATATCTATGATAATAGGTGTTTGTTGTCAAAAGTGTAGTGGAACTACTGCTTCTTGTCCATAAACTTGTCGAAACGGTGTTTGGTCGGTTGAACACTTATATGTTGTTCTGTATGCCCATAGTACTGCAAGTATCTTTTCATCCTAGTTGTATTTGTCGGTGTTGCATATTTTTGTAAATCCTTTTGTTAATGTTTTATTAAATGCTTCAATTGCTCCATTCGACTAAGGGTGGTAAGCTGTACTCCAATGGTGATTGATTTGGAACTGCTTTGTTATTGTTTTAATAGTTTTATTAATAAAGTTTGTTCCTTGGTCACTGATTAGGGTTAGTGGACATCCAAATATGGTAATGATATTCTCATAGATAAATTTAGCTGCTATTTCACTGGAACATGTGTCGACTGGTTCTGCCTCTACCCATTTGGTTACATACTCCAATGTAGTTATTATGTACCTTGCACCTATTATTTTTACTGGTACGAGAAATGGTCCTATGAAGTCGATAGCCCAAATTTCAAATGTCAAATTTGGGTTTACTGATATCAAGGGAATTTCTGCACTAGGAAGGGGTCGACCTAGTCGTTGACATCTTTCACATTGGCTTACAAAATTTTTGCAGTCTTTGTAAAGTGTCGGCCACCACAAACTTGATTATTGGATTTTCTTTGTAGTTGTGTCTACTTGGAAATTTCCTTCGGCAGGTCCGTAATGTGCTTCATACATAATATTATTTATTTCATTTTCTAGTACACACCTTCTAAGGATGTCGTCTAAACCCATTTTATATAGGAATCCATTTATGAGGCTATAAGGTGCAGATTTCATGGCTAAGATTTGTTTCTTCTTCGTATTCATGCCTTCCGGTCCTTGCCCATTTTCTAAGAATTGTGTTATTTCCTCCAATTCTACTAGGACTGCTTCTATTCGAAATAGATGTGCATCTGGTAAGTCATCTTCGAATCCTATTGGTTCCTCTCCTGTGTCGATTTTGGATAGATGGTCGAGACCAACATTTAACTTACCTGGTCTGACGACGACTTTGAATTTGAATTCTTGGAATAGAAGTAGACATCGAGAAATTCTTCCGTGGTGTAGAGGCTTATTTACGAGGTATTTATTGCTTGGTGGTCGATGTAAAAGATAAATGGATTAGCTAGCAGGTAGTGTCGATATTTTTGTAGTGTGAAGACCATTCCTAATGCTTCTCTTTCTATTGTCAAATAGTTTCTTTCAGCTTTATTTAGTTTTTTTCTACTGTAAACTATAGGGTAGTCCATTCCATCACCTCTTGGCTGAGTTAGGATTTCTCCTATTGCTACGTCTGATGCGTTGATGTGTACATGGAATTTGGTTGACTAGTTTGGAAACCTTAGGATGGGTGCTTTGACTAGATTTCCTTTTAGTTTTTCAAATGATATGTTGCACTCCTATGTCCATTCAAACTCCTGATCCTCTCTTAGTAGTTCTTCCAGTAGGTATGTCATATCTGAATAGTGTCTTTTGAATTTTTTATAATATCATGTATGACCAAGTAGTACCCTAACTTGTTTTGGAGTCATCAGTGGTTTGAAGTCGAGGATGATTTTTATTTTTGTGAAGTCGACTTTAATACCTTCTTTACAGACAATGTGTCCTAACAATATCCCTATGGGGGTCAGAAATATACACTTCTTGATGTTCAAAGATAACTAGATTTGTCGACATCGTTCCAACATAAGCCTTAGCCATTTACAATGGTCTTTTAGTGTAGAGTATATTTTCCAATCGTCAAAATATATTTCCATTGTTTTGTAAATGTACTCCTGAAATGTTTTAACCACCATCCTTGAAAATATTGCAGGTGCACTTTTAAGTCCAAAAGGAATAACCCTGTAAGTAAATGAGCCAAATTCACATACAAATGTTGTCTTTTTCTGATCTTCTTTGGCTATTGGTACTTGATTATAACCTGCGAATCCATCTGCAAATGAGTAGCATCCATGTATTGCGACCTTATTTAAGATTTCATCTGCATAAGGAGTTGGGAATGGGTCTGTTAATGTAACTTTATTGAGTTCTCTGAAGTCGACACAGATCCTTAGCTTGGATGGATCATGTTTCTTTGGTTGAACCACCATTGGACTTGCCCATTCTGATTGGTCAATAGGGTAGATATTTCCTGCTGCAAGCATGTTATCGATCTCTTTCGTGACTATCTCTTTGTATTTATGAGCTAGTTTATATGGTCTTTTCTTTACAGGTCGAACATCAGGTTTGATGTCGATATTCATTTCACCCACTTCATGTACTAGACCTTTGAGATCCTTATAGTCTCTAGAAAATACATCCTGAAATTCTTTTAGTAGGTTTACTATCTCTATTGTCTATGCTTCAGTCCAGTAGTCTCCAATTTTTGATATTTTTTATCGATCATCATTTGATATGCCGACTTCTTTGATTTTCACTCTAGCGTCTAACCATTAAGGGGCTTTTGTCTCATTGATTAGTCGATTCCCTTGTTTAAACTGTGAAAATGTAGCAGGAAAGTCTGCAGCAGTCATTCGGTCGATGTATTCCTTGTATGTTGTCTTGACTTTGAATAATGTGTGAATTGGTTTTGTTGTTTCGGCATGGTTTGATTTCCATCTAAATCTTTTCCCTTCTGAATTTTCATTTTCCATTTGTAGTCTTGTTGACTGTGGAATTGTCCCGTTTTGCATATTATTGCATTTTGTTGTCGGTTGGTGGTGTTTTAGGGTTTTGTTTTCTGTCGGTTGTATAAATGCTTTGATCTGTTTTGTTGTTTCAACCAAATTCTCATTTTGGGGTACAAAGTCGAAATATTTGATAAAATTATTTTTGAGTTCATGCCATAAGAATGTTTCACCTCAAGCTTCTTCCATTTTGTACCATTTTTTTGGTAAGTCAGAGAGTGTTGATGGGAATAGGTGTGGCCATCTTCGCTCATCTTTATATCCAAGTCTTCTCCATTCTTTTTCACATGTTTTTATGGATCTTGTCCTTGGGTAAATATAGGTATCTGAGCCTGGTTGGTTAACTTCTTCCCTCCAAATCTTTCTAAAAAATAAGTCAGAGTTGTTATCCATGTATGCAGTCTTGACTGATGGGTATCCCACCATCTAGCAGCTTGTCCTATGAAAGTTTCCACTAAGCTTTGTAGTCGGCTATGTTCACCAATGTTCTTAGATACTTGCTCTACGTGCATAATTGGTGATTCTCTTTCTTTATATCTTTGGATTTTTGTGATATTTATATTTGTTGGTTTCAAGGTAGGATATTCCCTAGTTTTCTTCTCAAATATTTTTGGGATGATGGATACCACAAAACATTGTTTGACTGGTTTCTTCTATACTTTTTGAATGGTCCAACATCCTCTTGCTTTTGTTTTATAGTTTTCAACCTCCCAATCATATAGTTCTACATATGAATTGTATCCTACTGAGTCTTGGTTGCCTAAGTAAAGTTCACCATATATATTAGGTTCTGTGTAATCTTCGTTATTTTGTATCTGATATAGTTGTCGGATGTCAACTTCTTCATCAATTGGTTATGTCCAAGGTCCTCCTTGGGATGGATGAATAGGTACAATGAATTTTTGTCCATTTCCTTTTAATTTTATTCTTTCTTTGTCTAAGGATATCAAGGCTTTCATTTTTCTCCTCCAAGTTCGACCTACTAACGTTGGGAAGGAGCTGGATCCTTCCTTAGGGTCAATAATTTCAAAGTCAAATTTGGTCGATATTCCTTTTATCATTGTGTTGATATTTTTCCAGACTCCAATAGGTTCAATTAGGCCTTAGTCGGCTAGTTTTAGGTATATGCCTGATTCGTATAATCAAGGCCTACCTAACTATTCCCATGTGTCTCAAGTCATAATATTTGCTTGTGATCTGAAATTGAGCATGACTTGTCAGATATGGTATCCTTCGATTTCCAGGTCGACAAGTGGGTCGGCATCATTTTATCTTTTTGATTTAGATTACAGATAGTCTTTGTTTGTATTTCAGTGTTGCTGTTGTGTTTTATTTTATATAATAAGTCAATGAATTGAGATACTGAGTTATCTTTTTGTACTAACTGTATTAACTCTTTTACTATGTTATGTTGATTGTCATCATCTTCTTCTTATCGGGCAAATTCTCTAAATACATTTGTTGCATGTTTATATATTTGTTTTTCTTTAACTGGGTCAGGATAAACATTCTTTTCTTTTATTTTGCTTATTCATGGGTTATCATTCCCAATTTTTTTCCCTTGTCGAGTTACTATATGCAAATTTTTTGTATTAATTATATCATGTTTTTGTACACACGACAAGACATTAACATTTTTCTTCTTATTTATTTTTTCAAGCATAGTAGGGAAATCCTCTAATGAGTGATCCCCTACTCCACAAATAGTACAGAATTTTAGGTTAGTCCTCTCCTTGTATGGACAGTCTACATATCGGTGTCCTTCCTTGTAACATATGAAACATTGGATGGGTCAACATGGTCGGTTGTCTCGATTCCCAAAGAATCGACCTCGACTTCCATATCCTCCACGTCGGTTGTTGAAGTGACGTTCGTATCAGCGAACTTCGTATCTTTGATTATTTTGGTCATTTTGTGTATTGTTTCATTGTTCATTGTTCTGTGCAACTGCATTAGTCTGGTAGAGTGCGTGATATTTCTATCGATTTTTCAGGTTTAGATGGCAGTCGACCGTGGTATGATTCCTTGTTTCGTAGATAGCACACCAAGATTCTTTGTCATTTTTCATGTTAAACGAGCAATATTTGGTCGTGTGATCGCCATGGTCTTGGAAAATGTCACAAAAACACTTTGTTTGCATAAATAGAACATCTTATCGGCCGATATCGTGTTGACAGTTGTATTTTGGATGTTCGACCGTTGAACATTTCATGCACCAGATATTCTAACTCTTAAGGTTTATCTCTTTTAATGATTTCTGCATGATCTCAAGCTGTTTCTCTAGTCTATGATCTGTGGGGTATACTAGAATATCTTCATCCATTTCTACTTATAGAGTTTTAGTAAGCACATCTTCATAAGTTTTGAATGTCTCTAGACTTATGTGCCAACGAATTTTCTGTGTCAGACCTGCAAGAAACCACTGGATCAATAGTTGCTCATCAATGACATAATCCAACTCTTTGAGAAGGTCTTTCCATCATTTGTTGTAGTCGCGGACAGTTTCTCCTGACTTCTGCGATGTTGTCTTCAATTTCTTAGCTGCCAGATGTTTTGCATCTGGAGTTTTAAAGAATGACAAAAATTGTGCTTTGACTTCTGTTTTAGTCACTCCGAGGGTTCTTTCAGAAAAGGTCATATACCATGTTAACACCCTTTTACTTAAGGCACCAATGAACTGCGCCATCTGTCTGTCTTCATATGTGACTTGGTTTGCCTCCCATGTCGATTCGTAGCTGAACCAATGTCGTTTGGGATCCTCTTCACCCTCATATAAAGGGATGTGCACTGACCCATGACCCATGTTAGAGTTACTGTCACTATCTTCTTCAGGAGGTGGCGACGGTGGTGGTGGTGGTGGGGGTAGTGGGATGTTTTTATTCCTTTGTGCAGAACTATTGTCAACAGAACTCTCGTTTTCATTGGTCGTCTTAGTTGTCATTTCTACTTTGACAACCAATCGGTCAGGGTCGACTTCTCCTATCGATGTCCAACTGTAATTAGTTGTTTGCAACTCCAAATTTTCTGTATCTTCCAAAGATGTATTTGATAGGGGGATGCTCCTTTGTGTGTCAGGTAAAGTAAGTGGATACTTCAGTTGGAGGGTATCGCTTGAAGTGTGACCCAATTTCCTTCTTCTAGTCGACGGATAAGTAGATGATTATCATCATTTCTCTCATCGTCTACTCAGCTCCAGATACCAAAGTCACCAGCTCTTAGTTTGAGGTCCTCTTCGACAATGGTTTGTATCCTAGTACTTGGATTCGTTGGAGATAGAGGTCTTACCTCCTGGGGAACTTCTAATTGGAGAGATTCTTGCTGCTCTATCCACAAATCTTCTTCCATAGGGGACGCTTCTTCTTCCACACCTTCTTCTTATCGGTCATGAATCGACTCTAGCAAATTTCTCTCTTGGTCTGTCACCCTAGTATTCATTACTCTTTGTAGCACTATAGCTCTTTCTCTTCTTTCTTCCCTTCTTTGCAGCCTCTTCTTCCTCTCTATTTTTTGTAAGTCCGTTGTACCTTTGTGTGACACTGTCCTTTTGATTTTCTTTTTAGGCCGACTTCTCATTACTAGTGAATGGTATCTCCTTAGTCGAGTAGAATCCTCTCCACTTTACCTCAACATACGACCAGCTACCCCCCCATTACCTACCCGACGCTTTAGAAAGCCCGAATAGTTCTGTTCACTCGCTTAGGAAGTATTCCCACTCCCTTTCGGCAATGAATTTCTCCCACTTCTTTTGTTTCTCTACCTAGTTAGTATTTTGGGGTGGTTCACATAGTCATGGACGAGGTTCAATGATATGACCCACTCCTTTCTCTATCCGGAACTTGAACAACAAGGTCGGTAAGGAACACAAGAATTGCTCGGTGAGGTCTGTGTAGAATTTCTTCTGGATAGTTTCCACCGAAGTTGTTTCTTCTATAGGTTGTTCCTCACAGAATTTGTTGGTGATATTTTCAAACCACTTCGATAGGTTTGTTCTTCCCCCTCGAATCAGTTGTTCTAGCAGCTGTTGATATTTAGTCGCTTCCATATTTTTCATCAAGGAGTTTCCTCAAAAGCTGGGGCACTGATTCTAAAAAATTCTCATGGGTTTTAGTAAAGAACCTTTCCTTTGCTTGAGCAGTCGTTAATTTGTTTCTTCGCGCGTAGTTTTGCAAGTAGTTTGCCGTTTTACACTCCCACCAGTCCTTAATCTCCTTTTCTGATATCATCTACTTGTATACATCTCAGACATGTACTATCGGCAATGGAACCAATGTTGTAATCTCATAGATCATATAGGGTTACCAATAATACACATTAAAAGCATACATACATAACAGAGAAAAGAGATAAGAACAAGTAAGTGGAATAATAGATTATATTATCATGAAAGGGTCCATACAATACAAAGAATTGAACCAAGTTCTCATCTGGATCAATAGCCTAATATATATGAATTACAAAATAGTTACAAATAACTACTTGTCGGTTTAGTCAACCGACACGACCTTATGCGGTCGACCTAATCTCTAATTAGTTGGCTGATCAACTTAGTCAGCTAATAAACTAGGTCGACTATTGTTCTAGTCAGCTTACCAGCTTGCTTCTCCAACATTACTCCACATATCCATCAGATTATTGAAAACTGTGCTGGAAGTGTCATCTTCTCATTCATGGATGGCTTTTCTAGATATAATCAGATTGAGATATTACCCAATGATCAGCACAAGAGGACATTCTTGTGCCCATGGGGGACCTTTGTGTGTAGAAAGTTACCTTTTGGCTTGAAAAATGCTGGAGCCACTTTCCAGTGTGCAATGTCCTATGCATTTCATGATATCAAATATATTTTTTGAACCGTACCTTGATGACCTCCCTGCTCATTCATAGCAATGGGAGGACCACCCTCGTCATCTTAGAGACATTTTCCTGAGATGCTATCATTATAATATATGGCTCAATCCACATAAATGTGTTTTCTGCATTGAGACGTGACATCTTTTAGGTTTTTTGGTCTCTAAGGATGGCATCTAGATAGACCCTTTGAAAATTGCCACCATTTTAGCTCTACCAACCCCGACCAATATCCTCAGACTCCAAAGTTTTCAAGGGAAGGAAAACTTTCTCCGTCATTTCGTGTGCAATTTTGCAGAGAAAATGCACAATTATATGCATCTCCTCAAGAAGGAAAACCCATTCTTCTGGGGTGACCAAGCCCAATGCGCCTTTGATAATCTCAAACATGCTCTGACTCATTCACCCATGATACACCCCCCAGATTATTCAAAGGAATTTCTCTTGTATATTGTTGCCTCTGCTACTACCATTGGTATGGTTTTGGTGTAGGAAAATCCCAATGGTCAGGAGCACGCGATTTACTATGCTAGTAATAATCTTATGGATTTCGAAACCTGATATTCACACATGGAGAAGTTAGCATTGGCCACGGTCATTGCTATACAAAAATTTTGTCACTACATTTTGCTCTGCACAACCACTGTATTGGCAGAACAAAACCCTATGTATTACATCCTAGCTCGTCAGGTGCTCAGGGGAAAGTACTCCCGATGGATAGTCATACTACAGGAGTTTGATCTAGAATTTGCCAAAGCCACATCAAAGAAATCCTTGGTCTTTGTCGAGCTCATGTGTGCTCTTCGCTATGCTTCGATGGAATTTGAGCCCAGTGATTCATTTTCGGATGAATTCTTGTTCCTGATAAGCACTGGTGACCCATGGTATGGAGATTTTCTTATTTATCTCCAAACAAAAAGATTTCATCGAAATATATCTCATGACGATCACCATTGTATCCGTCACCACATGAAATACTACCTCATCCTAAATGATCCATTATATAGATGTGGGATTGATTCTATTCTACCGCGATGCCTCACCCATGAGGAAGATAAACATGTGTTGAATGATTGCCACTCTGGATCATGTGGCGGTCATTTATCTGGGATGGCTACATCCCAAGAAAATCCTTCGTGATGGCTATTTCTAGCCTTTAGTATTTAAATACTGTCACAAGCCCGTTACGAAATGCCCACCTTGTCAACTTTTTTATCCCAAAAAGCGCTCTCAACCTGCTCTGCTACACACTGTCATTGCCATTGGCCCATTTTCCAAATGGTGGATTGATTATATGCATTGTAATCCTACCTCAACTGGGGGGCATGGTTACATCATCGTAGCCATTGACTATTTTACAAAGTGGGTTAAGGTCATGCCTACATATGCATAAGATGGTAAGACTACCGCTCTCTTCCTGTTCAATCATATCATAGCTAGATCTGGAGTCCCGCAGTCCATCGTTACTGATCACGGATCACATTTTCGTAATCAAATGATGGAGGAACTAAGTGCCAAGCTAGGTTTTCTCCATGAAAACTCTCCGCCATATTATCCACAAGCTAATGGTCAGGTAGAGTGTTTATTGCATGGGTAGACCCGGGTTTACTATAATCAACCAACAACACCCCTAGCTCACTGGCCCTTTTGGCGACAGACCGTAAGGCGGCCTGAAGTCTCACCCGAAGTGAATCTAATGGGTTGGCCAAGGACTCAAGTGTCTTGGACCAGGTTCCAAGGCAATCCTACTGGTGTCGCGCAGCTCTCCTAGCCACGAGACCTCCTTCCTGCGTCTGTGCGTTGCGTGACCTCCTGCTCGCGTCGTGCAATCCCGTCGTCGCACAGCTCCTCTAGCCGCGAGATGTTTCTTTCCACCACCATGCGGTCCTTCTCTATGATGTGCAC
The DNA here is from genome assembly GCA_001517045.1 of Pseudotsuga menziesii. Taxonomy (NCBI): domain Eukaryota; kingdom Viridiplantae; phylum Streptophyta; class Pinopsida; order Pinales; family Pinaceae; genus Pseudotsuga; species Pseudotsuga menziesii. The sequence goes on along the minus strand of LPNX010479250.1, from coordinate 62,355 downwards.
TTTCCCTGAATTGCGATATTTCCAGCCTTAGCGCATCACCACGTACCGTGCGACAAGCAGCTCCTGCTCAACGCGAAGTCGTCAACCTGGGGTCTCACGCACCGCAGCTTCTGTGCCGATGCGATATCACCTCTCTGTGATATCCTACCTCTGCAGTTTAGTGCACTTAGCGTTGCTCATGTCGACATGCAAGAACTAACATACAAAGCTATTCAATACTGCAACCAGTAGCTGTTTACGCAAACATAAATGAAACACATACATCCTGCCAAAGGATTTTAACTTAAGATTATCCTTCTGTGCTGTGGTGAACTGATTAATACATTCATCCATTAAAATGCAACGAAGTCCAAGAAATAATTGAGCAATGCATAAGTAAACATAACACATAAATCAGTCGCATAACACCGATTTTAACGTGGTTCACCTCCAGGATGGAAGTTACGTCCACAGAACTGTGTTTTCTATTATAGCTCAAGGGGAAGGTAAAACACAGTTCTGCTGCACCGCATATGCAGCATGAGATCTTCTATATTAGATCCCTCTTCTCTCTATATTGCTCTCTTACAATATAATCTTCCCTCTCAGTCGATCCCTGTGGATCGTTACATGCATTCTCTATAAGCTAGCTACTGGTTTCAGTAAGATTGCTACAGCTAAGACCAGAATTAGAGCTTGGATTTTACAATAGTCTACTTATCCTTATTGCCTATTTCATTCACGACTGTCTAACTGTCTATCCCACCAACTAGCTAACTAACTAACCCTTTACAATACAAAATTACATTCTTTTATAAGCAGCTCGAAGGTCCTGCTTTTACAACACTGTGGTCCTGTCCCAACAGTAACCCAAACCCTAATTAGTGACAGTCGATCCTCTCTATCCTTGAGGTAGCCACTTCCCATCACACCACAGCTCTCTGCAGTCTTCCATGCTTCCCGGCACTGACCATGGGTATTATGCACCGCTTCTCTGCTTTCTGTCCTTCACCTTCAATGCTTGAGCCTCCTTGCTCCTTCTTCTTTATGAGGGTCGCTAAGCCCTCCTGTCTTCCGCCGCTGCCTTCAATGCAGTGGGTGAGCTCTCCCTTCTCGGCCGCTCAGGTACCGTTTCCCTTCTTTGACTTCCGCATCTCAAAAAGTCACGGTTTTCGGCTCTGCTCTCCAGCTGGAAACGTGCTACGGCGTCATAGCTCTGTCTTAACTTCTTTCCTCCGAAGCTTATCCTTCTGCCAAAACTAGCATCTTCTTCTGTAGCTGTGGGACCCTACTCCAACAGTCCCCTAATACTTACTTGTGGCTCGTCCTCGAGCCACCTGGAACGGGATTCTCCTGCTGCAGCTTCTCCTTCGCCTCCTGCGACGTCTTCTGCAACTTCTGCCGAAGTCCTTCGACTTCGTTCTTCATTACTTCGACACGTTCTCTTGGGATTTCAGTAACTTAGTTCGCTGGGCTCTCTTATGCTTTCTTCCCATAGTCACGGTTTCGCTCTCTTCGCTCTTTCTTCTTTATGAGCGCTCTAGTGTTTAAGAAGTGTTCCACAGATATCCTTTCCTTTTTATCTGGGTTAGAACTTTTATCACAAGGAAAATCTATATCTTCCAGCCTTCTCAAACATTTCCTTCCATCTAGAGCCTTGTGGATGGAGAAGAAGCAACCTATGAACTCCGCTCCGAGAACAAGCCTTTGTCCTCATTTTGGAAGTCTCCCCTCCACTGGGTTTGCAGTCTTCTTCCACTTCTCTTCTCTTCGAAGTGGTCTAGATCCACATGTTGCCTCTGACCCTTAGGTTTCTATTTCAGTACCTTCGCAATCTTTTGTGCTTCTCTTAGCTGATCATATAGGTCAGCAACTTTCTCCCGTTGCTTTCTTTTTCTCATTTTTACCTTTCTCCTAGCGGGAGATTTCTTCCCATCATTCTTCTGCTCTGCTTTCTTATCTTCAGTGATCGGCTCGGCATTCTTCTTCTCCTTAGCAGAGACTTTGGTGACAACTTCTACTTCTGGCACTTGACTCTTCATCCTTAGCAACTGTCTAACTTGTGCTGTACTTAATTTCACATCCCTGGGCGACGTCGTCATGGCGGATCTACGGTCACCAGGGTCAAAACGTCTCAACATGCCTTCTAGAGGTTCGTTTTTAGTCAGAATCTGCTTGGCTCAATACTCTGGGCGTGCAGTGGATTTAAAATCTGGAAGTCACTGTACTCTGCAACTTAATTGGCTCTATACAGGGGACACCTAGCACTCCCTTGCATAGTTCTCAAGATTTGGCAATTGTACCCTTCCTACTTGAAGGATGTTTGCTTTTATGCCGAAGGCATACTACCGGACGCAATGGTTATCCTGGGTCACACTCTTTGGTCATCATAATTACCTGGACAAGACCCTACCCATCATTCTGATCTATCATAATTACTGAGATCTGATCATGTGTCCCTCAAAGCATGCATATACAAGCATCGGTGTCGTCGGAGATTTACCAAATCTGGAAAAATTTATTATACTGTTGCCAAATCTACGGTAGGGGATGCCAGTCATTTCTTCATTAACTACCTGTCAGATAGTGACTTGACTAGCCCACTGTCAGTTGCAAACTAAGTACGTGGCAGGGGGAAACATCTTACTGCTGCGATGCAACTCCGCATCGCCTGCGCGAACAAACAGTGTTAAAAAATATTTTTTTTTTTTTTGACTCCTCATTCCTCATTCTTAGAAAATTTCTACCGGTGTAGACTCATTCCCGGTGCGATGCCTCCTTTCAACTACACTGGACATCTGCACCGTTGCGGCTAGTTTAAGCTAGGGCTGAGAGGCGAGGTGGCTATCACTATAGAGTTTAAGCCTACTGCCATTGATCCATGTCGGCAAAAGCTCCCCGTTCAGCTGGCTGAGATGAACGACACCTCCCTCTGTGAATTGCTGTATCTGATATGGCTCTAGCCAATGTGTCTTAAAATTCCCTGGGAACTTGATGAATTTACTGTCATAGAGGAGCACCAGGTCTCCGGTCTGGAAAGTCTTATTCTTAATGTGTCTGTCATGCCAAGCTTTTTCTCGGGCCTTCTGCACTCTCTGATGGAATCCGACGATGAACCTGTCTTCTTCTAAGGCAAGCAACTGTGATAGCCTTGCTTCGACTATGTCTGTATCAGTCATCCCGGTAATCTGAGCAATTCTTAAACTGGGAAGAATATACTCCATAGGCATAACAACCTCCTATCCATATACTAAGCTGAAAGGTGTGTGTCCCATAAGTTTCTTACATGTGGTCCTGTATGCCCATAAGACAATGTTAACTCTGAGGTCCCAATCATTCCTCTGGCTATTGTAGATCTTAGTAAGAGCATTTTCTAAAATCTTATTGAAGGCCTCCACTGTACCATTATCCTGCGGGTGGTAGGGAGTGCTCTTATGGTGCTGGATCTGGAATTATTCTGTTAATGCCTCAATAGTACTATTCAAGAAATGTGTACCTTGGTCACTCATCAAAATTACTGGGCATCCAAACCTGCTGATGATGTTTTCAAAAAGGAACTGTGCAGCTGTAGCAGCATCACAATTTCTTACTGCTTTGGCCTCTGCCCATTTGGTGAGGTACTCTGTTCCAGTGATAATATATCTTGCACCAGTGCGCTTCCCTGGTGGGTTGATTGGACCCACAAAATCTATAGCCCATTTTTCAAATGTGAGCAACGTGGCCTGCGGTCGTAGCGGCATTTCATCACTTCGCGAGGGTTTTCCTACCCTTTGGTAGATATCGCAGCATCTAGAAAAGTCCTTGGTGTCTTTGTGCAATGTAGGCCACCATAATCCTACCTCCAAGATTTTCTACGCAGTCGGTTTTCCTACGAAATGTCCTCCTACGGTTCCTGAATGAGCCTCTTTGATAATAGTGTCTTTTTTGTGCGGCATCACACATCTGCGTAGAACTTCATCCGGACCTAACTTGTATAGGTCTCCTGTGATGAGGGTGAAGTCTGCTGCTTTAACAACCAACTGCTTCTTTTGCTGCTTAGTAAACTCGTCAGGTGCTACTCCTGTGGTGAGGAATTAAATAATGTCGGCATAGTACTCATCTGCAATCTGTATGGAAAACAACGGTGCATCTGGGAGATTGTCTTCTAGGTTACTGGGCTCTTCTCCTGAGTCTAACCATGACAGATGATCCGGTCCTGCATTCAATCTTCCTGGTTTCACAATGATTTCAAAATCATACTCCTGGAAAAGGAGTAACCATCTGGAGATTCTCCCCCCTAACACTGGTTTATTTAGTAGGTACTTCAATGCGGAATGGTCAGTAAAAATTTTAAACGAGGCACCCAATAGATAGTGCCTGAACTTCTGCAGCGCATATACCATAGCTAAGCCCTCCCTTTCTATTGTGGTGTAGTTCTTTTCCGCTGTTGATAGCTTTCTGCTGGAATATGCGATGGGATGGTCAAGATCCCCTTCTCCTGGCTGGGTCAAGACGAATCCTAATGCGATGCCGGATGCATCCACATGTACATGGAAAGGCTTAGTCCAGTCCAAAAATACTAGGATGGGTGCTGTAACCATATTCTCCTTAAGTGTGTCTAGACTCTGCTGGCATTCCTCGTTCCATAGGAATTTTACATCCTTCTTGAGCAATTTCTCCATCGGCGCTGTAATCTTTGCGTAGCCCTTGATGAACTTTCTATAATACCCAGTATGACCAAGTACTGTCCTCAGTTGCTTGACTGAGTTAGGTGCTGGAAGGTTTACAATGATAGCGATCTTGGTGGGGTCTACCATCAAGCCTTGTCTGCAAACAATATGGCCCAACAAAATACCAAATGGTGCACAAAATATACATTTCTTCAAGTTTAGAGAAATTTGGTACTACCTACATTTCTCTAACATCAGTCTTAGATCGCCTATGTGCTTATCGATTAACCCAAATACAGTCCAGTCATCAAAATATACTTCTAAGAACTTACGGATGTATTCTTTAAAGACAGCAACTACTACTCTAGAAAATATAGCCAGTGCATTCTTAAGACCAAAGGGCATTACCGTATACTGGAACGAGCCCCATTCTGTTGCAAAGGTGGTCTTGGATCGATCTTCTGGATGTATTCTGATCTGATGGTAGCCTGAAAACCCATCAGTGAAGGAGTAGACCTCCTGTCCTCCCACGTTGTCTAATACTTCATCAGTGAACAATGTTGGAAATGGATCATGAAGTGATGCATCATTGAGTTTTCGCAGATCAACACAGATCCTGATGTCCCCTTTTGTTTTCTTCTCTTGCACTACCATAGGGATAACCCATTCGCTTTCCTCTACTGGCTCAATGATTCCTGCTGCTAGCATTTTATCAATTTAGTCCTTTACTTTTTCTTTGTAGCACGGATTCAATCTATATGGGCACTGCTTAACTAGTCTAGCATCCTCCTTTAATGGTATCCTCATGACTCCCAGATCTCCAACTATTCCCTTCATCTCTGTGAACTTGGTGGGAAATAGGTCCTGATAGTCATGTAGCAGATCTGCAATTTGTCCGACTGTTTCATCATTCCAGTAGTCTCCAATAGAGGCAAACTTAGGTTCTGCATCTATGCCAATATTGATCTTTTTAATCTTGATGGGCTCGGAGATTGCTGGAATCTCTAACTGTGGTCCCTCCACATCGCGAGTCCCTTCTGATTCCGAAATGTTGGTGTGGCGAGGATCCTCATCCGCCTCCTCTGATTCTGATGCAAAATTATAGCATTCCAATGCCTCTTCTAGCTGGATAGTACACTCAGGTTGTACTGGTACTGAGATGGTGCGATCCTCAAAAATCTTTGTCTTGATTATGTCTAGGGCCTGAGCAACACTTGGATGTTCTCACTCAAACGCAAATTTGAGTAGGAAGCTGTCTGTCATAAGTGACCATGTGGTTGTTCCCTTGCGTAGCTCGGTCTCTGTATACCAATTCCTTGGAACTGTGTCCAATGTGTGAATGAATCTGTGAACCCATTCATCCTGTGGAATGTCCGACCAATTCTGTTCGCATGTCTGAATGTGTACCCTGGGGTCAGTTTCTCCTGTGTACTTCTGCTGAACATACTCTCTATCGTCAGAAAATATAATCGCCATCAGTCTTTTTATATTATCCCATGATGCGATATTCTCTTTATGCGCATACCACCATCTTGCAGGTGTGGCTCGAACTGCAAGGTCCATAGCTGCGATCCTCTACTCATGAGGAATTTGTTGCTCAAACTGTTCAAAAAAATCCTGGATATCTGTCAGAGCATGATATAATGGAGTCTCAGTGATCTCGGCGCCAATCCATCGTAGTGATTTACTGATAAACGCACATTTCTGCGCTGAGACTTCGTAAAGTCTATTCTGCCAGTTTTCTAGACCAACATCAGAATCCAATGCGCATGAGCTGTCGCATCGCCAACTAATGTTCCCTTCTACAGTTGGATTGATGTAGTCATTCTGGTTCGCAGTCATCTGGTAGAGACTATCGATGTTATGTGCCTCTTCCTATGCTCGGATAGGTTCAATATATCTAGGACCTTGGTAAGGATCCAACGGTGCGATGACCCGGATCTGCGCATCCTCAAAGGTCATTTGTCTTTTCTTTAGGTCAATGACAGCTTTGCTACCAATTGC